>CM076574.1:482756282-483140623 GCA_034641835.2 Pinus albicaulis
GAGTTAGGACTTTTTTCAACATTTACGAATGTGTAACCTTATAAATTTCTTTATATATTTCTGCATTAACTATTTAAATAGCCATTATCATCACTTAGAGAAATATTTAGCAAAAATCATAGTGAGTTACACAACCATTAATTGTTCTTGTTGTAGCATATTAACTTAAATTTCCTACTATAACTATGCATCGATCCCATGATCATTTTAATTCAATTAGTAGATCACCTAATTGATAATATCAACATCATATCATGAAAGAAATTAACATCATCAAAATGACACAATTAACAATCACATAAATAGACACCGATATACCCTGGAAACCCCGTAGGGTGAAAACCAACAAATGTTTAATTTTATTATTAAACGCTCGTGAGGGTTGTCACCCCTCACTCAATGGTTATAAGGGAGTCCATCCCTTGACCATTGTAATAAAATTTACATATAAAAATAATCTTAAACGAAACATAACTAGCTATAAGTTATTGCAATCATCATGATACCATTTACCCACGAATCATCAATCTATGTCTTTGTATTCAGACTGTTTCCTTCAGGGGATCATTGTGCAATTGGAACTACTAAACTTGCATGGACTAACAACTCTTTATCTTCCACAATGTTAAACTTGAAATTTCCTTTTCTCAAGTCATCCTTCTTTCCTGCCATTTCTGTCGTCAGCACACATGATATCATGATTAGATAAAATATTAATAAACCAATAATCAATCTCTATTTGTGACACTTCAACAAATATTTGTATGCATTTATAAAACATAACCACATTGACATTAGTTTCCTTATTTAACATCATTTCACATGCATTGGTAACAAATAAATCAATATCAAGCATCCTCTTTCCACCAAACACTAATAAAATCTTGCATGCACTTTCCTATTATTTCCAAAAGAAAGCTAACATACTATATAATAATATTGTGCATGCAAATGCATAACAATATTTTCAAGATAACTATCCCAACAAGCAATTTCTCCTTTTTCCTACTCGTATGTTTTCTTTTCAATATGGATTAATGCAATAGATGTTATACTTACACATGTGAATACATGTTCTTTTCCAAAAACATATTTTCCACCCAAGATCTATTCATAATGGTTACTATGTATAACAATGCCAACTCTATTTCAAACAAAGTTAACATACAAGTTATAGTTTTGTGCATGCAATAACATATCTTATTCTTCCTGCATGTAAAACATATATTTCTTTCCAAAATAAACCAAAGAGATATTTCATGGAAAAATAAACACATTTCTTTTCCAAGGGTCAAACGCATACCACTTATCATTTCATGCATGCAAAGTGACATTTCCCTCTCATCCAAAAGATATAACCAATAACTATGCATAATATTCTCCCAAGATAAAGCTAATACCATAGCTAATCCCTTTAGGTTGGACAAATACATATTATTTTTCCCGAAAGAAGGCTAACACAATAAATATTATGTGATTGCATCTTCCTTTTCTCTAGAAATCTAATACTCAAAAATATATTTTTTCCATGCATGCAAGCATATATGTTTCTATAAATAATATTACATAATAAAGCATGTGATTACTCTTTTTCCTCTCTAAGAATCTAATCCAATAATGCATACAAGGATATATTTTTATCTTCTATTCATTTTGAAGAGTTTTAACACAATAATTATTTCCTTGCATACAATTATGCAATATTCCAAATGGGAAAATATAGGCTCAGTAGGGAATATCTTAAGATATTCCACTATGGAATCACAGCAATATGGAATTACACCAATAGATCTAAACCAGAGATAGACTGGCAGGGCATTTACTAGATGCATCACCTTCACAAGGAAGGGTGAAATCCAGAGGCTTCCTGGCCCATTCCAGACTCTATCTATAGAAGAATGGTGGAACACAGCAAGTGTGGGAATGACACACTCATCTTAGAGTTTTCTGCTCTTAGGAACCTTAGATCTATAGATCTAAACAATGGATCCAAAAGAGAAGTAAAAACCAACCAAGGAAGAAGCGCTAAATTCCACTCTCAGGAAAATCTGCAATAGGCTCAAGGAGGACATTGTATAAGCAAGCCAGTGTGAAAATAATGTAGAACAGGGCTGGGTTCCCTTATTTTAGGTTGTTTTAGACCTCAAGAAAAGTTTCAGCAAAAATAAATGAGTTTAGAGGTTTTAACAGATCTCCCACAATAAACACTAGCTGAAAATCAGCTAAAGGAGAGAGTTGGTAAATAGAGAAACCGTCCTTTAGAAATTGCGCAGTTTCTGCTGGAAGACACTAGAAATCAGCCATTAGACTCATGTTATAGTATGGCATCAAGAAATTAGATCTATAATCAATTTCCTTTGTAGAATCATTGGATTTACTTGAAGCAAGAGCAAGAATCCTTCAAAAATAATAGCAGAAACAATTGGAAAAGCTGCAGAAAGACTTGACAACATTTTATATGAGGAGCTTCAACTGATGTAGGTTAATATTCAGATCTACAACTGATATATGGCTGAAACATCAGATCCATACCAGATCTGGAACTACTCGGCCTTCTAAACAAGATCCCCCTGGGGTTTTATCAAAATAATGCATAAATAAGTGTAGATCTAGCTTTTAATACACTGAAATTTTTATTGCAAATAAATTCAATCATTATATAATCAGGGTCCATATGCAAACAAAGAGATTTTCAAAGAATATGGTTACTCATCTCTTGATGCATGCTTGAAATACTCTCTTCCTCTTCCTTGGCTCCATTCTCCATGTATTCTCCCATTTTCCTCTTCTATTTCTCTCCTGGGATTATAATAAAAAATAGAATTAATTAAAATGGAATAGATTTTATAAATCATAAAAGTATTCCAACTTTTTTCTAAATCATAAAAGAATTCCATCTTTTATAATTCATAAAAGCATTCAAGCTTTTCTAAATCCTAAAAGTATTCCATATTTTTTCTAAATCATAAAATAATTCCATATTTTCTAAATCATAAAAGCATTCCAGCTTTTCTAAATCACAAAAGCAATCCATAAAGCCTCCATAAATCTGATTTTTCCTAAATCAGAAAAGCATTCCATAAATCTCTCATGCTTTTATTTTTAAAGGTAGATTTTCTTTTTCCTTATGAGAAAAATATCACTTATCCATACTTTTTCCAAATCTATTACTCATTATTTCTAAAACTCATAAAATATACCAACTTGGAAATATAATTTATTTCCATGGAAGAATATAAATTATTATAAATAAAATAATTAAGAAATAATTCTTCCAATATTCTTATAATCAACAATTACAAGAATATTCTTCATTTAATATCAATATAATAATTAATAATATCTAATTATTTAATAACCCTCATTTTATGAGAGTTTTTATGGTGGCTTATGCGAGGGATATTACAAAATCCCCCCCTTAAAGAGAACATCGTCCTCGATGTTCTTCTCTTGTTGGAACATTAACCTTTAATTTCCATTTCCAATTATTTAGGAAATGTAAAATAATACCTAAATCCTAATACTTTCATAAAAACTCAGGGAGCACTTAGCCCTTTAATCATCAAAATGATAAGAAAACTCTATCAAGTGCACATTGCATTTTATTTAGGAGTTACACTAGTCTTTCTCTCTCACTAGTATATTTGCAAATTATTGTCTTTCTCTCCCACAATAATTTCAATCCAATTCAAACTCATGGTATTTATCTCCAACCATTATGTTAATATTTCCTCTTTATTATTTTCTCCTAGGGATTTTTAGGAGACTTTTAGGGAAGGTCCATGTTGAAATTAACCACCAATAGCTTTCCATAAGCTGGCAAGAAGTCTTCTAAAACTGTCACGTCTCCCATCCCCAGCTTCTTATCTGCATAACATTAACTCAGATATACTCTACTTTTATACACCTAATTTTTTTCAATAATCAATTTCACATTCATACTTTTATCAAGTCTTTAATTTCTCTTTGGTAATTACAGACACTCTTGGTATTATAAATATTCCCATGAGAAATTTTGGCTTAACCTCAATTCCTATTAGTCAACCCAGTCGACTGATATTTATATGTGTATATAAACATATACTCATTTGTATTTCACAGATCTGTTTTTCAGAGTTTTGTCCAACTCTAATAGATCAATTTGTCCCTTTCTCTAACTTTTTCAGTTAGCAAGCTTTATAGACTTTCTAACCTCTATAATTATAAAATTTCATCATCTATGTATAGATATCTACATATACATCTATCTATATTCAGTTAACCTTCTTTGCTTCAACTACTTTTACAGTAGTTTATATTGAAAGTGGATAGACGCTCTTTTCCCAGTACTTTAAATATGTTTACAATATTCCTTTACCCATACTTTTACCACATATAACAATAGGGCTATTCTCTTATGTTATTGTTAAGATTATTCAGCATACTTGTAATTCTGGTGCATATTACAACTCTTCCCTTGGACTGTACTTACTGTTCCTGTTTACCGTTTTGTTAAAAATTTCAGTTTATACACACAGCAACTCCATTTTCATTTTAATAGACAGCAAGCTACACCTGTACATTTGTTATTAGATTTGACATTCAGGAAATCTATCATCTCTAACTTTATTACTACAGGGTACTTATCCCCGGAATCCAACCATTCGTCCCTGCTATTAACCTACTGGATTTTCAGCTAATAGCTCTAATTTGCAATTGCATGAGGTACTGAACAAACAGTCAATCTAAACTTTGCATAAGAAATCATAACATAATGATTCATATAAACTTTGCATAAGAAATCATAACATAATGATTCATATAAACTTTGCATAAGAAATCATAACATAACAATTCATATAACCTTATATAAAAATTCATAGATAAATCTCCAAAGTTATGTATGCATACCGATACTATGACCAGTCCTCCCAACCTTAGAGTTCGTCTATCTTCAGAACTCACCCCCCGAGCTGAGATCCTCCAAGAACAGACTAACCTCAATCTGTTCTGGAGCAGCTTATTTAAGCTATGCTCTCCCCAAAACCTGTTTCCAATTCTGCGTCCAGAATTTCAGGATGCTTTTATTCCTGTTTGCCTAGGCTTCCCTTATTTAGGGACTTTAAAGCTACTTTCTACTTTTCCAGCTTTTCCAGCTTTTTACCTCTTCCCAATTACTTTCCTCATCATTGAGGAATTTAGATTTTTCCTCAAAAGTCTAAATTAGAAATAACTTCTTTCAAGGATTTTTGAAAGATTTTGGGGAAAGTCTTTACCTTTTCCATAACCTCATGGATTAGGCATGTGATCTCAATTTCTCATTTGTTCATAGTGCATACACAATATTTTATTTATTTTTCATAAATAAATAACTAACCACATCCACACAATAATTATCCATTGGGGTCCACTCCCCTTTGGATTTATGTTCAAATGTCTAATTTGAAAAGCATAGAACTTGGGGGTGTTACAAAAACTCTAGAGTTATTTCCTGAATACCCCAACTAAAGTATTCATTAACTCAACAATAAAATAAAATATTACCTCATTACATAAATCCCATCATAGCTTCCATAGCCATTGAATCCAATAAAAATTCAATGTCTAAAAATAGTCAATGTCTACAAATCCACTGTAATTTACATAATTTTCCATTGCATATTATCATTAAGGCAAAGGAAAATTTATGTACACCATGCATATATACTTGACCCACAACATGGGGTCCAAAATTTGTCAAAGCACATTGACAACAATTCATCACATGTAATATAGGTGGTATACATTCAAAATTTCCACATAATAATAATAATCATGTAGCTTAGAAAAAAGACATTAACATATGTTGCATACCATAGCATGATACTTTATTTAAGGTCTCACCTTAGCAGCCATCAATATTGTAGAGAACTAACAGTCCCATTGAACACTAGGACACAAAATGTGATTTTTTTTTTTTTTTTTTCAGCTTACCATTAGCTTGCAACCGTATAAGCGACAACCATTGAGGAATTTTGTGAAAATAATTTGCAATCATGAAATCTACAATCACTGTAGACTTTTTTTCAAATAGTATGCAAGCATGCAATCTACAACCAATTCGACATTCCATCAAACAATTTTCAAGCATGCAATCTACATCCATTGAGAAATTTTAACAACAATTTGCAAGCATGCAATCTATGGTGGATAAGGCATTCTTCCAAATAGTTGGCAAGCATACAATCTACTACCATTGAGGGACTAGTTAGCAGAGATGAAATAAATTTCCATAAATATGTTTATGCTCTCATAGAGATAGTAAAACTAGAATTTCTAGAACATCATGAATCATATTAATATCATCAATGGTAAAATTTCTGCTAATAACAGAACCAACAATCCCTACAACAGCGTCTAATCAGGAAATTTGACCAAATTATGGATCCATTTCTAAACATAACTTTTTCTTGGAATCACCATGGGGTTACATGATCTCAAGGTATGAAAACCCCTTGATATTAAAGATTAATCACATCCAAAACTTCCACGGATGAAATTATTTAAAATACAAAACCGTGGATCTCAATTACCAGTTTTTGTCGAACACATTGAATGCAAACTTTTCTCTACAACTCTAAATGAAGAAAGAGAACCCACAATTATGCTACTATGATTTTTTCATTGAATTTAAGTTCACTATGTGAGTTCTATTTCACTCGTTGCTTATTTTTAACAACTAAGAGTTTCGTTCAAGTATATATATATTTTGTTTTCAACATTCCATTGTCCTCTTCAGGGTCAAACCCAAATTCTATATTATTTAGTTATCACACCAACCATACATGTATTCATTATTTATAGGTAGTGCATGATAACTTTAGCCATGTTTTTCCATTTTTTTTTCTTATGCACCATAATAATTTTTCTCACATTATGCATGCAAAGGTTGGTAATTAATCTACAATATAAACAGTGAGGGCTCAAGATGGTTCATAGGTACAATAGAAGTTTTATTGTCTTTTATCCACATCCATATTAAAATTTCATGAGCACAACTTTTAAAGAAACATTATAAATGTCTACTCTTTCATGCAGTCATTAATCATGCAACATGCATCTCATGTTAATTGTAGTATACTACAAGTTTAATTAAAATCATACCTGAGATGATGCCCACTAACATCATACCTCTACTTCCTTTTTGCATAACGATTCCCAAAAGGCGCCAGTGTTGCAACCTTTTGCTCTGATACCATTTGTAACATACCCCGATAACCTCGAAGGAAAAATGCATGGAGTTAGGACTTTTTTTTTTTCATTTACGAATGTGTAACCTTATCATTTCTTTATATATTTCTGCATTAACCATTTAAATACCCATTATCATCACTTAGAGAAATATTTAGCAAAAATCATAGTGAGTTACACAACCATTAATTGTTCTTGTTGTAGCATATTAACTTAAATTTCCTGCTATAACTATGCATCGATCCCATGATCATTTTAATTCAATTAGTAGATCACCTAATTAATAATATCAACGTCATATCATGAAAGAAATTAACATCATCAAAACGACACAATTAACAATCACATAAATAGACACCGATATACCCTGGAAACCCCGTAGGGTGAAAACCAGCAAACGTTTAATTTTATTATTAAATGCTCGTGAGGGTTGTCACCCTTCACTCAATGGTTATAAGGGAGTCCATCCCTTGACCATTGTAATAAAATTTACATATAAAAATAATCTTAAACGAAACATAACTAGCTATAAGTTATTACAATCATCATGATACCATTTACCCACAAATCATCAATCTCTGTCTTTGTATTTAGACTGTTTCCTTCAGGGGATCATTGTGCAATTGGAACTACTAAACCTGCATGGACTAACAACTCTTTATCTTCCACAATGTTAAACTTGAAATTTCCATTTCTCAAGTCATCCTTCTTTCCTGCCATTTCTGTCGTCAGCACACTTGATATCATGATTAGATAAAATATTAATAAACCAATAATCAATCTCTATTTGTGACACTTCAACAAACATTTGTATGCATTTATAAAACATAACCACATTGACATTAGTTTCCTTATTTAACATCATTTCACATGCATTAGTAACAAATAAATCAATATCAAGCATCCTCTTTCCACCAAACACTAATAAAATCTTGCATGCACTTTCGTATTATTTCCAAAAGAAAGCTAACATACTATATAATAATACTGTGCATGCAAATGCATAACAATATTTTCAAGATAACTATCCCAACAAGCAATTTCTCTTTTTGCCTACTTGTATGTTTTCTTTTCAATATGTATTAATGCAATAGATGTTATACTTACGCATGTGAATACATGTTCTTTTCCAAAAACATATTTTCCACCCAAGATGTATTCATAATGGTTACTATGTATAACAATGCGAACTCTATTTCAAACAAAGTTAACATACAAGTTATAGTTTTGTGCATGCAATAACATATCTTGTTCTTCCTTCATGTAAAACATATATTTCTTTCCAAAAGAAACCAAATAATAAACACATTTCTTTTCCAAGGGTCAAACGCATACCACTTATCATTTCATGCATGCAAAGTGACATTTCCCTCTCATCCAAAAGATATAACCAATAACTATGCATAATATTCTCCCAAGATAAAGCTAATACCATAGCTAATCCCTTCAGGTTGGACAAATACATATTATTTTTCCCAAAAGAAGGCTAACACAATAAATATTATGTGATTGCATCTTCCTTTTCTCTAGAAATCTAATACTCAAAAATATATTTTTACCATGCATGCAAGCATATATGTTTCTCTAAATAATCTTACATAATAAAGCATGTGATTACTCTTTTTCCTCTCTAAGAATCTAATCCAATAATGCATACAAGGATATATTTTTATCTTCTATTCATTTTGAAAAGTTTTAACACAATAATTATTTCCTTGCATACAATTATGCAATGTTCCAAATGGGAAAATATAGGCTCAGTAGGGAATATCTTAAGATATTCCACTATGGAATCACAGCAATATGGAATTACACCAATAGATCTAAACGAGAGATAGACTGGCAGGGCATTTACTAGATGCATCACCTTCACAAGGAAGGGTGAAATCCAGAGGCTTCCTGGCCCATTCCAGACTCTGTCTATAGAAGAATGGTGGAACATAGCAAGTGTGGGAATGACACACTCATCTTAGAGTTTTCTGCTCTTAGGAACCTTAGATCTATAGATCTAAACAATGGATCCAAAAGAGAAGTAAGAACCAACCAAGGAAGAAGCGCTAAATTCCACTCTGAGGAAAATCTACAATAGGCTCAAGGAGGACATTGTATAAGCAAGCCAGTGTGAAAATAATGTAGAGCAGGGCTGGGTTCCCTTATTTTAGGCTGTGTCAGACCTCAAGAAAAGTTTCAGCAAAAACAAATGAGTTTAGAGGTTTTAACAGATCTCCCACAATCAACACTAGCTGAAAATCAGCTAAAGGAGAGAGTTGGTAAATAGAGAAACCGTCCTTTAGAAATTGCGCAGTTTCTGCTGGAAGACACTAGAAATCAGCCATTAGACTCATGTTATAGTATGGCATCAATAAATCAGATCTATAATCATTTTCCTTTGTAGAAGTATTGGATTTACTTGAAGCAAGAGCAAGAATCCTTCAAAAATAATAGCAGAAACAATTGGAAAAGTTGCAGAAAGACTTGACAACATTTTATATGAGGAGCTTCAGCTGATGTAGGTTAATATTCAGATCTAAAACTGATATATGGCTGAAACATCAGATCCATACCAGATCTGGAACTACTCAGCCTTCTAAACAAGATCCCCCTGGGGTTTTATCAAAATAATGCATAAATAAGTGTAGATCTAGCTTTTAATACATTGAAATTTTTATTGCAAATAAATTCAATCATTATATAATCATGGTCCATATGCAAACAAAGATATTTTCAAAGAATATGGTTACTCATCTCTTGATGCATGCTTGAAATACTCTCTTCCTCTTCCTTGGCTCCATTCTCCATGTATTCTCCCATTTCCCTCTTCTATTTCTCTCATGGGATTATAATAAAAAATAGAATTAATTAAAATGGAATAGATTTTATAAATCATAAAAGTATTCCAACTTTTTTCTAAATAATAAAATAATTCCATCTTTTATAATTCATAAAAGCATTCAAGCTTTTCTAAATCCTAAAAGTATTCCAGTTTTTTCTAAATCATAAAATAATTCCATATTTTCTAAATCATAAAAGCATTCCAGCTTTTCTAAATCACAAAAGCAATCCATAAAGCCTCCATAAATCTGATTTTTCCTAAATCAAAAAAGCATTCCATAAATCCCTCATGCTTTTATTTTTAAAGGTAGATTTTATTTTTCCTTATGAGAAAAATATCACTTATCCATACTTTTTCCAAATCTATTACTCAGTATTTCTAAAACTCATAAAATATACCAACTTGGAAATATAATTTATTTCCATAGAAGAATTTAAATTATTCTAAATAAAATAATTAAGAAATAATTCTTCCAATATTCTTATAATTAAGAATTAAAATAATATTCTTCATGTAATATCAATATAATAATTAATAATATTTAATTATTTAATAACCCTCATTTATGAGAGTTTTTACGGTGGCTTAGATGCTACTAGAAAAACCAGAGTCAAAACCCCTATAGACGTTGATGAGAACAGACGCAGCAGCAAGCCCATATGGGAGAGAATATATATCTTCATAAAACGCTATAAATTGCAACCCAACAATAGCAAGGCCATATGGGAGAAAATATGTAGCTGTAGAGAACTCTGATTGCAACCCATTAGCAACCAACCCATATGTAAAGGATTATATAGCCACAAAAAATGCTAAATAATGCAGGCCAGCAGAAGCAATGATACTGAATGCTTGTGAATTAAAATAAGAGTTGCATGAACCTCGGGCCAAGAAACCAAAAACGAGTTGAGGCAGTGGTAAATTTTAAAATATTTAATCCCATGCAGGCACAGCCGAAGGGAAACAGCTGGAACAATAGACCAAGAAACCACTTCCTTCAAAAATAGAGGATGACATCCCACAATAGAGCATACATCTAGTATGAAGGGAAAACAGGGCCATGGAAATACAAAATGCAAAGCAAATTGAGAGCTTTCGCGTCCCCAAAAAACCAGAGGCAAAGCTGGGGGGCTACGGAAATGAGGCTCGACCACGCTATCCCCCATATGCCCAACACTAAATACAACCCAGTTAAATCGAAAACACTGAAACAACAGAACCGGTTGCATGGAAGGAGACTGAAGTAAATCAAACAGAGATTCATACTGTGAGGCAGAAGTATCCAGAAAGAAAATTTCCATTACATACCACAGACACCTCCGAAGGAAATGCGCTCGGAGAATAGAGGCCCAGACCTGCAACAATACTCCAAGAGAGAACTGGAAGAGAATGTGGAAGGAAAGGTAAAAAACAACTTGGAAATGCTCGATCGTCCTCATAAAACAATGAATGAATGCACTTGACAAGGCATTAATCATACGAACTGGCCTGGGCATGCAAAGTAATGGCGAGGTGATCGCATCGCACTCACGAAAGGACCAGAATCATAATGGGCCAGCGATTCATCCAACACGTCGTTGAAAGCAATCAACATCAACCTGTACGCACCCTGATCAGGGGCAAATAATATATATTATTAGATACTAAAGAATTTCTCTTTTCATTGGCCTTCACTAAAGAAAAGTTTTGATTATTTTTTTATAAATATTTCTTATTTATTAATATTGTTAATATTAACAGCATTAATATAATATAACTAATACAATTAATATAATTATTATTAATATATATTAATATTAATATATTGATACATTAATATAATTTATATTATCATTGCAACCTATACTAATAAAATTTCAAATATTTATTATTTATTATTTTTACATTTATATATATATATATATTTTACAATTTAATTAAATTAGATCAAATTAATATATATTTATTATAATTATATAGTTATCTTTTCAATTATTAAATAGTACATGACATAAAATTTTATAGAATTAATGTTGATGTATGACTTAGACTCATCCATATACAAAGATGACCATTCATATAATACAGATAATGGATATTACTCTATATTGCTATGATTTCTTATTATTAACTTTAATTTTTTCAATATTCATATATGTTATTAAGTTAAATATTTATGCTTTTTATTAAAATTAAGAAGCATTGATAAACATAAATGTTTAAAATTAACATATTTATATTATTTATATTATTATTATTATTATTTTCACGATTGATATTAATATTATTGTTTTGGTTACTATTAATATTAATATTATTAATATTAATTATTTAATATTAAAATTAACATTATTAAAATTAATATTCATTGATATTGACACTAATAATAAATATAAATATTTTAAATTAAATAAGAAATTATTAATATTAAAACTAAATATCAAATCTCTTTTAATATTAATTAATATTAATATTAATAATAAATACACATGTTAATGTTAAACATATAAATTTATATAAAAACAAATTTAGCATTTATACATTAATGTGAAGATTAAAGTTAAGCATCAATATAGATATTTCTTAAAAAAATGGATTGATATTTTAGGTTTACATAGGTTCCATGACATTAGAATTTAACTTAACGTTTTTTTAGGTTCAATGGCATTAGAATTTAAAAAATTGGTATTTTCATATCATTTGGTCTATGTAGCATTATGGTATTTTATAACCCAAGATTTATAAGATAAAGATTTTTAATATTAAAAAAAAAAAAATTTAAGTTTATATTTATATTGAATATCAAAAATTTACATCAATATTAAACATAGACATTAATAGAGGCATAAAAAAGATTTATTAAGATTAATAATAAAATTGTGAGTTCTTTTTAACTATTGTAATAATGTTCTTGTGGCTCCTATGATTTTATAAATTATGTATATGTGCATTTTACAATATTTGTAGATGAAGAATCTCTTATGTATTTTAATTTTAATTATATTCACCATTAATTGAAAATTGTTTTCTTGATATGATGTGTGTTTTCTTTTATGTTTGGTGATTTCCTTGTTTTATCATGGATCGAGCTGTTTGGAGTTGTATTCCATTTGAAATTCTCGAAATTTTCTTCATTTGCCTCCCTTTATCGGTTGTGATAAAGTTTAGCACTGTTTGTAAGGAATTGAAGAATGTTTTGCAAAACCCTTCTTTCTTATTGCGTTGAATTCATATACGTACAAATAAATTTGGATTTATAGTTCCCTCAACAATGAAGACAATTATTTTTCTATTGGATACCTTAATCAAAACGGGCACATATCTCATTTTCATTTGCGATTCATAGATTCAAGATACAAATTAGAGTCTACTATTGGACCAATGGTATTTTTATCTTTACCAACATAATTCTCCCATTCACGAAACTATTTTGTAATGAATCCATTTACAAAAGCCTTAAAAAACATTGGGCAAATACGAATTGGAGACTGGGGATTATTTTTGTTATTGGAAAATGTAAGCAGCAACAAATATGACTTGGTTGTTCTAAAACATATCTATGATAGAATGTAGTCTAAATTTTATGTTTACAGTAGCCTTGATAGGGTTTGGCGAAGGATTGATCTTCCATTTGGTGGCATTTCACCTCCTTAGAATGGAGTGCTTTATAAAAATAAATTGTTTTCGCTCTATCTTGACATAGAGTATGAAGATTATCCTTGATATGGGTACACAATCTACTGGTTTGATGAAATAAAAAATGAATGGGGTTTTTCATTTGTTCCAATCACTGACATAGAGTGTATGTCGTTAGAAATATGAAAGAATCAGTTGATATGTCTTATCAGTGACGGCTCCACTTCTGTATGGTCAATTGAAGAAATCGATAATTTCCAAATTCATTCACCCATGTGTTGAACAAAGAATTGAATACTTTGAGGATGATTGGGACTTCAGATGGAAGTTGTTGGAAGAAATGTCTAGAGATATAAATATCAAATTTTCTGATTATCTTCCATTTCGAACAGTCCAAGGTGTGGTTCGTATGTGCAAATGCAGTGAAGTTACTTTCCTATTATATGACATGATAACTGGTCTCTGCTTCCCAATAGATATTAATAATTCAACTAATCAACAAATGCATGGATTTTGGTTTCCAACGTTGCAGGTCTGCATGGATTTTGGTCTCCAATGATTTGATCGAGTCTAAAAATGTTTTTGCAATTGCTCCGCGTATGGATTCTATTGCTGAGATTCCACCATTAGATCTGGACATGGAGTTCTAGGCTATTAGTCATTTTATATTCTCTTTGTGATTGTGGAAAATATTTCCATTTTTTTTACTTTACATAGTTTTGGGTATGTATTCTAAGACTTTAAAATTATAATTCTATGGATATTTATATGGATCCTACTAGGATTTATTCTATATGTGTATTTATCAGAGGTTTGATATTGAATCCCATTGCAATTTTCTCAAATATTTATTTTTGTGTCCCCTTTAGTTATGTTAATTGCATTTCAATGTGTTTGAAAGCTATCCATTTTTCTTTTTCTTTTTTTTTATAATTATAATTACTATGACTTATTTTATACATGGTGTTTGCATTAGTTTTTTCTCATTGTTTCTCAAACAATGTTATATCTCTAGGTACATTTTATTATTTATATTTATATTTTGATGGTATATAGTTCCAAATATTTAGATATATTTCTAATTCATATAATTCTTATAGTATTTTGTTCCAGTTATATGGTATTCCTATTACAATTCTAATATGAGACATGAACTTTTAGCCTATTTTGTTTTAGCCATTTGCAAAAATCCATTTTTCTTTTTCGCCATTTGGGAAAATCCTTTTATGTTTTCATAAATTTATATGGTTGGAAAAAGACCATATACACTTTTAATGCTTTTATATGGTTCGAAAAAAACATGTTCCTTTTTGCATTCTTTTTTGTTTATTTATATTGGATATATTATATGTTCCATGTTTATGGTTCCATAATAAATATTTTATTATTCATTGTAGACATGTCATCTGAAGGCACAAGCAAGCGTACAAGAAAATTAAATTTGTCACCAGCATCGTGTGAGGGGTCTAATGAAAGTTGTCGTTTATGGTATCAACTAAATAAGCTAACAATAAATGAGCATATGAGAGCTACATATCATATAAGAACGAGTGAAACAACTCTTCAAAATGATTTTATGATTCCTCGTAAGTATCGTACTATGGATGATATCATCGAAAGAACATTTCCCCTTCATATTTCATTTGTAGAACCTCCTCCTCATCAACATAATTTTTTTGTTCGATGGTCTCCTCGGAATGTTCATAATATTGGGGAAACATCTCGCAATAGGGAAGAACATATTATTTATAATGTGGATGAAAATGTTCACCCTAACCATTATATCTCTGCAATTGCATCTTTTGAGCAAGGCCAAAGGTTGCAAAATATCCATGGTGGAGGCAATGATGACATTGTATGTGATGACTTGGATGATAGTTTTATTGGCCATTTGTTTGATAATTTGGCGCTAGTTGGTCGAAACATCAGATTTTCCAAACCACCTTCTCAAAATAATGTTGTCCCATGAATAGACTCAGTGATCCTTCATAGCATTTCGCGTGGAACAATGGAGGTACATAATGATATTTTGACGGTTGCTGCAATAGTGGTTGTTTTTTTACATTTCTCTATTTGAAATCTTTTTTTACTAAACTTATAAGGTATTTTCTTCTCTTGGAATAGAAACATCTCCTTTTAATAGAGGTATAGAAGTTAACTCCCCAAATCTTCCATCTAATAATTCTAGAATTGAAGATGAAGCATGTCATAGCCTTCCATTACATTCTCCTCGACAATCAAATCAACAAGCTATTGTAAATGTTAAATGTATTTGATTTGATTTTTAATTTTTTGAAATTTTAGTAGGTTGGACATATATTTTATTGCATACTTTATTTTCTTCAAACAGGACACAACTCATTTCAATAAAGGCATACAAATTAAATTCATAGATGTTCCTTCTACTGATGTTATAAGTAAAGAGAAACCATATCATAGCATTCATCTAGGTCACCAACCAAATGAAAATGCTAAATGAATTTGATATTTTCCTTATTTTTTGATTTATTGTTAGTTATACATTGTATTTTATAACCTTTTATCGAAAAAACATGATTTCATCTAATGAGGTTGGAGAAATGGAATCCAAAATATCAATTTGTCAAACTAATGTAATTTTCAGTGTATTTGATTTGTTTACAATTTTTAATCTTTATTGGTTGGATATTTAGTTTTATAATGAATTTTATTTTTTTGGAATAGGATACAATAATTTGAATAGAGGCATATAAATTAACTCCCCAAATGTTCTATCCACTGATGTTAGAAGTGAATATCAACCATCTCATAACCTTCATCCACATCGCCAAACAAATGTAAAT
The DNA here is from genome assembly GCA_034641835.2 of Pinus albicaulis. Classification (NCBI taxonomy): domain Eukaryota; kingdom Viridiplantae; phylum Streptophyta; class Pinopsida; order Pinales; family Pinaceae; genus Pinus; species Pinus albicaulis. The sequence goes on from CM076574.1 coordinate 482,772,762, forward strand.
ATTGAATGAATTTGATTTTTTTTTCATTTTTTTATTTCTAATTAGTTGGACATTAAATTTTAAAAAAAAATATGCTAAATACACCTTATCATCCTATCAGGTTCCATAAATGCAGACCATAAATTTGAAAAGGCCATGTCATAGATCTATTCCACATGTTTCAAATTTGGCAAGGGAATCTTATGGCAGTAAAAATAAAGTACATTTTAGAAGAAATTATACTCTTCCACATCATTCTCCACATGGTCCAACCAATAAAATTCATATTAATTTTGATGAAAATATGATTGCAGTGCATAAAATAGTTTGAGAAAAGATAGATATCTTATCAGTTGTCCAAATGTTCCACATCTTCTAAGAATCATATCCCGACATCCAGGTTTTGAGAGATTCTGAAGGACTTCTTTGGATATCATGTAAGAATGAAAGAGGTTCACACCATTTTTCTGGATATAATAAAATGGATCCTGGTGAGCAACCTCATATTTTAAGATTTCTTATTCAAATTTAAGAAATGTTAATAGCACATGTAAATCCTATTTTGAAAGTGACACATGCTCGAGGTGGGAAATATAAATATAGTGGACACACAATTAGCTTTCCCCAATATATTTCTACAATTGCATAAAGGCTTCCCCAACATGTTTGATATCTTGAATTTTTTATTGTGAGGAGACACACTGCTCAGTTTAAATATTATGAATTTTATGTCAAAGGATATCGAGTTATGGCTGAATTTCTTTTCAAAATTGAACGTGATCAATATTATGGAGATGTTGTAATTGACTATGATTCAGTGAATGCTCTCTCTGAAAGATCAAAAGATGTCTCCTCCAAGATTAAATTTTTTGATTGTGATATTGAAGAATCTGAGATCAATGCAGCTAATAATGAAGGGTTTCCTCTTGATAATTTTCCCTCTCATTCTTCTTCTTCTTTTTCTCGCCTACCCAATGAATAGAGAGAAGTAGAAGAAATTAGAGCATTTCTTGATAATGTTTAATCTTCACATGTTCAAGAAATGTATTGGCCCAGTATCAGAACATATTTGATGAATGAATATAATACTGAGGGGTTATTAGATATGGAATTCCCCACATTGTTTCCCACTGGTGATGCTGATTGGTTGCAACCTCGCATTTGTACTATTGAAATTCATGAGTATGCATTGCATATTCTTAGATACTATGATCAGACATTTGGAAGCCATCCTCGCTTTTGATATTACCTGCTAAACATGATAATGTGGCATCGGAGCCAAGCAACTGCTTCAGTTTTTGTGAAGAAAAAATTACATGATAACTCACCGAAAACAATTGAAAACTTGTGTCACCAAATTTTTGATTTACCAAATAATAAGTTGGATGAGAATCTTATGCGGTTTGGTTCTTCTCTAAGCGGTACAAGGGCATACTGGTCTAAATATCGGTCTGAATTCACTGACATGATTACTCAGTTGGGATGTCCATATTTGTTTTTTACTTTGAGTGAAACTGACACAAAGTGGCCAGAGTTGCATAGCCTCATCCCTGTACCCTCACATTCTCATTCCTTAAATGAGAATCGTATGAAAATTGAGAATTTTATCTAGTACCCTCGTATTGTTGCCACATTTATGCACCATAGATTCAATATATTTTGAGAGGAAGTTATCCAAAAATATCTTAAAGTGAAATACTTATGGTATAGGTCTGTTTTGTTGAATTTATTTTATATTCATTTTCAATTTCTTATTATGGTTCAATTTATATTTTTTGTAGTAACTCTGTATTCATTTTCTCTAGATATGAGTGGCAACATAGAGGTTCAGCACATATCCATGGTTTCCTATGGTTGCAAGGAGCTCCTAACATGGAAAGACTGGATTGGTCAAATGATTGTGATTTACAACTTGCAAAGAGGTTCTTTGACAATTGTGTAACTGCATGGAATCCACATGAAATACATCGTCGCAATATAATGGTTCCAAGAAGTCTCAATGATGACCCTTGACTATTGAATATAGATCAGATTTTATCTTGAAATCCTTATAATTATTATGAAGAATTGTTGAACTGTGTCCAAAGGCATACAAAGTGTAGTGTAGATTCTTGTTTGCACAAAAAGGGAACTATTCTTGCTTGTCGGTACAATGCTCCATGGGATATTTCTAAAGAATCAAGATTGTTAATAAATGATCAAGGAAGAAAAAAATATGACCTGGAAAGAAATGATGATAGGCTCAATGTACATAACATTGACCTTCTAAAAATGTGGTGTGCCAATGTTGATTTCCAACCTGTGCTTTCTCGGCATGTTGTCCTAAAATATATTTCTAAGTATGCATCAAAAGCAGAGAAAAGGTTTGAAAGTTAGCATGATATGTTAACTATAATTTCAAATTCTATTGCCTCTGAGGATCATGTTTTATGTGCTTATAGAAGGTTTATTGCATAAATTATTTTTTACCATGACATTGGAGCACATGAAACATGCCATATGTTGCTTAAGCTACCTCTTGTTGTATGTAGTCGAAAATTTGTTTCATTAAATTTTGGAGGGAAGGATTTCAGGAAAATATCAAGGGATGGCATGCAATGTTCATCTGAAAATACTTTTGTTCAACATTATCAGAAGAGGTATTTTTTCCTTGAACATCTATCTTTGATAGAAACAAAAAGATCTTGGACATTTGATAGCAAGCGTAAAAAAGATCCTTGGAAGCCTAGAGATGTTCATGCGATTGTTCGGGTTTGGCCACAGTTTTATTCTATTCCTAGTGATGGTTCAGACGAATTTGAAACCTTTTGCTGGACATAGTTGCTCTTTTACAAGCCATTTGGTGACATTTCTGTGGAGATTGGGCTTTCAATTGAAATTATTTTTGAAAATTGGAGGAATTTCCGATATCGAGCATGGCATGTTGATCAAAATCCATCAATTATTGAAAATGTTGATGATGGAGAAGATGTTGTCTTTTCTAACCAGGAAATGAATCTTGAATATTATTTTCAAGAATTGGAAATTTTCTCTCGCTTGGTTCCACCAAGTAATGTGAATTTTTCTGATATTCACACCCTTAGTCGAAGGGATTTTGATCTATCCTTTGACTGGAAAAGTACAACTATTTCTAATGATGTGGTTGAATAAGCTATTAATTTTATAAGGAATGGAATATCAAGGGGTGATATTTTTGACCTTTCAAATAGAAAATTTTCCTCTCCAGATTCATTGGAAGAAAAACAATGAGTTTCCTTTGAAATTGTTTTAAGGAATTTTGTTGAATATGAGATTCATGAAGCTCTTCTTATGATTGTTCACGGCACTACAGGCACTCACAAGTCTTTCTTTATCCATTTTCCTTTTGAATCTCTTTCCAATTTATCAAGTAATGAAAAAAGTCCTTTTCTTCTTCTTGCCCCAACAGGAATAGATGCTTTTAATATACATGCAAAAAAAATACACTCTACTCTAGAAATTTCGATTAAATATATGAAAAAACTACAGGGTAAATTGCTGGCAGTATTCCAGGAAGAAATGAGGCATATTCGATATATATTGATTTATGAAATGAGATTTTTAGGATCAAGGTTATTCATGCAAATAGATGCTCGATTACGAGAAGCATTTCCAAAGAAAAAGAATTGTCCTTTTGATGGCAGATCCATCATCCTTATGGGTGACCTTGGCCAGCTACCTCCCATGAGAGATAAGCCTTTCTATGCAGGTAATACAACAGGGAATGTCTTATGGAAAAAATTCAACATTGTTGTCACTCTTGACACAATATTTTTCCAACGAGGGAATAATGAGAAACAATCTTGTTTTTGTAGTGTCCTCAGTAACATAATAAATGTAGAACATGTTCTTCATGACTGGGAGTTTCTTATGTCGCAGGCTGATATGAGGTTGCATCCTAGAGAAACTGATTTATTTAATGCAGCAGTTCACATGTTTCCAACAAATAATTTGGTGTCCTTCCACAATATGCATATGTTGAAATCATTAAATTCTCCAGTTGCACAATGTATTGCTATGAATTTAAGGCGTTCAGAAATCAATGGTGCCGATGATAATCAATTGGACCATGAAGTTTTGTTGTGTCGTGGCCAATGTGTTATGTTGACTGTAATTTGAGGGTTAAAGCTGGTTTGGTGAATGGTGCACTTGGGCATGTGAAGGAAATATTTTATATGCCTACCTCTAAGCCACCTGAGATTCCAATGTTCACAACTATTGTTTTTGATAAGTATGTTGGTGTTTCGTTTGATGCAATAAATCCAAAAATTATACCTACCACACTAGTGATAAGAGGAAATCGAAAACAAATTCCTTTAAAGATGGCATGGGCTCTTACAATCCACAAGTCACAGGGTTTGACTTTAGAACAAGTATCAATTGACATCCGGAATAAAGAGCAACAAGGCCTAACCTTCACAACCATATCAAGAGTGAAATCAATAGATGGTTTATGCATTGTGCCGCCTTTCTCTTTTCAGCGTTATGCCAAGATGAAAAATAGTGCATATGTTACAATTAGGAAGAAATAAAAGGAGCGATTAATGTCCATATCGTTATGACATGAAACTATTAATAGTTTTAGCTCTTTATAGAATATTTTTTGAATTTCTTCTATTGTCCTCTTTATTTAATTTTAATATAATAATGGTTTTTATATATTAATGAGATGAATACATTCATCAAATTCATAATAGTATTTTGGAAATTTTTTACATCATTTTTCATGTTGATTAATTTTCTTATTTTTTTAAAGTGGTTTTTATTATTTTTCTTACAATGAACCATTCATAGATTAAAAAGTGAGTTATATGAGACAAGCATTAAAAATCAAGATGGAATTCCATATCACTATGACATGCAACTAATAGTATTGTGACATATTTATAGAAAGTTTTTTAATTATTTTTACTGTCCTCTCTATTTACATTTAGTATAATAATTATTTTGATGTATTAATAAAATGAATACATTCATCACATCCAATATAGTAATATTTCAGAAATTTCTTACATCATTTTTCATGTTGTTCAATTTACTTCCTTTTTTTAAGTCATTACTATTCTTATGTTTACAATGAACCATTCAGACATGTACAACCAGTTATATGAGCCAATCATTAAAAATCAAGATTGAATTCCATATCCTACGACATGAAACTAACGATTTTTATCAATGTGGTTTGCTAAATATGTTGTGGTTTGGTTCGATGACAACATATTTATATTTGATATTAATATTAAACTAAAATTAATATATACATTAACATTAATTTAAATACAAATATAGAATTACTAACATTATTATTATTTTATTTTAAACACTAAGTTTAAAAAATTGTTATTTCTTGTTGATTATTTTAATAAGGGTCATATCACTCATTTAATTTTATCACCCATTTCATGTGTACAATATGTATTTCTAATGAGGTTTAAATTTGTAGAGATTTTATACCATTTGGTTCATGTATCGTTAGGTTATTTTATAGCATGACGTTTCTAACATCAAGTTTTTTAACAACAATACAAATGGGGTGTTATATATATATATCTATATATATATATATATATATATATATATATATATATATATATATATATATATATTCCTATATGTTTCTATCTCTTTGTGTATTAATTTTATTTCGTCGTTTTCCTTTCGAATGTAGATATGGATAATAATGATGGCATCTATTATAATCAAGCAATGGCAAATACTTCTAGACTCATCAGTTTTCTTTCGTATCTTTGGAACAAGTTCGATAGAAAACATGGCTTTCATCCTGCTTTTATTTATAAGCACCTTCATGTGCTAGATGAAATGAAAATGAATGTAAAATACTTGTTGCATGTGCACATGAGGGAGGCTAGGAGAAAAATAAGAAGGGATTGGTTGGAAAGTGTTAGGTATCGTGATCATTATCTTGTTGATTTGAATTGATGTTATTTTTGTGGTCGGTCTGGTTTTGTTCTCAAAGAGGCTATTTGATAAATGACCCTTGATGGAGAGTTTTGAGTCCATTTTTGTAGTGGGATTTTTTTATGTAAAGACAACAAAAAACATATGTTAATTTCAATGTTACTTTTTTGGTTTCATTGATGGTATATTTGAATATCACTTTAGCTTATTGATTCATTCAATTTATAATATTAAAAATCAGTAAGGTTGATTGATCACTTGTGGTTTATAATCATAATAATAATGTGACTTTAAAATTCCTCTATGTTTAAAATATTGGGTTGTATGCTTTATTAAGCTCTTGTGTTTTTAATATTGTTCCCTTGGCCTTATTGGTCCCTTAGGTTATTAATATTTTCCCCTTGGGCTCACCAATTGATTTGGTTTATAATATTAAACCCTTGGGTTTATTGGTTCTTTTGGTTTATAATATGAATAATCCCTTGGGTTAATTCTTAGTGTTTATTAACTTCTTCGGTGTTTTTATTTTTTTATTAATTTTATTGATCCTTTGACTTTATTAATCACTTGAGTTTATTAATAATTTTTATTTCTAATACTAATCTGTTGGGTTTATAATATTAATAATCCCTTCAGTTTATTGATGTTTTTTGTTTATAATATTAATATCCCTTTGCTTCCTTGATTTTTTATGTTTATAGTATTAATATTTCCCTGTATTTGTTGATCTATTGGGTTTAAAAAATTAATCCATTAATTTTTTGAATTCTTTTGGTTCGTAATATTATTCTCTTAAGTTTATTAAATCCAAATAGTGGGCTTTAAATATTAGTCCTATAGTTTTAATACTAATGCATGGTCCAATGTCACATCATGAAAAAACATTGACTCAATATGAACATCAACCAGGGAAACCATTGCTAATTAGCATTAGCCATAGCCGATCAATGTCATCCATGGTCAAATGTCACATTCTGACAAATATTGTCTCAATATGAAAATCAACCATGGCTAACCATGGTCATAGTTGGCCCAACATGGCATTGTGACAACAATTGTCTCAATGTTTAAATCAAGCATGGTAAACCATGTTTATTCCCCTCGTTTTCTAATATTAATAATCATGTGACTTAATCAATCATGTTTATTTAAAAAAATTATTCCTAAGATCTATTAATATCTTTATTAATCATGTGATTTTCTCATTCATTTGCATTTAAAATATTTATTCATAGCCTTTACTAGTCTTTTTTCTTTTTTATATGGATCCCTTGGCCTTATTGATCTCTTATGTTTTTAATATTTTTCCCTCAGGTTGCCAATTTCCTTTGGTTTATAATATTAAACCCTTGGGTTTATTAGCTCTTTTGGTTTATAATATTAATAATCCCTTGTGTTTATTAACTAGTTGGTTCTAAAATATTGATTCTTATGGTTTATTAATTTCTTAGGTTTTTTAGTTTAAAATATTTATTCTTAAGTTTTTTTAATATCTTGTGTTTTAATATTGATCCCTAGACCTTATTAATCCCTTAAGTTTTTAATAATTTTGCCTTAGGTACACCAATTCTCTCGGTTTGTATTATTAACAATCTCTAGGGTTTATTAATCTCTTGAGTTTAAAATATTAAATACTATAGTTTATTAAACTCTTAGGTTTTGGGTTTAAACAATCAATTCTTAGGATATATTAATGTATTGAGTTTAAAATATTAATGCTTAGGGTTTATTGATTTCTTGGTTTATAATACTAATATTTATCCCTTAGGTTTATAACATTTTTTCGTTGGGTTTACTAATTTCTTGGGTTTATAATATTAATTGCTTGTGTTTATTTGTTCCTTACCTTTATAATTTTAATAATTCCTTTGGTTTATAATATTACTTATTTTGGTTTGCAACGTTAATAATCATTGAGTTTATTAATCTCGTGGAATAAAATTATTAATTTTTATATTTTATTAATTTCTTAGGTTTTTGAGTTTCAAATATTAATTCTTAGGGTTTATTAATGTCTTGTTATTTTAATATTGATCCGTTGGCCTTATTGAGCCTTTAGGTTTTTAATATTTATCTTTGGCTCACCAATTCCTTTGGTTTATAATATTAAACTCTTCTGTTTACTATTTATTTTGTTTTATAATATTAATAACCCATTGGGTTTATTAATATAATGAGTTTAAAATATTAATTCTTAAGTTTTTGAGTTTAAAATATTAATTATTACATTTTATTAATCAGTATTCTTTTTAATATTGATCCTTTGGCCTTATTGATCCTTCATGTTTTAATATTGATCCCTTAGGTTCCCGGATTCCTTTTGTTTATAATATTAAACCCTTTGGTTTATTGGTTCTTTCGATTTATAATGTTAATCACCCATTGGATTTATTAATCTCTTGAGTTTAAAATATTAATTCTTAGTGTTTATTAATCTTTATTGTTTTTAATATTGATCCCTTCCATTTATAATATTTATGCCTTTGGTCCCCTGATTTTGGTTTATAATACTAAACCCTTGGGTTTATTAGTTCCTTTGGTTTATAATGTTAATAATATCGTTGGTTTATTAATATTTTGGGTTTAAAATATTGATTCTTATGGTTTATTAATTTATTAGGTTTTTTGGTTTAAAATATCAATTCTTAGGGTTTATTAATGTCTTGTGTTTTTAATATTGATCCCTTGACCTTATTCATCCCTTATGTTTATAATATTTATCCCTTGGGTTCACCAATTTTTTTGGTTTATAATATTTAAGCCTTTGTTTTATTATTTCCTTTCGTTTGTATTACTAATAATCTCTTGGGTTTATTAATCTCTTGAGTTTAAAATATTAATTGTTAGGGTTCATGAATTTCTTAGGTTTTTGTGTTTTAAATATTATTTCATATGCTTTCTTAATATATTGAGTTTAATATATTAATTATTAGGGTTTATTATTTTTTTAGGCTTTTGGGTTTTAAATATTATTTCTTAGGGTTTTTTAATCTCTTTAGATTAAATTATTTATTCTTAGGGTTTTTTATTTCTTGGTTTATAATATTAATATTTATATTTTATTTCACCAATTACTTGGGTTTATAATATTAAACCCTTGATTTTATTATTTATTTTTGTTTAAAATATTAATAATCCCTTCAGATATTGGTAAGAGATATACACTTATTATAAATATTAATAAAATATTATTATTATGTTATTTTTGAATTATATTATAGTTTGAGTTAAAGCTATTAATATATTAAAATAATTAAAGAATATATTTTTATTATATATTTTACTATTGAAATAATATAATATTACATATTCTAATATATTATATTATTTTGTTTTATAATATTAATAACATTTTGGGTTTATTAATTTATTGAGTTTAAAATATTATTTCTTAGGCTTTATTAATTTCTTAGGTTTTTGAGTTTAAAATATTAATTATTAGGTTTTATTAATCTCTATTGTTTTTAATATCGATCCCTTGGCCTTATTGACTCTTTAGGTTTTTAATATTTATCTCTCAGGTTGACCGATTCCTTTGGTTTATAATATTAAACCCTTGGGTTTATTAGTTCTATTGATTTATAATGTTAATCACCCCTTAGGTTTATTAGTCTCTTGAGTTTAAAATATTAATTCTTAGGATTTAGAATGTTAATCACCCATTGGGTTTATTAATCTCTATTGTTTTTAATATTTATCCCTTGTCCTTATTGATCCCTTAGGTTTATAATATTTATCCCTTGGGTTCGATGGTTCCTTTGGTTTATAATATTAAACCTTTGGGTTTATTAGTTATTTTGGTTTATAATGTTAATAATCCAGTTTGTTTATTAATATCTTAAGTTTAAAACATTTATTCTTATGGTTTATGAATTTATTAGGTTTTTTAGTTTAAAATATCAATTCTTAGGGTTCATTAATCTCTTGTTTTTTTAATATTTATCTGTCGGTCTTATTGATCTCTTATGTTTCTAATATTTATCCCTTAGGTTCACCAATTCCTTTGGTTTATAATATTTAAACCTTGGGTTTATTACTTCTTTTGGTTTGTATTATTAAAATATTAATAATCCCTTGAGATATTGGTAAGAAATATAAACTTACTACAAATATTAATAAAATATTATTATTATGTTATTTTTGAATTATATTATAGTTTGAGTTAAAACTATTAATATATTGAAATAATTTAAGAATATATTTTTATTATATATTTTACTATTGAATAATATAATATTACATATTCTAATATATTATATTCTTTTGTTTTATAATATTAATAACCCCTTGGGTTTATTAATCTATTGAGCTTAGGCTTTATTAATTTCTTGGGTTTTTGAGTTTAAAATATTAATTATTAGGTTTATGAATCTTTATTGTTTTTAATATTGATCCCTTTTCCTTATTAATTCTTTAGTTTTTTAATATTTATCCCTTGGGTTTACCGATTCCTTTGGTTTATAATATTAAATCTTTGGGTTTATTAATATCTTGACTTCAAAATATTAATTCTTAGGGTTTACTAATCTCTATTGTTTTCAATATTGATCCCTTGTCCTTATTGATCCCTTAATTTTATAATATTTATCTCTTAGGTTCATTGATTCCTTTGGTTTATAATATTAAACCCTTGGGTTTATTAGTTCTTTTGGTTTATAATGTTAATAATCTCGTCGGTTTATTAATCTCTTAAGTTTAAAATATTGATTCTTATGGTTTATTAATTTATTAGCTTTTTTAGTTTAAAATCTCAATTCTTGGGGTTTATTAATCTCTTGTGTTTTTAATATTCATCCCTTGGCCTTATTGATCCCTTGGGTTCACCAATTCGTTGGGTTTATAATATTTAAACCTTGGTTTTATTACTTATTTTGATTTGTATTATTAAAAATTTATTGGGTTTATTAATCTCTTGAGTTTAAAATATTAATTGTTAGGGTTTATTGATTTCTTAGGTTTTTGGGTTTTAAATAATATTTCATATGCTTTATTAATCTCTTGATTTTAATACATTAATTCTTAGGGTTTTCGAATTTCTTAGGCTTTTCGGTTTTAAATATTATTTTTTAGGGTTTTTTAATATCTTTAGATTAAATTATTTATTCTTAGGGTTTTTTTTATTTCCTGGTTTGTAATATTAATATTTATCTTTTACTTCACCACTTTGTTGGGTTTATAATATTAAACCCTTGGGTTTGTTAGTTCGTTTTTTATTAAAATATTAATAATCCCTTGAGATATTGGTAAGAGATATGCAATTATTATAAATATTAAGAAAATATTATTATTATGTTATTTTTGAATTATATTATAGTTTGAGTTAAAACTATTAATATATTGAAAGAATTTAACAATATATTTTTATTACATATTTTACTATTGAATAATATATATATATATATATATATATATATATATATATATATATATATATATATATATATATATATATATATTGTTTTCTAAGAGTTTTTTTTTGTTGAGTGCGCGCCTCCCTGCGTCTCCCCGACCTAGTACTCGATCACGTCTTTTCTTGCGTTGCGAGGCCTCTGGCCTTTGGCCTTCCATGGCCTCTCCGAATGCTGCCACGGAGGGCCCTGTTGATAAGCCCGATGCAGATGCGTGTAACCAGTCCGCCGCAGATGTGTTTTTCGCTTTAGTCAAATCTCTTCAGCCTCAGAGAACTCGTCCTGCGCTGTCCAAGTTTGTCAAGAAACTGGATGGGTTGCAAAAGGTCGACCTTCCTCCTACGTTACCATGAATGGCTGCTCTCTCTTTAGCTGAGCGGGGGCTCATCGGTCAGTTCACCGGCCTATGGCCTTCCCCGAAAATTGTTCAACGATGGATCGAAAGAAACTGGGCAGAAGAAGTTAATGGTAAAATCTCCATTCGTTTCTGTGAAAAAGGTTATTACACTTTCCACTTCGAATCTAGAGCAGACAAGGACCTAATCTTCAGAAATGGGTCGTACTTCATGGACTCTCGTGGTCTGTACTTGAAAAAATGGACTCCAGACTTCGATCTTGAGCTGGATGTCCCTAATGCTGTTCCGGTCTGGGTTCGTCTTCCGCATCTCCCGCTCCACTGCTGGGGAGACGACTCGGTTCGAGCCATCGGCAATGCTGTTGGAAAATACATTGATCGGTGTGAGCCCAAGGATAATATGCAGGCATGTGCGCGGATATGCGTTGAAGTTGATCTCGGCAAGGGCCTTCCAGAAGCAATAAAACTAAAGGTGGACGATTGGACGCATATTCAGCAACTGAACTATGAACAAATTCCTTTCAAATGCAAGGTATGTCACGAATACGTACATTTTGCCAATCGTTGTTCTAAAATTGTTAATGTTGAACCTGCTCAATCATAAGAACAATGGGAAACTGTAAAGAAAAAGAAGACTGCCTCTGGCTTGAAAGCAAACTTTGAAGAGGCCCCTCCCAAAACTGCCCCTCCCAAGGCTAATCCCCCTTCAGCTCCGCCCAAAGCCTCCTCCTCGGCTGTCCCTTCTCCCTCCTCTCCTCTTGGTCCACCCATCCTCCCCACCCCGGGGCCATCCACTGGTTCTCCCCTGATCTCTTCAAATCCCGTTGGCGCCCTCTCTCTCCCTGATACTGGCCCCTCAGTCCCTACCAGGAAAATGACCCCCCATCCTTTTCTCTCTTTCTCAACTCTCCCCCTTCCATTCCCTCGCGCCCCCCCCCCCCCCCACCCCGAGCTACTAGAAGCTCCTTGAAAGAGCACGGAATCAATCAAGAACCCCCCAAAAAAGGACTTGGCAGGAAATCAAGTAAACATCAAAGGAACGAAAATGCTCAAAAAGACATCGCTATGGGAACTCAAAATCCCATAGAAACTTATATATTGGGGAAAAATAGCAAAGAAACAACACATAAGGAGCAAGGGGGACGAGCATCCCTCCGAAACCCAAATACTCAATGATGAAATTTATATCATGGAACTGTAGGGGACTAGGGCACCCCTCAAAAATTGCTGCCCTGAAATATCTCACAGATCAAGAGAAGCCAGGAATTGTAATGATTTAGGAAACAAAGCAAATATTACAAGAGATGAGAAGAATTATAGAACAGCTCAGGCATTATGAGGGACAAATATGTGAAGCAAGAGGAGCTTCCGGCGGTATCACCACAATGTGGAACAAAAATACTTGGAAATGCACATCCAAAACTATCAATCCATATTGGATCAAAGTCACACTAGAAAAAAAAGCAGAGGATAAGCAAATAGTCATTTATAACATTTACGCTCCGAACCATTTCAGAGATAAAGATCAGTGCTGGGCCACACTACAAGAAGACATCCAAACTGAAGACAATAGAAATATCATCTTTGGGGGAGACCTAAATCTTATATTACACTCCAATGAAAAAAGAGGAGGCATTTTTACACATGATACTTATAGAGAAAAGCTGGAAAACATCATGCAAGAGTGTGATTTAGTAGATATCATTCCAAAAAATTGGAGGTACACTTGGAACAACCGCAGGCTCGGTAGAGATAACATTCTGGAGCGCCTTGACAGAATTTTGGTAAATACTTCTTTCCTCTCTGAGTTTTCCACTGCTCATGCTGAAATTCTGCCTTATTCAGCTTCTGATCACTACCCCATTAGCATTGTTCTTGAAGCACTTTGTCCTTTGGGGCCGCTGCCTTTCAAATACAATTCTCTTTGGCGTAGCAATCCTATTGTGGATCAGATTGTCCAAATAGCCTGGCATCATCATATAGAAGGATCACCGGGATTCATCTAGGAATGCAAGCTGAAGAATACAAGATACGCCCTGAAGGATTGGGTGAAGCAGCATTACAAAGAACCATAAAATGTCAAAGCTGAGCTAAAAAATAAATTGAAAGAAACTCACAGGAAAATCGAGGAAAATGGGCTGTCCCAAGAGGATAAAGCATTAGAAAGTGATATATATTATCAGTTGTACTGGGTTAACATGGAAGAAGAGAATAAATGGAGAATTAATTCAAGACAACTTTAGCTGCATGGAGGAGACAAAAATACAGCTTTCTTCCATAAGCAAGCAACTGTCCGGAAAGTCAGAAATAATGTCACCTTGATCAACGATGAAGAAGGCTGCCCTCAAAAAACCCAAGAAGCTATCAAGAAAACTGCCTCAGCCTATTACAACACTCTCCTAACTAAAACAAAGGAAACAGAGGACTATTCAGACCTCCTAAAGCATATGCCCAAAGGAATCAATGAGGATATTAATGCACGTTTTACTAACGAGATCAATGAAAAAGAAATACATGATGCCATCTAGGCTCTTCAACTAGATAAAGCCCCAGGTCCAGATGGCTTTCCTATCTGTTTCTATAGAACATACTGGGGAATAATAAAAAAAGATCTTGTCAAAATGATAAGATGGGTCCAACGTAAATGCAAAATTGGAGGATTCACTAATGCTACCCATCTTGCCCTTATCCCTAAAGAAAATCGACCCTTGACCTTCTCACATTTTCGCCCAATATCTTTGTTTAACTCTTCTTATAAAATTTTGACAAAAATCTTGGCTACTCGCCTAAAACCTATCCTCCCCACTCTCATATCTAAAAATCAAGGGGGTTTTTTAGCCAATAGGAAAATTTCGGACTCCATCCTTCTTGTCCAAGAGGCTATTCACTCTAGCCAAACCCGAAATGAGAAAGGCTTCATCTTAAAGTTAGACTTAGCCAATGCCTTTGACCATGTCAGACATTCCTTCCTGTTTGCTGTGCTTGAAAAAATGGGATTTTCCACATCCTTTATTAGCCTTATCAAAGCCTGCATTAGAAGACCTTGGATTTCCCCTCTTCTAAATGGCAGACCTGGACCTTCCTTCCAATCCTCTCGAGGCCTTAGACAAGGCTGCCCTCTCTCTCCTTATCTCTTTATATTAATGGTTGAATCTTTTAGTAGAGCTCTGGATCACAATCATCGCATGGGCCTCATCACCGGGATCAAATTTGATAATGGAGTGAAGAACATCAATCACTCTCAATTTGCCGACGATACTCTTCTAATGGGGGGAGCTTCAAACATCATAGCCCGCCGTTTTAAAACCCTCCTAGACAAATACATGAGCTAATCTGGAGGTCTGATAAATAATCTTAAGAGCTGTATTTATGGGTGGAACACTTCGGCACAAGTTCTCCATAGGATAGCTTGTACTCTTGGGGTCCCTTACAAGCTGAATTGGGAGCAATTTACTTATTTGGGCATGCCTGTGAGTGCCGGAAACTTGAAAGCTACAGCCTGGGAAGTTATTATTGACAAAATGAAAAGGAAGATATAGCACTGGGGCACTTCTTGGCTTAACCCTATAGGGCGCATAATTCTTCTGAAAGCAGGCCTCTCCTCCCTGCCCTTGTACTGTTTTACACTTTTACAAGCCCCTGCCAACTTTCATTTTAAAATGGATGCTCTCCTTCGTCATTTTCTTTGGCAAAGAGGGAGAAATGAAAAAAAAAAATACAACTTGGTAAGCTGGAAGCAGGTCACTCAGTCGTGTGAGAATGGAGGGCTGGGAATCAGATCATCTAAATTCCTAAACCTTGCCTTTGCTGGAAAGATGGTTTGGAGACTCATAACTGGAAGGAATGCTTGGTGGAAAAATGTTCTTGAAAAAAAATACCTTAGTCACCCAAGGCACCAGATCTTGGATCATGAGCTCCCCAACAGAGCATGCTCTAAAATCTGGAGGATGTGTAAGAAAGCGATACCATTTCTTTACCAAAACACTTCCAAAGTGCCCAAAGGAGGCAGCTACATAAGAATTGGGGAAGACAAAATAATGGGGCAACAGCCCAGAAGCCAACAACCTGGTACTAAGTAGATTCTAGCTCTTTTCAGCAGTGCAGGTATTCATACTCTGGCCCAGATCTCTCAATGGGAAGCACACTCCCATACCTGGAAAGGTTGGAGTTTTCCTCATATACCAACAGTTGCAGAAATCAGTTTCAACAACTTGAAAACTTATCTTCATGGTATAGCGCCCTCCAAACGCTACCTTGCTGATGAATTTCGATGGGACCCTTCAGGCACTATCTACACTATTAAGGCTGCTTATCATCAGATCTGCACCAACGAGTATCCCATGGAAATCTGGGCACATCAGAGACTTGTTTGGAAGGCAGAAAGTCTCCCAAAAGTCAAATTCTTCTTATGGATCCTCTTAAAAGGGAAATTTCTCACTGCTGAGAACCTCAGAAAGCGAGGAATAATTGGACCATCCCGCTGTCCAAACTGCCAAAATGAAGAAGAGAAAACCCAGCATCTATTTATAGATTTCTCTTTTGCATCAGCCTGCTGGAAGGAAGCCTTTCGGAATCACAATCCCCCTTGGGTGCCTGGCACTAGTATATTTGAAGTATTGCACATATGGAAAAAGAGCTACCCGTGGGGAAGAAAAGCAAATAATACAGCTCGAAGGGTTTGGAATGCCTTTCCCTGTACACTTCTTTGGAACATCTGGCTAGCAAGAAATAGAATGATCTTCAAAGGCACAAAAAATAATGTTAGAAAGCTCTACAACAAAGCTTAGAATCTCAACTTGGAAACTATATCCACAAAATTTCATGGGAATCTGAAGATGTTGGACCTAACAATTGAAGAAAGGAATTAAATAGGGCATATCCTGGACAGAAGTAGCATAGAACAAAAAAGAGGTGACCCCAATAGTAGAGACAGCCCCAGATGTAGCTGGAAAATCAGGATGAAAGATGAAGAATTTGCTCGGTGGCTCAGGAACAACAATACTCATTATATTTTTTTCGATGGAGCCTCCAAATCCAACCCAGGAATGGCTAGGGCTGGAGGTCTTATTTGCAACGGTAATGGAGATGTGTTAACTGAATATGAATGGGGTCTAGGCTATGCTTCAAACAACAGGGCTGAAGCTTTTTCCCTCCTTCAAGGTTTGCTCCAGCTTCAGAAAATTGGTATATCCAAGGCTATTATAATTGGAGATTCTTCCATTATCATTAGTCTGATGATAAGCAATAGAAAAGCCCAAAATATGAGTCTGCAGCAAATTATTGAGCGATGCCATTCTCTGGACAAGCAAATGAAAGGAAATCTTTATTACCATGTCCTTCGATCTCTTAACAAAACTGCAGATAAATTGGAAAATAAAGCCTGCTCACACTCTGTTGGTAACCTTCGGTGCAATGGCACTGACCATTTCTTTTTCTTGCCATGATCAGGCTTTATCCTCTTTGTAGATCAACCCCACAACAGATCATTGTTTGTGGTATTCGAAGCTCTTTACCCTGCCTCTCTGCAAATATTCAAATCTTTGCCCTCTATCCAACGACATTGACCCCCACAGATTTAACCTCTTCAACATCAAATTCTGACTCTCTTTGGATCGCCCTTTCAAATCCCTTAAAGCTCTGCATTCTCAGCGGTTCCAACATTTCGTGCTCAATCGATTGTTCTTCTACTCCTGTTGACCTCTTCCTATCTCTAGCCTATCGGTCTCAGACGCATATTGGACATGGCTCTACGAATGCAGCATCACTACTCGCCCAGACAGAGTGTCTCTGTTCCAATTTCAGTCCTCTTGCAACCTTGTATTCATCCGAGTATGCCTCACAGGAGATTTTGATGATAAGTCAAAGCCCGTCAAATAAAATCCTATTTGAACTGGATGAACGGTGCTACTTCTACCTCAGTGGGCGGCAAACACGACACATCTGCAAAAGTTAAAAATGAACTGTAAAACCAGTCTTATTTTATTACAGTTTGTCAGAGTTTATATAGCATCTCATTTTTTCACAGCGACGGAAGCAAGTTGTAATGCTGACTCTAACATCAATTGCATCTGCTGTTGGTCCTTCATTTTCCAATATCATTCTGTAAAACTGGAGATCTGTCTCCCTCCTTTTTTCTTTTGAATATAAGCCAGCAACTGATCTTGTGAATATATATATATATATATATATAATCAAATATGTAAATATATATTGGTAATTATATTCATAAATATATAATATTTATTCTGGTGAAATACATGTGGTGAGTTGACCTATCGGCGTATATCAACCACATTGCTAAATGTCTTTGTAAATATATTTCATATACACCTATCGGTGTAGATCAACCATATTAATAAATGTGATTGTGCTAGTGATGTATTGATCATATTACATATAAAAAATATGCATATATACATTATTAAAGGATTCATAAATAATAAGGCTTCAAATCGTTAAAAAAAATTAGCTCATTATGCAAAGAATACCTCAAATGTTAGGATTAAATGGTAAGTATGTTGGAATATGAAATTTGGTAAGTATCATCCATGACCACAAATCTCTTTCAATGATGTAACCCTAGGTGATAGTACCGCTCACCGGATTCCAACATAACCCAACATCTTTGAGCTGATGAATGTATATATTCCATTCACCAGCCATGCACCCCTGGAAGCCAATATAAGGTGCCTCAATCAATTAAGTTATGCATTTTTCCAAACCCTTGATAACCTGATCGAAATATAATTACCTTGGCATTTAAGGAGAACAATACTGTTCACAGATGGTGGTACATCCAGTGTAATACCAAAAATCCTCTTGTGACCTATCAATATTAAAATACCTCTACCAAAAGACCCTTGCACCCACTGAAGAAACTAAGATTTAATTTGCTGAAAACTATTCCAAAGATATGGAGCATTTTTTATGCCTATTTCCTATTGTAAGATCCAATATGTGATAGGATTTTTTCTAAGATGTTTTGCAATAACGATTTGTCCCCAAATCTCCCTGCCAGATAAATCATGCCAAAGATATTTCATGAGGAGTGAGAAGCCAAATGACCAGCAATCCAGTATACCCGAGACTTCAAAGGTTTTCATCATTGTGATGGAATTCCAGGCCGCGAGGTGAAATTTGTGTGCAGGATCTAAGCCCGACCATAGAAAATGTGCAAGGTGAAATTGAGCCATAGATTGAACGCATATCAAGAGAAAAAAAGTGTAGCCAATATGTCACCATTTGCTGTAAAATTTCTTGGATTAAAGTGAATTTTCCTCCTTGAGAAAGGAAGTGATACAACCAATTTTGAAACTTCTTGTGAATTTTAGTGGGAAATCATTTCCAATATCCAGATTTGTAGCAAGACGGATTTAATCCAAAGTTGAGATATTTAAAACCATCCTCAAGGAATGCCCATCTCACACCAAACATATCCGCAATGTATGAGATGATCATTGCATTGCCTTTAGAAAAACAAAGACATGATTTGGGCTTTAGAAAAAAGATATGTAGGAGGGCCTCACACTGGTCCCACATTATAATGTCGAAAGAGAGGATTTCATGAACAAAAAATAGGTGGGTACGACATACATGAGGTGCCAATCCGAAACCCTTTAAAACTTCCGAACATCCAAGTAGCAACGATTTTCCTATTGAGATTGTACATGATCAATATGGAGAGTAGGGGAGAGCATGGGGAAAGAGAACACCACTGTCCAAGCCCTCTATGTGCTTTCAAAAAGTGATTGAGAAATCCATTTATCAAAAAGATATCAAGATATTGGAAATGCATGCCACGATTTCATAAAACCTTCCTATACTCCCAACCAATTTTGACCAGTATGTATCTCAGTAGCACACTCATAGGCCTTTTGCAAATCTATTTTCATAATAACAACCTCCTTTCTCTTAGTGTGAATAAAGTGATCATACTCATGTGCTGTGGCAATAACATCATGGATGGATCTGCCATTAAGAAAACCAAATTGTTTCTTTGAGATGTAGATAGATAGGATCCCTTTAATCCTCTATGCATGAATCTTGGAAATGAGTTTGTATAATATGTTACACATGGACATGGGTGTAATATCCGAAAATGTAATAGGATCAGTAAACTTTGGTATTAGTGTAATGAAAGTAGACTTAATGCAACGAGAGATACATCACCTAACCCTACATCCTACCACCACATCACACAAAGTACCCCCCATTAAGTAAAAAAATGCAAGAACAATTTCATTTTCTATCCATGACCACCTCGACATTTTCCCTTTACAAAGGAATGTAGCACATTGTGAATTTTCTCTAGGGAAACAGATCGGTGAAGATTCTCATTTGTCTCCATATCAAACATCATGGGGAACTCTTATAAAAGCCATAATTGATTTTCAAGGCTCACATCAAGCCTGTCATTAAAAACTTCACCGATGAAATTTATAGGTTCCAGTTGTATATCTTCATCTGAAAAATTGAGGGATCTATCCACACCCTTGATGCTCCATATCACATTTCTATTCCATTGTTTATTTTAAAATATATGAAAGAAATAATTGTTGCACCCATCTACCTGAATCCATATAGCCCAAATTTTCAGCCTCCATGTATCCTTGTGGAACTTCAAAATATTTTTCCTCTTTGTTCCATAGATTTCAATTTATCAAGCTCCAACTAGGATGGTCGATTCTTCATGAGGCAAACACTAAGCTCATGAATCTCCTTTAATAAAATTTTCATTTCAACATATAATCTGGATTTTTTCTCCCATTCCTAGGTCCAAACATGGATCTTAAGGGATGACAATTTGTCTGATATGTAATCCATATTTGTATGTCTAGGTATACCTAGGAAGGAATTCCAAACTTCATTTAGCAATGTACTGTACTCCTCCTCATTGAGATAGGTTTTATTTAACTTTAAATGGAAGCCCCTCCTCTCTAGCTCCATCCACCAACTCAATACTATGGGGAAATTATCATAAACATACATCTTTACTGCCAGTGACCTCAAATTACCCAGAGTCTCCAATAAAAATTGAAGAACCATGAAAGAGTGTAATCAATTACCAATATACTCCTCCCCACAACAACACTTGTTCCAAGTGGCCTAAAGGGGAGAAGGATAGATATCAACCAAGTGACTATCATCAAATTGATAGGAAATTTTTTCATATAATTGATCAATTCGGTTCATGGACCCCAAACATTTTTCTCTAGACCATATCATGTTAAAATCCCCTGTAATAATAAATGAACCAATGTTAAGGATATTTGTAGAAATTACCTAATCTCAGAAAATATTTTTCTCCAGGCATGGAGCATAAATATTCCATAAATACATCCTCTCCAACGATCCCCTGAAATGGATCATAAGCAAGATATCAGCAAAAAAATTGTAGGATTTGAAAACCACCCAGAAGGGATGCCACATAGAAACCAAATCACCAGATAAACCACAGGAGTCCACAACAACAATGCTCCAGTATGGGAAAATCAGTCTAAAGTAAGCTATGGATCTAACTAAGTTGACCATGGTTTCTTGGGTGAGAATGGAGGTAGGTAAAAGTGATAGAAAGAGGTGGTGTAAAGAAATTATTTTAGCGACATCCCCTAAGCTACACAAAATTAGGGGAGTAATGATAATGTGGTTCCCAAGGAAAGGGGCATGCCATATCTGAGGGCCCTAGAGATGCAGGATTCAAGAACATGGATGTGATGTAGAGAGCCAAATTCAAAATTTAAATGCAGACTTGTTGCATGGCCTCTAAAAATTTTACTTCCTTTACCCACCCTCTGATGGGTATCAATATTTTTAGCAAAGGATGGCTTAATGATGGGAGAGGATGTCATAGAAGGTCCAATATAGACTATGAGAGAGAGAAGTTGCATGGTAGAGTTTAGGATAAGGAAATACAAATCGTTGTCGAGAGAGTTATAAGGGGAGGGTGGAGTAGGTGGGCTAGTAGAGGAAATAAGTGATGGGGAGGTGGCCCGAGAGTAGGCAAGGATGAAGGTCTGGGATCAGTGGAGAAATATGACGTAGTCGTATGCCACACCTCATGTGAAGGTTAAGGTAGCAGAGGAGAAGGATCATAGCAGTCAGTAGACATGAAAAAACTAGTATTTAAGGTGGGATCGTTAAGGGTCGAGATAGGAAGGGGATCAGGGTCGAGGTCCTCATCAGCCTCACGAGAGGAGCTAGGGGAATGCGAATAAATAGTGAAATAATTGTCAACACAATGAGAAAGGGAATATGAATTATTATAGTTACATGAATTTGAGCCAGACCTCGATAATGAAGCCTCACAAACATTATTATCACTTTTCCATACCGGTTGAGATGCATCCACATTCTGCGGTCATTGCAGACATCATGCAAGGGGGTGTCTGGTATGATGGAAAAGAAAATAATGGAGAGGGACACCCCAATAGTTAATGCATTGAAAAATGCATAGGGAACCCCATTCCAAAATCATTTCATCCAATAGGCCACTAGTGAATTCCACTTCTACAAGTATCCAGGCCAATCTCTTATCTCTAGCCTGCAACAACGTAGGATCCATGTATACAAACTTACGCACTAAATTCCCAATCACATCTAGAGCGTTCCACGTTCAAAATTCAAGTGCTATACTAGGTAATTAAATCAATTATACTTATTTTGGGGGGTATTCGTAAGAAGAATGAAACTCACAAACCATTTTCATAGTTGTAAAAAACTTCTACTCTGCACCGAATGAGAAGAAAAAATAATTTTCGCATCAGCCACATGTAAGAAGTAAAATAATACCACTGATTCAATAATCGACTGACCATCCAGGTATAAATCAGAATGAGCTTCCATTGCTCCAAAACCCATCCATCCATATCCATATTATGAGAGCTCGCAAAAAACCAACGAGCAACCATCTCCTAATTCTGAAGACTCGGAATGGTGTCCCAAAGGACATCATGACCTAATCTAAGAAATTTGGGTTTGACAATGCATTTTATGTTTTATGTCATCTTCGTCGACGCACCATACGATTACAAGAGCACAATTTTAGTTCTTCTGAATCATCATGTTGATCTAGGTGCATATCGGTGGCCACCACCTATTCGACCTAGACCTCTAGTCGGTTTCATCAATTTCCCTTTTTATAGCAGTATTTACTATTTTTAGCAGTTTTTCCAGGTCTTAAACTTCGGGAGCAGTTTTGATCGCCTAAAGGAAGTTTTTTTGATGAATACAGAAAGCCTTTAGCCATAGGTAAGGGGCTATGGAAAAACATGTAGTACTTAAAGAGATGTTTCTGATGATATATCTTATCTGCCAAACATATATAATATGACCAGGTTACGGCCTCGAGAATTTTCCTTCCCAACAAACCCCAACGAGGCACACAAACCCTTGGCGTTCCATTTCCTCGGGTTAGGGTTTTATTTGTGTAGGGTTTTCTCTTATTGTTTAATAAAAAAATAACTTGGAGCCTCATGGTAACACAATTAAGAGGAATGTAGTTGCCATGTCTCTTCTCAAATATAAGCTATCATCGCCCGAGCATATTAATAAAATGAAGTATATTTTATGTTGCATCTCTTCCTTTATGTGTATTTCAATATTTTATTGCGTTACTGCATAAATCCAGATCAGTGATATTAGAGAAGTTTTCTCTTTCTCTATCATTCTTTACATGTCCCGAATGAGATTGGAGTATACAGAGTTAGGGCTTGATCTAGTTGAACCTTTACAAGATCAGCGTCACAAACCCCGATGACCTCCCATGGTGGAGGAAAATAAAGACGAGGGAGTAGGATATACTATCAAAATATTGTTGAATGATTTCATCAACAAATAGAGGAATGTGATGATGGATAAATTTTCCCGCATCCTTCTACAACTACCCACTAACGACGCATCTTCATCTCGAAGCCACTCTAGAGGCACCACTCCTTTTAAGGTAAGAGTTAGCTTTGACATTCCCGTATTTGAGGTCCAAATAGATGTAAATTCCATAGATAGATGCTTGAATATATTAGAAGGATATTTTTCAGTTCATGACTTTTCCAATCAGAAAATGTTACTTTTTCACTCCTAAAAGTTGTTCCCCATGTCAAGGACTTGTGGGAAACCTACTGAGAGAAAAAGGAAGAGGGGGAATCCTCCCCATTCTCGGCCACACCCAGTTGGAATTCTTTCTGAAATGCCATCAAGGAACAATACTACCCCGTGGGAATCTATGAGGACAATCATACACAATGGACTATGTTGGGGTAGGAAATGGATCAAGATGTGCATGATGTGATGAATATATTCCATACTCCGTGCATAAAGTTGGGTATCAAATATTTCGAGAAAAAATTGGTGATTAAGTACCATAGTTTTCTGCACAGATACATCGAATATGAAATGGAGTTCCTTGACATCTCCCCACTTTGCACAACATACTGTTATGTTTCTAGGATTGAGAAAAAATTCAAATAGATGAAGTGAGACTTCGGATCTGCAAATAAGAAGAAAGGGAAAGGCACCCCCAAACTACAGAACAAAGAACAAGGCTAAGGCGGGTTGGCCAAGGAAAACCTTTCGAAGTTGTAAGTGAATAAAAACACCACAAATCAAAAGAAGGACACACGAAAGTGGTTTTAGTTCCATAAGAGCTCCACTCACAACACAAGTGAGTGTCAGACCAAACAATCATTGGTGGTCAAGCCTAAGGCTTCCGAATCATATGCATGTTTTGACTCTGAGTGACCAAAAAGATTAATGACAAAGGGAAGCATATAATTGATGCGTAGCCTAGTGCCACCATTTCCACCACAAATATATACAAGGAAGAACATGAAGATCAATAGGAGGGGAGCATATATTCCATTTCTAGATGTGGGTGAAGGGTTCCCCATTACAGTTCATTGTCGACAACAGGAGCCAAAAGAACCTCATTTCAGCAGTGGTTATGAATTGGTTAGGCTTGCGGATCATATCACTCTCGCAACCATACAACATTGGGTGGCTTCACTAAGAATGGAATCTCTGCGTCTGCCAACATTATCACCTTCCCTATAGCATCAAGCCCTTCACAGATGAGGTATTATGTGATGTTTCTCCTGTTGAAGTTTTTGATGTATTATTAGGAAAACCATACTTGTGGAAGTGACGTGATGTGTATGAGTCGACCTTGTGTTGTTATTGTTACTTTAGATAATAAGTTGTACAGGATACCATAGGTAGCACCTCTTACCACCATCTCTTTGATCACTATGAAGCAATGCTATAAGCCCATTTCCCAAACCGGGAAATTTATTTTCCTTGTCATTTTCCCTGAAGGAAAGAAGAGAACTATGGACCCAACGTTGATCGAGGGCTCCTATGCCAGGCAAGAAAACATGGACAAGGTCATGGAGGAGTAAGGGGACATCTTCACCTAACCTACATGGATGCCTCTACATTGTCATGTCAAGCACTCCATCAATCTAACAACAAGTGTGCCACTACCCAATGGACCAATATATCAATTCTCTCTTATCAATAACAATGAAAGAAAGAGGAAGATTTAGGACATGCTATAGAAAGGTCACATCTGGCCAATTTCATCACCCTGTGGGACCTGACTTGTGTTGGTGCAGAAGATGGATGAGACTTGGTCACTCTATATTGAATATAGGGTGTTGAACAATATCACTGACTAGAATAGATTTTTTATCCGATGGATTGATGACATTCTTGACCAAATTAAGGGGACCAAATATTTGAGCATGACTGGCTTGAAGTCCGGGTATCAAAAGGTACCAATCGAACCCTCCGAGGTGTGGAATATTTCCTACAAATCTAAGGAGGGCCTTTTTGAATGGCTGGTTATGCCTTTTGGGTTGACGATGAATTCTCCCACAACCATTATGAGGTTGATGGACTACATATTGCAACCATTCACTAACTTATTTGTTACGGTGTATTTTGACGACATCCTGATCTTCAATCAAATTTGGGAAGAGCACCTCCACACACTGTGTCAAAAAATGTTGTTTAAAATTTGGAGAAATGCACTTTTGGCATGACCCAAGTTCAATATCTGGGATACATTAGTGATGACCGAACCAAGATCAACATCATTTCTGATTGTCCTATCCCAAACACTTCAATAGAGCTTTGCAGCTTTCTTGGTCTTGCCAATTTCTACCATAGGTTCATGTTGGGGTTCTCTCATATCACTTGGCATTTGATTCAAGTCACCAAGGGAGGAGAAAAACTAAAAATTCTTTTGGTCTGAATGTCAAAAGAACGTGTTCATAGAGTTGAACCATCGCCTTTGCTCTACACTAGTACTGACATTACCAGACTTACAACAACCATTTCAGATCAAGATAGATGCCTCTCACTATGTTATTTAGGAAGTACTTCATCATCAAGGGTATCCCATCACATATCATAGTGAGACGCTTTAGGACACAACCATAAAGTATACCAACTACAAAAAGTATATGTATTCCATTTTTCATGCATGTCGACAATGGAAGCATTACATTTTGGGGAAGTAAACAGTCGTCAAAGCAGATCACTGACCCTTGGGGTTCATACATATATAAGGGAAGTTGCAGAAATAATCACCATCAGAATTGGTCCACAAACTTGCAACAATTCCTTTTCAACATCATGTACAATAATGAAAGCACCAATATTTTTGTAGACTATCTTAGTCACTCGCCAATCATGGTGCTAACGATTGTTCTTGACTCTTGTGAAAACAAAACTTTGCGTTGGCCGCATCTCTACAAAATTGATCCATAACTTAGCAACACATACAAGACACTCTTGTAGGGTAAGCAGGTTAAATATTTTTATCTCCAGGGTGCATTGTTATGCCACTTAGGACACCTATGTGTTCCTTCAAGTGAGCATGCCAAGATGGTTGGGAAGTGTATTATAGTCATGTCACTAGACATTTCGAGGTCAAGAAAACATTGGAATTACTCCAAAAGTATTTCTATTTGTTGAACCTTCGACATGATGTTGCGAAGTACATCATATCCTGCACTTCTTGGGCCATTACCAAACTAACAATCAAGAAGAAAGGCCTATATCATCCATTTCCTACCCCTAGTCCATTGTGGGAATCCATATCCATGGATTAAATGTCGGTCCTTCCTTCTATCAAGCATGGAAACATATGTGTTTTAATTTTCGTCCACATATTATATAAGATAACCATTATGGAAACCTCCAAGAAGAATATCACAATAGAAGCATCTGCTAAAATCTTCATTGAGTGAGTGTGGGTACACTTTGGGATCCTAGAGTCCATTATCTTAGATCATAACAACATGCTCCTTAGTACATTTTTCTCAAATATTTGGTTGATGCTGGATACCAAGATCACTATCCACAAATTTCCACCCCCAAACTGATGGCTAAACAATGGTCATCAACATAATGATCGTATACATTCTAAGCATGTACAGCTTGAAGCATCGACGCACATGGAATGAAAGCCTCCCTTATGTCCAACACAACAATAACAGGGCTCTCCACATATAAACTAGCCACAACCCCTTTCAGGTGGGCTTGGGATTCTAGCCACTATGTCCCATTGATCCGGCCATACCATTTACAACTACTCAATCATATTCGACTCATTTCTAGTCTGAAGGGGACAAGGTGAACAAATTCATTGAGTGCATTCAGAACACCCACCAATAGGTCCATGACATGTTGGATAGAGCCAATGCTAAGTACAAATAGTGAAATGATCAACATTGGGTGCCACACAAGTTCCAGGTGGGCTGTAATGTTTTGCTACATTTTTACAAGGAGTGCCTCATTGGGCCCCAATGCAAGCTTCGTCTGCTCTGATATGGGAAATATAACATTGCCTCGACTGTAGGGGACAAGGGATTCAAGCCCAGTATTCCACCACTCCTTGTTCTACACCCAATGTTCAATGTCAAGCGCCTTTGACCCTACTTTCCACCATTGTTGGACACATCTGACATTCAAAAATAGCTGACACCAAAAGAGTTAAACCTAGACTGCATGGAATAGGCCACAATTGATCATATCATGGACAGATAGATCAGTAACACCTACAAGCAAAGGATTCAGCTATATCGAGCTGTCAAAGCAGGCCAACTCCTTCACTAGGGAAAGTGGTTCACTAGGGATGAGATTCAGTACAAATTTCCTCAGCTCATGTACGCTCTACATGTAATGGGGAACATTGATTCCTAAGGGGGGAGGAATGATCTAGGTGGATATTGGTGTATACCCACCTATTCCACCTAGATCTCCAATCATTTTTATCATTTTCCTTGTTTATAGCAGCATTTACTATTTTTCATAGTTTTTCAGTTCTTAAAATTCTGGAGCATTTTTTACCCCCTAGACATAATTTTTTTGAGGTCTGCAATAGACACATTGCCATAGGAAGGGGCCTATAGAAAAATTCGTAGTGCTTAAAGAGATATTTCCAACCTTATATCTTATGCACAAAATAGAGATAATATGACCAAGTTACGTCCGCAGGAATTTGACTACCCAGCTGACCCCAACAAGGCCTACAAACTCTTGGCATTCCATCTCCTAGGGTTAGGGTTTTGGTTGTTTATGGTAACATAGTTCAATAATAAATATTCCCTTGAGACTCTGGGTAACATAGTTCAAAGACATGTAACCGCCACATCTCTTCTCAGAGATAACCTACCATCGTCCAAGCTAGTTTATTTCCATTATGTATTTAAGTTTATTTTAGTTATTTTATATTAATGAAATGAAGTATATTTTCTATTTCATATTTGTGTTTTAGTTTATTTATATATTTTATTTTGTTCCTAAATACATCTGGATCACATGTATATTAAGTGTATAAGAGGACATGCCCAAATTTTGAGTGGCACGGGCATTGTCCAAGTCAGGCACCTCATATCCCACATTGTGAGTCCAAGTTCTCTCCATCTACAACATGACATGCATAATGGATTCCTGTGTTGAGATGTCATCATTAAGGGAAGCCAAGTAATCCTCCATCCACCATGAAGTGTATCCAACGAACACAAAGAACTATAGGAACCAACTCCCCCCACCACAATCAAAGACCCTGTAGTGGAAACCCTAGTTTGATGTAAACCACAAATGTAGAGAGAACATAATATATCCAAAATAGTATTATCCAAGAAGGTAAATAAACTCTCTTGTGCTAAGAATGTTATACCAAATAAATTCAGGAGTATATAAAATCATGTCAGAGGAAAGAGCGAATAAAATACCCGTGGAAGGTGGGATCCAGGAGGGGTAAGTGTCGTTAATCAGCGAAAACAAATAGGAGGGTAGTATATGTGTACATCCAGAAAAGGAAGTAAATTGGCACAAGTACATAAAGGAAACCTACACAATATAAAATTAACAAAATTTTCAATATAAACATACCCCTAGAAAATTTGACCACCCACATAATCTCCCACCTATAGGAGTAAATGCCTCACCAACCCGCATAGAAAAAATAGGTCACAAAAGAAAACCACGAGAAAATATGGCATAAATGAGTCCTCCACCCCAGTGCCACCATGAAAGAGCTCAACATGGCCCACTAGTAGGGAAAGATGTTCCCCTACGATAGCTATTCGCAACAACAACAACACCAATATCCCATAATCCACATCACTGATGGAAAAACCTGAAACTGATATCCTTAAAAGGTCGAGAAATACGAAAAGAGCCTTTCCACTTTTGCCAGAGATATGAGAGTTTGAATTGTTCCTCATGCTTAATATAAATAGATGAGTCCCGAGAGAAAACATTTCTAAATGTGTCTCGCTAGCCTTGCATTTTCCCTTTGTCGTGGAGAGCAGAAATGTTCAAACCAAATGTGAGCGAGAATACACACGACACACAAGAAAAAGATAAAAATGTGCAATACATCTGTATGTTACCAAACAGTAAGAAACCCAACATGCCAAAGGAAAAAAAAACATACACAACTCCTCAAATATAATACAACAAGTTCAAACCAACATCCAAGAAAAATCTCCTACAAATGTTCCAAGAAGTGGCCTAGATGCTAGAATGCACCCATGAGTATGTCGAAAATTAGAATATCCATGAATCGAAAACAATCAAGATATAAAATCCCAGGCCGGATCTGACATAGAAAAACTACTAATACCCCAAAATAGAGCAAGTGCACAAACTCCTCTAACACCAATATCCCACAGAAAAATAAAAAAATAACTAGGCTATATCATAGAAAAACGGGCACCAATCCCACTTATATTCCCATGTAGCGAGTACACAGAAAATGAAAAAACTCCAAATAAAAAACATCTCACCTTAAGGAAAAAAAACGAGGAGACGGAAAACACCATGAAAACTACATAGCCAGCGGCACCCACATTTGTTCCACAATATTTATCCACGACATCAGGTTGTTTATGACTCCCTATATTTATCCACGACATCAGGTTGTTTATGACTCCCTAGGTAAGCCCCCATTCTAGACCAAAAAACTGCAAAAAAATATTATCTTCATTTTACTTCCGCAAAGTATGATTACTTTGACCGTTCAAAATTAGCTATACATTTTCTTATAAACAGTGAGGAATCCAATACTAGGTTGAATGAATATCTTTTCATATTTTAATATTCCAATGCTTTTCATGTTTTTTTGTGTATAAAATATACCATTGTATACAATAATATACATTACCCCACATTACCCAAACTCTCTTCATATTTTAATAGCCCAGTGCTCTACATGTTTTTTGTTTTTAAAATATACCAAGTATACAATAATATACATTACCTCACATTACCCAAATTTATTGTGAGAATTGTGACGTGCTTTTGGTACGGAATTCCACAGTTCATTTTCACGCTTAGAAAAAAAAAATGATCGTATGTATATATATAATTAATTCATGCATTTCAAAATCATATTATTTTGAAGTTATTATATTGAAATATTCATCATACTTTATATAAAAAATGTGTATATTTAAATTATTAAAAAAATCTTAACTAACAACACTTCAAATCATTAAAATTTAACCTGATTAAAACCCTAATACTACAAATATCAATGAAATTTCTATAAAGACAATAATATTATTTCCACTACACAATTAAACATAAATTTTTAATCATAGGATTCAACCAATAAAGTTTAAAAAAAGCAGAAACTTTCATCATTAACAAGTCTTTATTCCAAGTGACATTCCAAATCAAACCCTTACCATTTTATTGTTTTTTCTTTCTTTAAATACACAAATGTATACAATAAGATGCATTACCTCACATTACCCCAATTTATTGTGAAAATTGCAATGTGTTTTTTTTTTTTAAATGGACTTCTTCACTTCATTTTCATTTTCCGAATATATATATCACTCACAACTATGAAAATAAAATTAAAGTAACATTATAGTAAAAAAAGAAATCTATAAAGCTATACATTAAAATAGACATTATCCAAATTACCTAATCAATCATCACCAACACACAATTAACCTTGTATGGTTGTCAAATTAGCTCTTTAACAATTATTTGCATATGAAACCATGAGTTCTAGATCATTCAGTGGTGTATGATCCTAGGCTCATGTATTATTTTATTAAGACTTCCATACTCCATTAGATTAGTTGTAGCTCGAGCCATACTCCGATAATCTCTTGTGCATTAACTCGTTAATTAAATATTTTAAGAGGGTTTAATTATTTAGATCATTCGGGCAATCCTATAATGTTTGTGATGCCCCATTTAACTAATATTTTCCTATGTGATTGACAGTGGTATTAACCCCTAGCATAAATCCTGACTACGGGTCATTAATGCCATATTTATGGTCAGGACATGTTGCGAAGTCATGTGGCATTACAGCCATACCCTTCGTACACTGTATTAAAGTTTTATTATCCTCTTAGCTGTGGCATTACGAGCTCATTCAAGGGTTACCAGTATTGAATTTATGCGTGAGGGTGATAGCTATTGGCCCATTTTACCTGCGTGTATGTTAGTGTTGTTTCCACCATGGATCTATTAGGGTTTGGATACGACGATCATGATACTGGAAACCAGTTTAATGGTAACAGTTCAGTTTTGTCTATGCTATCCCATATCATTTCCACACTGTCGCCTAGCTGCATAGCCAACCGCTCTAGTTTCATACTTCAGAAATGTTGTTTTATGATGCTTCATAGGTATTTTCTCACTCACCAAGTTGCTACCTTTCTCCTTCTTACTACTAGGGCTTTTTTAGATGATTTCTATCTTCTGGGCAGATGGATATTTCTTGCCATCTACGGAGCGCAGCAAGAGGAAACCGTCTATTTTCAAACCCTTGGTTTCTCTCTCAGCTAGGTATCGAAACTTGTTATGGGCTTACCGATTTTTTACTACTGGTCTCATTATCCATAACATTTCCACAACCACCCCATCAAAAGGTACTTATATTGGGTTTGATTTGCAGAGAAACATGATCTCCCACTCGAAATTCCCTATAACAACTTCTCTTATCTGGATAAGTTTTTTTATCTATCTTGAGAATATTTTAAATTTTTCCAAATCTTTTTAATAGTCAATTCCATCTCTGCTAACATATCAGGACATAAAATATTTTTTTTCCTTAGGACTACTTGTTCAGCAGGAAAATCCCCTCTACAGACAGAGGCGATCCCTCTAGCCCTAGGGTGGGTCTAGCAGCAAGGGAACACGCTGGACTCCTAAATTCGTAGCTTTTAAATGAAATATGAACTGGGACAGATATCCTACCTCAGTCAAATTCTTTCGTCATGGCACACAGTAGCGATCCTTCGATCTTTGACTTGACGCCTCACGCTCTATGTTGGTGACGATATTCACGCATCTTCATAAAGATCAAACAAACGATGACAACATACAATCATATACATTCATCTACAACTATTCAGCTAGTCAAGGAGAGATAAACACTTTTCATATAAATGGAAATAAAGATGGAACCAAAAACAAGTCATGTATTATCGATATATGAAAAGGAATTTTACAACCTTTTTCCTTGATATTGCAGATCTCCTTCGACGGGTTTAGTCGAGCACATCGCAAGCATCCACTCGGTGTTTGACTTGATGAGGCGATGGGCTTAAACTCTCTCTCAA
Organism: Pinus albicaulis; assembly: GCA_034641835.2. Taxonomy (NCBI): domain Eukaryota; kingdom Viridiplantae; phylum Streptophyta; class Pinopsida; order Pinales; family Pinaceae; genus Pinus; species Pinus albicaulis. The sequence goes on from CM076574.1 coordinate 482,805,536, forward strand.
CTATGGATTCTTCTATGCTTTCTTCAATACACGAGCTATACTAATGATTGTTTAGCTGGCTAAATCAATGTGAGGAGGAAGAATTTATAGGAGAGGAGGAGGTGGTTTGGGATCCGACATAAGGTGGAGGAGAGGTCTATCCCTTTGGGGAGTTGCACAATTGTAGGAAATGAAAAGCCAAAGGTAGGAAATCAACGTGATTCAGTCAAACAAACCATGATGACTTTGCTCACGAAGTTGTTAAGCATGGAAGCTTCGTTTCTATTTTAAAAACATTTCCAAAAGAAACTCAGTGTGGGTGCCCTTTTGAGACAGAGCGCCAAAGGGTGTGGGGCCCAGTGTTAATTTATCCATCGGTGCGAGGCCATAACCGCCTACCAACACCGACCCAAAATCATATGCTTTTCAAGGTATGCTTGAGGAATGAGCAACAGAGATTATATTCTTGACATGCCAAGGGATGCAATGACATCTATGGCAATGTATAATAGTACACAGGGGTCACTGAAATTTTCCTCCAATTTTCGGGATGGGGATTGTAGGGACGGTGAAAAAAGATTGTGTAACAGATGCCCCATAAAGCATGAAGTCTGAGAGAGAGGGAGGGGTGGAATTATTTATGAGAACATGCCTAAACCAAAACGTCGTTGTTGGAAGACCTGCAAGAACAAGTACAACTGATATCTCTAACAGCTAACTATGTGGTATGGGAACAACCATCCATAATAGAGTATATACAACAAGATCCAAGGTATGGACACAAGCATCCGGTGGGAAGGATCTTCAAATAGACTTAGGTATGGTCACAACCATCCAATCAAAAGAGTCATGCATATAGTCATGATAAATCAAATTGTCCCGCAGCCTAGATTTTAAAGACAAAACCTAGGCTATTGCGCTCTATCTCGACCCGAAAAAGTACAAATTCAAGCATTCAAATGAATGAGTTGAAGTCAAACATGAAGGAAAACCACTTTATTACCAACCAATGATGAAAGTTGTTAACGGGCACGAGAGAAATCACCAATAATGAAAATGGTTCTCAAGGTACCACTAGTACAATTCATGGTATGTGAGCAATGATATGGAGTCGAACATCTGTGAAATCACTCAATCGAAGGCCAATGATGAGAACCTGTTGTCGAATGCGAAAAAATTGGCATTGAGGCATGCAAGCTCTAAGTTACTAGAAGGGAGTCTCTAGATCAGCTTCCTGGATAATGAGCTAAAGTCCACATGATGTGACTAGTCAAAGGAGGGCCATAATGTTTCCCACATCATCGACATGAGACAAAGGAGGAAGATGATAGAAAATCAGGACTAAACATAGGATTAGTGGTGAAAAATGCAGAAGGAACTCCTCTTGAACATATTTGAGACACCACTCTAGAATTTGGCAGTATTTGACATCAAGGGATCTGAGGTTATGGTGACGTGGCAAAGAGGAGATGAGATGTCAAAATAGATAACCCAAACCCATGGAGGTAAAATGATGAATGTGGAATGTCCCCAACTCGACATGAACTGTAGATAAGTGTCATGTTTAAGAGTGACATACTGTAGACACGAATGAAAATTGGTTCCATTTTCCCCCATCGTTTCTAGCGAGTACCCCAATTATTTTTGGAAACAAGCTTGAAGAGGATAGCATACTCTTGGTGTCTAAGTTTTTCCTTTGGAAAAATCCATCCTACTACATTTTATGAGCCCTAGGAATGAGGAACTTGATAACATTGCACAATTGGAGGAGAGGTATATCCCTTTGGCGAGTTGCACAATTGTAGGAACTAACAAGCCAAAGGGAGGAACTCGACGTGATTCAGTTGAACAAACCACGACGACTCCGGTCACGAAGCTATTAAGCATGGAAGCTTTGTTTCTATTTTAAAAAACTTTCCAAAATAAGCTTGGTGGAGATTCCCTTCTGAGACAAAGCACGAAAGGGAATGGTGCCAATGTTAATCTATCCATGTGTGCGAGGCCATAACTTCCTACCAGCGCTAACCCAAAATAACATTCTTTTAATTGTCTGCTATATGAATGAGTAACAGATGTTATATTCTTGAAATTCCATGGGATGAAATGACATTTACAACAATGTATGACAGTACACAGGGGTCACTAAAAATGTCCTCCAATGTTCATAATGGGGATTGCAGGGACGGTGAAAAAATACTATGTAACACTACTCCAGTTACTTGGTGTTTCAAATCTACCATAAAACACTTTAAATGGGCTCATTTTAAACGATCCATGATAATTTTTATTGTATGCAAAGTCAAATAGGTGAAGGTAATCCTCCCACGTAGTTGGTTGTTAAATAACTTACATTCATAACATGTCCTCAAGGACTTGATTCATAGATTTGGTCTGCCTATCCATTTGAGGATGGTAGGTGGTATTGAGCTACACTTGGGTGCCCATTCCAACAAAATGCGTCTTCTAGAAATTAATACCTTAGGCATGCCATGCAGTCAAAATATTTATTTCATAAAAATATCTTCAATTTGTATAGTTTTGGACGTAGATTGCACTGTTATAAAATGATTTGTTTTACTTAATTTATCTAGGACTATGATGATGGAATCATTATGGCTTCTTGATTTAGGCAGCCCTATTATAAATTCTAGAGTGATGACATCATATTTCAACTCAAGAATGGGAGAATGATGTAGCCCTCTAGCTCGGTCTTCATCCTCAGACATAACTTGTTGACATTCCAATAATTTTTCTAAATAATTTGGAGCACTCCTTCTGATTCCCAACATTTTTTTTTTTTGAATTGCAGTAAAAAATTGTTGATACTCGGGGTGGGAAACCTAGGGGTTGCAGTGTCATTCATCTAAAAATAATTATTTTTTGTTTGATTGATTCAGAACATACACCTTCCCTTTATAAGTCAACAACATTTCTTCATTCACAGGATATTACGTTTGGTTTTTTTTATTTAGTGGCTCACATAATCTGCTTCCATAGAAATTTGGGGTCTTTTGTGGTAGCTTCTCTAATCTGGATGGAAACTAAAATTTTATCTGACTAAAGGACACCTCATACACACAATACATCTTCTGAGTTAGTGCATCAAGCACTCAATTCTCCTTTCCTTTCAAATGTTTTATCTCAAAATCAAAATTTCTTAAGAAAGCAGTCCATATGGCTTGAGGTGCATTAAGGTTAGGTTGCACCTTAAACTCTTGTGGTCAGTAATTATGATAATATTTTTACCTAATAGATAATGTCGCCAAACTTTTAAGGCATGGACCAATAATGTAATCTCTAGATCAGAGGGAGAGTACCCGTGTTCATGATCCTTTAGCTTTTGTGATTCATAGGCTATCACTTTGCAATCTTGCATCAGTACCCCACTTACTCCTTCCTGGCAAGTGTTTGTGGAGACTATAAATTCCCTTGCAGGTTTAGAAATTTTCAATACAGTGGAGGTTATCAAAAGAAAAATCTATTGACAGTCAATTGTCTACTTAAAGGGTTTCACTTCCTTTTGTAAGGAATTCATAGGATAAACAATGTTAGAGAATTTTTTTTTTATGAAATGATGATAATACTCAGCCAATCCCATTAAAGATTGAATGTCTTCCACATTGGTGGGAATAGAACATAACATATTCGTCTTGATTTTTTAGGATCTATTTCCTTCTGAGGAGGTGATCTGTCCTAAGTAGTGTATTTTCTCCTTATAAAAATCACATTTCTTATACTTAGCCTACAAATGATTCTCCCGCAATGCCTATAGGACTATGCACAATTTTCTTGATCTTGTTCGTTATTACTTGAATAAATCAGAAATTTGTCAATAAATTAGGACAAATTTATCCAACTAATGATGCAAAATATTGTTGAATAGGCTCATAAATGTTGTAGAAGCATCGGTAAGTCCAAAAGGCAGTACCACGAACTCATAATTCCCATTCCCAGTTGTATATTATTTTTTTAAAATATCCTCTTATTTTATTCTAATTTGGTGATGACCACCTCGTAATTCTATCTTGGAAAATATAGTAGCTCCCTTGACTTGGTCGAAAAAATCATCAATTCTGGGCAATGGGTATTTTTTTTTTCAAATTATTTAACTACCTATAGTCAATATGAAGGCATAAATTACCATCCTTTTTTCTTAAAAATAATACACTGGCTCTCCATGGTGACACACTGGGAAGAATACACCCTTTATCTAATAATTATTGCACTTGCACTTTCACCTTTGTTAATTTAGTAATACTCATACGGTATGGGGAATTTGATATTAGGGTTTCTCCTCGGACAAATTCTATGGTGAAATAATATTCATTTTTTTGGAAAGCCCTAGAATGTCCTCCGAAAGTACATCAAAAAAATCTTGGATGATTGGTATATTTTTTAGAGTTGTGGTCTTGTATTTAGAGTTAAATAACCTACTTGCACATCATAAACCTAACATATTTCCCTTATCAATTTCTCTAGATGAGTGGATGTAATAAGTTGCAATTGAATGGGTCTTTTCCTCCCTTGCATCTCTTGTTTGTGACCTTCCTTTGTGTGTAAACTTATATTCTTTTCCTTACAATTCACTAGGGAACAACGACTCTCTAACTACTCCATGTCAATTAGCACATGATAATACCCTAAGGAAAGCATATTTAGGTTCATTTTAATTTGGTTCCATATAATTTGAATAGGGAAGCTATTTATTTTCACAGTCAACTTTGTTTTTTCCCCAGTTTCCAACTCCACCAACAAAGGATTTTTAAATATTCTAGTTGGCAACTAACATGTTTCTACTATTTTTAGTTTAACAAAACTAAATATTCCCCTTTGATTTACTAGAATAGAAACAATACAGTTAGCTATTTGAACTTCCAACTCGATCATGGTGGGTTGATATTCAGCATAGTGGTCTTCCAGAGCATCATTAATCCTCGGTATGCTTCATGCCACCTCCCCAAAAGTAGAAGCTTCTTGGATATTGGTAACTAGTTTTGACCTAATACAGTGTGGAAAATTCTTATAATAATGGGGTTATTCACATCCACAACAATATATGGGATCTTATTGAGGTTGGCTTGGTTCTCGTTTACAAGAAATTTTAGTTTTCTTAGATTCAGGTGGTATCATCCATTTCTGTTGATTTTTCCCACTCTGTTTACTTTGTTGTCCTCCATGCATGCCTTTAGAATTGTCCATTATTATACTTAAATTATTATAAAAATTCTTATGTGATTTCTTATTTGACCAAAATTTCCCTCCTCCTTTTTGATTAATTTCATGGTAAAAAATTTGATCTTTACAAATTTCCTCATCAATCATTTTGGATTATCCAATTCCACGTTTTGTTTCATATACACTAGTAGAATGATAACAAGGTGTTGTGCCTTGGATTTTTCCTCCTGAATGTAGGGAACATAATGAAAAAAATAATTAAATTTAGTTCCAAATTCATCCATGGACAGATGTTTCAACTTTAAATCATGAAACTCCTTAGCCTCCTCATTGTAAAATCATTTTATCATATATTTGTCTTTAAAATTCTTTTGGAATTTGTCCCATGTTACATCCTGCTCATCAATTCCTAGAACCATCTTAATTTCTTCCCACGACAAGGTACCTTTTCCTTTCACTTCATACATGGATAACCTAGACTCCAGGTTATCACCATACCCATAAATATGAAAATACTTGTTTATATTAATTAACTAAGCTTCTGCTCCTTCCTCGGTCTCACCATCAAAGATCAGGGGTTTAATTTCTTTAAATTCTCCTTCAAGTTCAAAATTTTTCATTTTTTTCCCTCACTACCAGAGCTGTTATTAGATCATTCTTCATCTTGGTTTTTTGCTCCCTCATATTGATATTTTTCCTCCATTTTTCGATGCATTTTTTCTCTACCCTCATTCTTCAGACTAGGTTTATAATTCCTATGTCTCTATCTATCCGAGAGAATTTGAGAATTCTCTCATGTTCAACCCTCGGTCTCTTGTTATCAGCTCTCATATTTGTCATATTTTTTCATAATTTTTGAATGGTTTATAATAGCATTGCATTAATATTACCAGATTCTACCCCCAATTTCACCCACATTTCTGGATTACCCTTTGTCTAAGGCATGGGTCCACTTCCCACAATCAATTGTATAATTCTTGCTCCTCGTCCAGCCTTCTCTCCCTTCTACGAATACCACACATTTCTTATTCATGAATTATCCAAACAGGCCACATTATTGAACCCTGATACTCTAGTACCACTTGTAAGACTCACACCAATGAAATAAAAGAAAAGTAACAATATAGTAAAAAAAAAATATCCATAAAGCAATATATTAAAATATACGTTATCCAAATTACCTAATAAATCATGATCGGAACATAACTAACCTCATATGATTCTAAAATTAAACCTTTAACAATTTTTTTTCGTATGAAACAATGTGGTCTAGATCTTTCAATAGTGTATGATCCGAGGTTCATGCATTATTTCATTCAAACATCCATACTTAATTGGATTAGCTCTATCTTGAGCTATACTCTAATAATATCTTGCAATTTAACTCATTAATTAAATATTTTAATAGGGTTTAATTATTTACTTCATCCATGCAATCCTATAATGTTTGATATGCGTCACTTAACTGATATCTTCCTAATTTATTGGCAACAATATTGAATCCTATCATAGATCCTGATGGGCCCTTAATTCTATATTTATGGTGAGTACGTGTTGCAAAGCCATTTGGCATTACTGTCATACCCTTTATACACCGCATTAAGATTTTTCTATCCTCTCAGCTAGTTAGATGTGGTTTAGTGAAAGTTACCGACTTAAATTATCAACTATGGATTTACGATCTTATCCAAGGGCTACTAGTATTAAATTTATTCATGAGGATGAAAACTTTTATTCCATTTTCCAAAGGAGTACAACTCGTGTCGTTATCACCATGTATTTATTAGGGTTTGGATCGGATGATCATTATGCTAGAAACCAGTTTACTGGTAATGGTCCGATTTTATTTATGTTTTCCCAGATCATTTCCACACAGTTTAATAGGTGCAGAGGAACCACTCTAGTTGAAAACATAATAAAGGTTGTTTTCTGTCGCTTCATATGTTTTTTCTCACTCACGAAGTTGATACCTTTCTCCTTCTCATTACTTGCCTTTGCTTAACGAGGTTTGTCTTTTGTGCATATTGATATTTGTCAAGACCTAGGGAGCATGACAAGAGGAAACCATATATGTTAAACCCTTTGTTTCTCTCTTAGCCAGGTAGATAAAATGGTTATGGCCTTCACTTTTTTTTACTATTGGTCTCATTATCTGAAACAATTTTTTCATGTTTTGTTTCTTTTGGGTTGTACTTCTCCACGGTGACTGTTGAAAGGAAAATGATTCTGGCCATCACCCCTTCCCAGATACCTTCCCTACTCGCTCTCATCTAATTAATTTTTTAAAATAATTTACTAGTTCACTTTGTCTAGTGCTCATACAAATTTTGTGTTAATGTTTTGGTTTCTTAAAACTACACTTAAATGTTATCAGTTGTGGTCAAGCTATTCCTGAGGTTTTTTACATAATTCTAACTATTTCCACATTCCCCTATCGAGGTACATATAATACCTCTCAAGTGTGCTCATATTCGTTGAGTCATTGCTTTGATGTTTGAGACATTAGGATACAAATTCATGTATAGTAGTTTCATTAACAATACATGGTTATCTAGATCTAAAGGATATATGAATAATTTTTATTGTGTGAGGCTCGAGTGTTTCGACCTTAAGCACTATATTTCTTGATTTAAATTAAACCATTTATTCTCCCCATGACTTTCGGTAGTGGGTACCATATTGTTATGCCCAAAAATATTTTAACTCCCTAATTTTTTAATAAAAATTCAATGAAATGTTGTTGGTTTTCTTATATGAATGAGAGGTTCAGGTTAGATTAGGGAACTAGTTTTTGTCTTTTTTATGCCATTATATATGTATGGTTACATGATGAATGATTTTGTTTCAAATAAAATTTACTTTTCCAAATAAGTTAGATGTAAATTTTTTAGATGCTCTTTTTCATAAAATGAATAGCAGTTGTGTTTTACTAAAGTCTACATTCCACTTCTCACAACTAGTGAAGATATGGAGAGGTTGCAAGGATGTTGGCTCATTTCGACCGAACTGATGGCTAAAATAGTCTTTGCTTGCTTTAACTGGTTAATTATCTATATGGTAAGTTCTACATTGATAAGGTTATATCAAAACCTCTTTATCAAGGCACCAAAGATATATTTTGCAAGTGCTAAATTTTAGAAGACTGGTCCTTTTTGTGTAAATCACAATAAGAGATTGAAAATGAGTTAATTTTATGAAACTAAAGGGAATCATCATGTGTTGTGAAATCCATACGTAGTAATTATACATATTTATACCATATTCCTATGCATACATACAAATGAGCATGGAAGAATGACATTGTGCACTTTGATATGGATTTTCAAAAGTCCCTGGGGTACATAGAGAGTTATTCTTCTTCACTTAATATAACTATGTCACGAGAAGAAAAGTTAATATGTGAGTTTTTGGGGATATGTAATATTCAACTCCATGGTAGCTAAGTAGGATGCAAGCGATTATTTTTCTATGTGGTTGAACAAAAATTTCTACTTATTATTTTGGAGGAAATAATTCTAAGGGAAGAAAACAAAACAAAAAATACTACCTCTCAAATAGCTGGGTAGACATGGTCCTATTGAAATTATGTATTGTGAAAATTTTAACCTACTAAAGTGTTTGGATATGCACCCAAATTTTAAAGAAATAGGAAGCTATAGGTTGAGGCATTCGACATGATCAAAGGTGTTATTCCAGAAGTTATAGTGTGCCGATAGTCGAAGACTACGCATAGGATTATATAAAAAAATTTAACAAATATAAATGTAAGATGAAACAATTATAGTTATCTTACCAATAGGGATGCTGAAATATTGAAATTTATGGAGCCAAGGATCAAACCCTGACCAGAAGACGTAAGTGTTTGATCCTTCCATAACAAAAACATAAAATTAATAACGGAAACAAAAATAAAATATTGTTACCGACATAAATCAACAAGTAGATAAAAATCACCTATACCTGGAATAATAGTAAATGCTTGATGAGAGATTGCTTATATGGAGAAATTGACCCCTCTACCTATAATACAGTCATGAAGAGGCACCCCAAATCGACTCTAAATAGCAATAAGGAAGTATTACCATAGATGGGGATTATAGCTTACCAATTGATAGGAAAATAATCTCCACAGATATATCAAATATCTAGCTAAAAATATTAGCTGATCTTCCTCAGAAAAAAAATGAAGGATGTGTATTTTCTGAATAGTAAAATTGTATCTCTTCAACAGAACAAAGAGAAATGGACATCTCAAGAGTTAATACACAAGAATAAACTCTAGGCTTTCCAAAAACAAATCATTGTCATCCACATATCCCTAGTTAACTTCCACCGTCCATTGTCAAGATTCTTAGGGAAGGTAAAGAGCACATGGGGCTGATTATATGGGTGGTATTCATTTTCTCAAGCACACAAATTGAGGGGTGCATGGCTTAACCTTCAAGTCCCACTCTAGTATTCTCACTAACGTACCGATGTGTAGTATAAGTTTAAATCAACCTTGTAATGGCAAGACATTAGCAATTACATCATGTGAATCATTAAAGGTATAAGTTTTCCATCTCCTCCAAGCATATAGAAACTTCCATCGCTTGTGGAATCATATCATATACTCCATCTAATAGGGTTACAATTAAATATACGTATCAATTACATAGATTATTGATTCAGTTCTACCAAAACCATATCTAAACTTATTATGTGATGCTCCTAGGTACCTTGGTGTCAAACATTTTCAATATCAACCTATATACTGTGTGTAGGCTACATATGTTATTTACAAATACCCTTTTATGATAATTATTAGTAATGAGAAGAATACGAAAACCCGTGGAAAATGAATCAATGAAACCCTACATCTGGATCACCTTTAATACAAATGGGTATATGGACTCTTAAAATGACAATAGGCATCAACTTAGAAAAAGAAATTGTAATGTTAATTTATGATAACTAGCTCATGCACTCAAATACAAGTCTTTCATGCACATTTTAATATTACCAAGTAGGGTTTATTATAATGCATGAAAACCCTTGTTTAAAAATAAGAACAGGAAATCCAAATCCATGTGAATGATAGGTATTATAAACCCATTGTTCAAGATATTTGAATTCAAGAAAAAAGGAAAACATTACAAGAAATGAGAAATACTCATGTATATGATATATTGTGTTTTTGGAAAACAAAAACAACTTTAAGGTAAATCGAGAATGTGATAGACGTGCAAATGTTTTCATCTGTCAGTGACATCTTCCAAAGATCAAGACATCATTTATATCAATTTGAAATTATTCTTTACTAAGACTAACAACCATGTTGTAATTTGGAATCAACTCACAGCCATTACTGATAATACTACAACTACCACCCACTTGAACTCAAGTGCATATCAACTATCTTAGCACATATTGTGTTAGTAAAACCATCTTAAAACAACATCATTCATTCGTACAATCTTAAATACACATAGTTATATCATGTAATAAAACAAACATTTGAACAAACTGTAAACATATCATGTTAGGTAAACCAAATATATGACGCAATCAAACTCATACCTCAATGTAACTCATGAGACACTATAACATTTGAACAATTTATTCCATATTTATATGAAATAATATCACAATTATATGAGCTCATAACCTAATATCATAACCATAACAATCTCCACAGGAAAATCCATATTAGCATCATACATAATAATATCAATATCTTCTCTGAAATGGTCATAATCATGCATATGACCGTAATACATATAACCACATGTTACTATCATTCATGACTCTCTAGCACATCTGTATATGACCTCACTCACTAACTAACATATATATCATGTATGTAACCACAACATCAATATATTGACGGGCATGCACATAACCATAATGCTTATAACAACTATTAACCAACATACTTACATGCATCTCCTAATCCATCTAAGCCAACATATCATCATCATAATATACAGCAATACTATAATGATATAAGAAATTGCATCATGACCACCATGATGCATGTATCACCTACCATACATGCATAACCCTATACATTTAGACCAAGCAGCACAAGTCTTTGAAATTGGAAGCTTTGATACCAATTTGAAACCATGCCTCCCACATTTACACAATTTAACTTGTTTGTGATGTTAAGCATGATCTAAGGCCTACTATGAAATGACCCAAAATCCTGAGTATGGTTAAGGAACTGGAGTAAAAAAAATATAATAGAATTGACCTTACATAGAAGTTGAACGATACATGGGAGCTAGAAAGCCACTCCAAGTACTCAAACCTGAGCTGGATTTATTTTTTAGTGACATGGGCCCACAAACATGTGCATGAAAAGGCCTCCACGTGGTTCTAAGCCTCCAACGACATGCATAAGCATGTAATGGTGTGTTTATAGTCCAAAAATTCCATTTTATATGGTGTGGTCCCAGATTTTGAGCCACCTTTTTAGGCTAGCCTCCATACCACTACCCAAAAATCAATGAGATTTCCAAAATGATCAATAAAATAAACCAAAAAGATATTCATATTGAACTTGATCAAGGACTTCACCTAACAAGGCCTAACCATGACAGTCATTTATGAAACAGATGGTGAACATGTAAAATATAGGTCATGAATTCATATCTCAACATAGGAGTCTAAAAATTATATGATAATCGCCAAGAGGGTACCATTCCCTCTCATAATATCTAAAATAACACTTGTTATCCCATGCATTCATCAACCATAAAATATTTATCAGTTCATGAACAAACCATAGCTATAACATATAACAAATCGATGCTTATAACCAAAAAAATAAATAGAATATTAACCATGATCTATCAACCATTAAATCACCATAATAACAAGTATAAGCGATCATAGATTACCATAGAAAAATATCTCTTATAAACTTATGAAAAAACCAACCAAGTCAGGGACTTCCACATACCACCCGACCATAGATTTAGATGAACCAAAATTTTCTTCCAGCCAACCACACTTATGCCATATTCCAAGCATGAATGTGGGATCTCAAGAAATAAACAACCAGGGATTCTAGGAGATTTAACCACCTCGAGCTTCAGGTTATCGCAATCCCACCAAAATCAGTTAAGAGATCACTAAGCCCAAAAAAAATCACATAAATTACCAAGGCTTCTCGAATATTGAACCAAATCCACCCTCACGTTACACCAATATCACCAAAATATTTCAAGAGATCACAATGCCCAAAACAAGCTTGGATGCCTCAAAGTTTCTTCACCAATACCTTGAGGAATTTTCCTACCTCCACCCCCAACGCTTGAAAATTTTCCTAAGATCTTCGTATTTGGTTCCAAAACCTTCAAGCAACCCACGACTCTACCAAATAAAATAAGCTCCATCACACCATCACTATCCAGAAATTGAAAGGAAAGGTTGAAACCACTATCACACCCAGAAAAACCCATGTCAATGAAAACAAGAGAACAAAATATACAAATGCATGTATCATCGATTCGCAAACCAGCTACAAAATCATGCATGTAAGCCATTATCTGCAATTCTTCCTACTAAAGTTTCTTGATCCAACCTTTTTTGCTTGTCCTTTCCTTTCCATATCCTTCCTTTTCTTTCCTTTTCTTACTTGCTTTCTTTCACTTCTTGGTCCTCCTCTTTCTTTGAAACTGATTCCAAATCCAAACTGAAACGAATTTTGAACCGATCCTCATAAGTCTTCATTTTCCTTTATTTTTCTTTCAATCTCTCTATCATGCAAATATTTCATCTCCATTTTCTCCTATTTTCCTATATTTTCATAAATAAATGTCAATTAATGTATCTTTGACATTGCCAATGAATTTCTCAATCTCCTTAACCACAATAAACCAAAAGTGACACCCACTACGCTTTTTTTCCCAAGATTGAACTTGAAATATATCTCCCAAAACCTTGGTCTTATTTTTCCTTCATTGTCCCTTATTACACGAACTTTTAACCTGAGGTTGTTCCAAGAAAGCAATTGAAGAATAAAAAAATCCAAATCTACATTTATGAGTTATCATTCTTTTTTGTACTACATTGTTATTTTCAATATTATTTTTATTGTCATTTCCTAGGAGTGTCACGATAAAAAAACCCATATCATGTTATTTTGTTGAGTTTATAAGAATTTTTGACAAATTGTGTAACACTAACTTATGGAATAAAATATTTGAAAGTTCCCGTCGTGTTGAAAAAATTACAGTAAGTATTTATCATAATATTACCAAGCTTAGGAAACCTAATGATTATTTGAAAGAATTAATTGTAGCATAGAATTTAATCAAGGTTGTTCTCTATCCCCTACCAAATTTAACGGTTGCATTGAGATGTCAGAAGTTTTTTGAATAAGTTAAGATGTGTTATCATGTCTCTCCCTATAATAGTGAACATTCTTCCACTTTATCTTGATGATAATTTTCTTTTGTTGAGGATACCCTATGGTATTAACATGAAACTAAAAATTCTTATGGTTTTTTCTATAGTATGTCTACAACAATTAATATTCATAAAAGAATGGTTATTATAATAAAATCAAAAAATATCCCTTATGTTAATTTCATGTGTGAAAATGATAATCTAGAGGAAGTATCTCACAAAATTAACCAAGAAAAAAATTAGATGAAGGCTAAAATAATTATTATTGTCTTCGAATAATTCTAAATCAATTAATGTGTGGTTTTAGGATAAGGATACACACCTATTACATACTCTCAACGTTATCTATATCGTATATGGTTGGTCAAATCTAAGGATGTGGCATCAAATAGTAGAGAAGGATTATAATATTCTAAAATATTTTATAACTTACAATATCACAATTAAAGTTGATAAATTGATATCATCATTAGAGGAGTTATTCAATTCCTAATTAAAGCCATGGTTTTGACTACCTACTTATTTTATACGAACAAGATATATATTGTTGAAGAGAAGAGGATTTTTATTATGTTTCTAAAATCCTCTCAAAACTACTTACATCTTAAATGTGGTTAGCATAAAAATGCCATGGATTGAAAAAATCTTGAATGTATTGAGAAAAAGTTCATATATTGTGGAAGAGAAGAGGATTTTTATTCTATTCCTAAAATCCTCTAAAAACTACTTGCATCTTAAATGTGGTTAGCATAAAAATGCCATGGATTGAAAAAATATTGAAAGTATTGAGAAAGAGTTCAATCTCAAAATTATTAATAATAATTTAAAAACATTTAAAGTTAAAGAAAATTGTATAAGGAAAAATTAGAAAATAAACCAATATTAACCTATTATAAATAATTGAATAATCTATAGCATAATAAAATTTTAACCATTCTACCATTACAATGTAAGTACATTATATAGTAAGTGATGACCTTTTTTTTTATAAATTAAATAATTCTTAAAAATAAAGTTTAGACTAAAATCTAGAAGCCATAAATTATTTTAGTAATAAATATATTTATTTTTAAATTTAGTAGGAACCACGAAAGGGTGATTTTAACCAATAACTTATCTTAAACAATTACTTAAAATGCACCTCTTTCTTGGTCAATGCCAAGCTAAGTAAATTTCCCGCTAATAAAATATATTGATTTAATATTCTTCTTTAATCACTACAATAAATAAAGGCTAAAATAATTATTATTGTGTGGGAATAATTCTAAATGAATTAATGTGTAGCTTTAGGATAAGGATAAACACCTATTAGATACTCTCAACATCCTCTCTATGTTATATGGTTGGTGAAATCTAAGAGTGTGGCATCAAATAATAGAGAAGGATGACAATATTCTAAAATATTATATAACTTAAAATATCACAATTAAAGTTGATAAAATACTATCATCATTAGAGGAGTGATTAAATTCTTAACTAAACCATGGTTTTGACTACGTACATAATACAGAAGAACAAGATATATAATGTTGAAGAGTAGATTTTTATTCTGGTCCTAAAATCCTTTCAAAACTACATGCATCATGGTTAGCACGAGGATGATTTTTATTCTGGTCCTAAAATCCTTTCAAAACTACATGCATCATGGTTAGCACAAAGGTGACATGTATTAAAAAAATATTTAAAGTATTGAGAAAAAGTTCAATCTCAAAATTATTAATGATAAAATAAAAATATTTAAAATTAATGAAAACTATATAATAAAAAATTAGAGAATAAACCAATATTAATCTATTATAAATAATTGAATAACTATAATTTAGAAAACAAAAAATATCTCTATAACATAATAAACTCTTAACAATTCTACAAATAGCATAATAAACTCTCAACAATTCTACAATTACAATGTAAGAGAGAGAGTGAGAGTGATGACTTTTTTATAAATTAAATAATTCTTATTTAGACTAAAATCTTGAAGCGGTAATTATTTTAGTAACAAATATATAATTTTTAAATCGAGTCGGTGGAACCACCAAAGGGTGATTTGAACTAATAACCTATCTTAAACAATTACTTAAAATGCACCTCTTTCTTGGTCAATGCAATGCTAAATAAATTTCATGCTAATAAATAGGTATTGATTTAATATTCCTAGTAAATCCCTAGCTAAATAACCTTATTGCTAATAAATAGATATTTGATATACTTCTGCATAAAATAGAGGCATTTACATGTGGTTACATTTAAAAGTGTCGATTAATAAGCACAATATACCATTCAGCTATTAATGATAATTAAGGTTAAAATTCCATCGTGGAGCACATGGCCAATGGTTGCGTGGAAATGTGTACCACTTGCAAAAATATCCGATTCGACGACGTTCCACTTTTGTCGCCTTATGCCTGTTCCAAATTGGGAAAGTTAGAATAGATTAATAGGTTCATTACATTATTTTGAATAGATTAACAGGTTCTTTCCATATTTTATTAAGGTCGCGTGGTGCGCTCATGACTCACGACTTTATAAAATGTCGGGTTGTGAGACATGAATCACGATTATTTAAAATGTCGGGTCATGAGACATGCCGTTTTTGAAGTGACCACAGGTAGCATTATACACAGAGTTAGGCACTAGGGTCATGAGTCATGCCCTTTTTGAAGTGACCGCAGGTAGCATTATACACAGAGATAGGCCGTAGGGTCATGAGTTTTGGACAGTTTCGAAGTGAGCGAAGGCACCATCACACAGAAATACGCAGCAGAAATATAATTTAGGTTGAATATGTTGCTGTGGTGATTGTGAAGTTAATTACATGACGTGGAGGACAGTTGAGACAACTACATGTTCAGAATACGAGGCCCGCTTTCCGGTGAAAATAAACAATTAAGAATTAACAACAACTCAGCAGCAGCACTTGGAGTTGTCCGTAGAAACAACCTGAACAACATTTCCTCGCCATTGTTGCAGAACAAACAAGAAGGGACGATTTTCTCACCCTTCTTCCCTTCTCTGGCTGTAAGTTCTCTCTTCTCGAAACTCAGAAGAAATCACTTTTGTCGGTCTCATGTCTTGTTACAGGAAATACATGCCCGCCCGCACTGATTTCGCCAGATCTTCCTCTGCAGGTCCAAGTAACCACGAGCACCCATATAACTCTGCCCTTCATATTAGGGCTTGGGTTGCCTTGACCTAACAACTACATCATCTGTGGATTTCAGTGATACAGAGTACACAATGGGCCGCCGAAGGATTGAATTAAGGAGGATCGATAATGCCTTAAATCGCCAAGTGACTTTCTCCACTCGTCGAAACGGTCTGTTGAAGAAAGCGTATGAGCTGTCTGTGCTTTGCGATGCAGAAGTCGCGGTCTTCATCTTCTCAAGCCGTGGAAAACTGTATGAGTTTGGCAGTAAGAGGTATGACGACCTCCCTTTCTGAAGTCGACATGTTAAAATACTATACTGCTAATTTTGTTAAAATACTATACTTCTTAGACTAGATCCTCCACAAGGTCGAAACAAATATTGAATTTCCAGTAAACTCATATGTATGGGTATTTTTTATATCTTAGTACTGTTAGATCGTATTTGTGTTACAAGTAGGCATAAACTAACAAATCTACATCTTGGAATAAAAAAAAATAGTCTTTCTCCATGACTTTCATAAAAATTGAAGAGAGTCGATCACGTTATTACGCAGTTATCAATTTCGTTTCATATGCTAGGCCTGTGCTCATTAACAGCTTTCCCTTGATCAGATTTAGCCAAACTTCGAAAGATCCTCATCTACATCCTTTCGATAAACAACGCCATCTAGCCCCAGTTTTCTTATTGAATATACTTACGTTAATGAACAATAGAAACAGTTGGCAACTGATAAACCCTTTAAATAGCTGTATTGATAATCCTCAGGTGCTTCTCATAAAGAACAGTATTCGGATTCAAGATAATCCTGTGATGGATAACGCTGGCGTAGTAGGCCATACCTAATTAGCGACCCGAAAACGGTTGTCTGGCATATCTGGAAGCCCGTTTCAAGAAGTTGCTGATACAACTGACAAAAGGATGGCATTAATGAGATGTATGAACGGCATTGCTGTTTCAACCCACGATCACTTTGATGCCATTGTGGAGTTGCGGACACAACTGAAAAAAAAATGAAATTGGTCAGATTTATTAATGGCATTGCTGCTTCAATCCAGGATCATTTTGATGTCATTGTATTGTCTTTCAGAGAGAAATCGGATTTTGTGATTTGTTCAGAGGTGGTTTGGCTAAGTGTCTGAAACACACCGTTCATGTCAATTTCGAAGGAATAACTCCGACTTATAACTCATAACTTCTAAAATATGTTATGTAAAGAAGTATACCAATACAACTATCTTAAAAGGACTAATGCAAATAATCATACATATTTTTTTATTATATTATAAATATTTTATTATATATATAAAAGTTAGAAGTGATTTTATTACAGAAAATGTAGAGAGATTACATGATTGGGTGATTAGAGAGAGATACAAGATAGAAGCACAAGAAAAAGAGATTGGAGGGAAGCCCCAAGGGACATAACAACAATAGAATGGTCGAAGCCACAAAAGGACATGAATCACATATGGAGCCTGAATTATGCGAATATTTATTTACTATCTAAAATATAAGTCTTCAAAACTAGCAGCTCATATGGGAGCAAGTTTTATTTGGAGATTCCTCAAGAAGAGAAAGATCTACTCATTAATCATTAACATGAATAATATATAAGTTTACATGAAAATATGAGAGTTAGATCTAGCACCTAGAAAATAGGAACTAATTCCTAAACTAGGATACATGCACAACTAATGAACATAGTCTCTCCAATAATACATATTCTTCATTAATTCCAACACTCACCCTTAATGAAGAAAGGGTTCAATAGTACTCCTAACATCTCCCTATATAATTCAAATTTAATTCTTTAAAGGGGCTTGGTAAAAGTAAAAATGTATGTTGTGTTATCACAAGTATTACAATATTCAATATAAATTTCTTTTGACTGAACCTCCTCTCTCACAAAGTGAAAATGTGTATCAATACGCTTTGGTTTTTTTTGAAACATAGGATTGTTGGCATGTTTGATTGAGCTCCAGTTGTCACATATGATAATTGCTGCATCTTTTCTTTTCTTCTCTGACATCGTGGAGACGTATCCTAAACCAAACTACCTCACACGTTGCTGCACACACTACTTGATACTCTACTTCTGCAGAAGATAAGGGTACCGTATTGGGTTGCATGCTCCTCCATGCAATGGTTCCAGACCCAATGATGGATGCATAACTTGTTATGGATCGACTGTTATCCAAATTTCCTACCCAATCCAAATTTGATAAACCTGTCAATCTAACATCAAACGAATTAGTATATTTAATGCCAAAGTCTAAGGTTCCTTGAAGATACTTTAAGATGCATTTCGCTACCACCCAATGATTCTCAATAGGTTTTGACATAAACTAGCTCAAAATAGTGACTGCAAAATCTAAATCAGGTCTAGTTGTAATTAGATAAATAAAATCCGAACTAGTTGTCTGTATAATGCTACATCCACCTTCTTGGAACCATCATCATTTTGAAGTTTAGATTTTTTTGTAAAGACATTGAGGCAACTTTGCATTGATCCTTTTTGAAATTTTTCGATAACCTCCTCAGATACTTTCCCTCAGACAGAAATTTCTAGCCAGAATACCTCGAGACTTCAAGGCCCAAACAAAGATCAAAAACCCGTGACATGTGCACTTTGATTTCTTTAATGAGATCATCATCATTTCCTGTAATAATAAGATCATCTAGATATAAATAAATCAAACAAATTTCCCCTTTTCATCAAAAACAATATACATATTTGGGTCATTCTTGCTCCTCTTATAATTGTTTTGTACGAAAAATGAGTCAATTTTAATTCATGGCCTCAGCGCCTTTTCTAATCCATACAATGCTTTTCTCAATCTATAGACTAAATGTTCTTTCCACTATTGAACAAACCCTTCAGGTTGTGTTAAATACACCTCCTCTTTCAATTCACCATTTAAGAAACAGATTTCACATCTAGCTAGTGTATTTTCCAGTGATGTTTCATAGCTAAGGATATTAACATTCTAATGGTGTTTAACTTGGCTACAGTGACGGAGGTTTCTTCATCGTCAAAACCTTCATTTGGAAAATATCCCTTAGCCACCACCCTAGCTTTATATTTATCTATACTACCATATTCTTAGAACTTAAACTTGTATAAGCATTTGTAACCTATGGTTTGTTTACCTTCACGCAGTTCAACTGGATCCCAGGTTTTGTTTTTAAGTATTGACTCATATTCCTCTTCCATGGTTGCCTTCCATTCATCATATTCACTTTCTCATGTATATTTTAAGGGCTTAACAACATTAAAGATACTTTTCATGAGGTCATAGTCTTATACCTCAGAGGTAAGCGAGTCTTCCTACCTAATCTTCTTAGTGTTGGAGTGGCCTAAAATCTGTTTTGATCATCCTTTAATGGACTTGAAGTGTTGATTTCATTTGTATCATCTGATTCTTCCTTTTCATGTTGTTGTTGCTGCTCATTACTATCCCTTGTTTCATCACTTCCATCTTCCACGAGAAAAGGAATTTCCCACTCTTCATTACCTTTATCATAGTCTCCATCATGAACCTGTTGATGGAATACTACACCTATATTAGAAAAAAATTTGTGAGTAGAAGGATTAAACAATTTATATGCCTTGAAATTTGTACAACACCTAACAAAAATGCATAAATAATGACCTTTGAATCCAGTTTCTTCGTATCCTATTTTGGAACATGGGAAAATATTTTCCAGCCAAAAACTCTTAAATGATTAACTATAGGCTTAAAACCTAATAAAGCTTTGAATGGAGTTTTAAGATCAAGTTTTTTTGTTGGAATCATATTCTTTAAATACACCGAAGTATTTATTTCTTCTACCTAAAAACCATTAGATAGGTTCTTACTTTCTAACATGCTTCATGCAAAATCGACGAGGGTTATGCTCTTCCTCTCTGCAACCTTCTTCTGTTGAGGAGTGTGGGGTACTGTGAATTTTTGAGCTATCCCATGGTCATTGCAATATTTGATGAAGTGAGTCTACTTGTATTCTTCCCCTTCATCTTAGCGGAATTTTTTTATGAAATTTCCTTTATGTTTTTCAACCATGCTCTTGAATTATTTAAGGTATTCAAAAGTATGACTCTTCTTTATGATAAAATATACCGAGGTAAATCTTCTGCAATCAACAACAAATAATAAAAAATAATATGCACCTCTTAAAGACCTTATTTGTATCGGACCATATAAATCAGCGTGCACAAGTTCTAGTACATCTCTCTTTTTTCTATCTGAACTTGAGGGAAAATAATTCCTATGCATCTTTCCAAGGCAACATCCTTCACAATCAGCAAGAACATTTTTTAAAACAGGGAGACCATTGACCATGTTTCATTTTCTGAAGTATCATTAGGTCATAAAAATTGATATGACTAAATTTTTGATGCCACAAATTCTCTGGTGTCATAACTATTGAAGTCAAGGCTTGGTGTAGTGCACTTATTACATTCATCTTGTATCGACCTCCAAATTGAAGACCTGATGTAATTGTCTTCATATGGTCTAGCACATTTTTAATAACAAAATAAGACTGAAGAAAATCTAGTTTAAGATTCTGATTTTTTATCATAGAGATAGAGATTAGATTGTTTTTAATTCCTGGTACATACATCACATTTTGAATATTCCTGATATTACAATGAGGTAATACCACATGAATATTTTCATACCCTCTAATATTGTAACCTCTATCATCACCAACGTAGATATTAGCACCATTGCTGGTCTCTTAAAAATTTTCAAACCAATGTTTGTTACCTGTCATGTGAGTGGAAGCTCCAGAATCCACAAACCAAGTTTCTGCTTCATCATTCTCAGGAGAGAGAAAAAAATTAGACATAAATAGTCTAAGGTCTTGATTCTAATCTTCATCAGCAAAATTCCTTACATGCTTCTTATGCCTATGTTGATTTTCATCAAGCTTCTTTTTATGGAAATTCCTAGAAATATGAACATATTTAACATAGTAATAACACTTAATTCCTTAATCATTTCTAGTCGAAGACATGCCTTGAGGTGGATTTCTCTGTGGTGTGCCTTTTCCTTTCTGTCCTACACATGCTCTTCCTCTGAAAGGATTTTTCTTTGACATTAATGCAAGATCAGAATTTTGGGGTTTTAGAGTCATCGGCCTTTCTTCCTCTTCTATCAAGATCGTTGTCAATTATTCAAAATTGAGGGATTTCTCCCTTACATTCAGGCCTATAATAAACATCTGATAATTTTCAGTCATACCATTCTTGGTAACTGTGACGAGATCAGTGTTTGATATTGTCTCCTGTATTTCAGCCAACTTTATTTTTAGTTCCTTGATCCGAGAGATGAATGCATCGACGAATTCACTCTCCTCCATTTTGATTGAGAGAATATTTCTCTTTAGGAACAATAAATGATTTTTATTCTTTATCTCATACAAATCCTTGAGAGTTGTCTAGATACCATTTGCTGACTTACGCTCTCTGATGTGAGGGATAGTGCAGTATTTCAATGACAATTTCAACAATACTTTCTCTTTGTTCTCCCTCTTCTCCCAATCCTGAATTGTTGCATTTTTTATGCCTCTAATTGCAGCCAACTTCAATTCATCCCCAATTGTAATCATCCATGCACTTTTCTCCTCAAGTAGGCTATGCGACTTGAATTGCCAATTAGAATAATTGTACCCATTGATCTTATTTCTCTCATTCATGTATGCCTCTGCCATCTGATTATTCATCGTGATCTATGGATCTGCCTCAAGATCCTTTACGTTCAACAATCAATGCTTTCAACAAAAAATGCAAGGGATCTTACAACAATCCTAATCAACAAAATAAAATTATACCAATATACCAGATAAGAAATACGTGTCACAATAGTTGAACTGACATAGTGATCTCAATCTTAGAACACGTGATATACCTCCTCATCAACACAATTATCTCGATGAGAGATATTGTTGCAATCAGATCTCATGGTCTTGAAAAATAAGCATGGCCACCAAATCCATGATCTTGAGCACCAGATATGTGATCTAGGCCACAAGAGTCAACACTGTTCTTAAAGGTTGAAATAATCTTCCTTTTCCCCTGATTCACACTGATTTTCCACACACTTAGGGAAATCAAGATAACTTACAGATACACCAATCTAAATTCCAGTCCATGAGCCTTCATAATAAAAACCTCACCAAAAAGGATTAGCTCTCATCAACACCCTTTTACTGTACTCTTGGTCACACTGATAAGAGTGGGTTATACCCCTAAATGTAGTGTAGATCAGCACATGTTTGACCCGTAAAAGAAGTGTTTATCAACACAAATTTGACCCATAAAATAAGTGTTGATCAACATGGGTTTGAACCCGAAAACTAGCATTGATAAGCACTCATTTGACCCCAAAAACTAGTGCTGGTTAGCTATAGGTTTGACACCCAGAGCTAGTGTTGATATGGCTTTGTCAAAATTTTAGTGCTTTGCAAAAAAGCAATTGAACTAGCCACCAAGTCTCTTCAATTGTCCAATGACCAAGGCTTATGACACAACGAGCCACCAGGCCTTTCGAAACAGCCAACCAAGGCAATCGAAATGAACCAACCACCAAGGTTCAATAGAGGCTCACCAATTTCACCACCAAGGCTCCAAACTGCCACAAAAGAACTCCACCCACTAAGGCTCACTAGCTACTAAGGCTCATTAGCTCACAGGTGAGCAAGTTGCACCTGGAGACTACCCAAGAAGAGAACAGTCTACTCATTAATCATTAGCATCAAGAATATATAGGTTTACATGACAGTAGAATAGTTAGAACTAACAACTAGAAAATATGAACTAGTTCCTAAACTAGGATACACACATAACTAATGAACAAAATTTCTCCAATAATACACATTCTCCATTAATTCCAACATTTACTCTGGTTTTGAATGCCAAGCTTGAGCTCAAGAAGATCTTCCCATACCACTAGCATTGGTAGTAGTGATACTCAACATCAAGAAGAGAGTGTTGAGTTGGTCGAGGGTGGAACATGGCTCATGGTCCTTTTTTGGCGAAGAATATTTGACTGGTTGGTGATGCATTGTTTGCTAAGTATGTATGGCAATGCCTTGGCAGCTGGTATACGCTCCCTTGCAACCAAAAACTCCAAGATCATTAGGAATGTTCTCCATGGTACTGCACAAAAAGGCGAAGCCCTTAGTTTTCAATAATGTTGTTGATAGGTTTAAGTGTCATGCAAGGTAGAATCCCATAGCTGGGAGAAGAGGAGCTTCTTGTAGATGAGGAAGAATTCTATATTTGAAGGTGTAGATATCTAGCAATGCCTCACATAGGTACCCGAGTGTCGCATAATTGAAAGGCCAAATCTGAGGCACATCCCTCTAACTCTAGAGTGGCATCTTTATTGTCATGAATAGGTTGAACTGGCAGATTACTGAGAGCCCATGCATTTTCACGAGTGATGCCCATATTTTCTGAGTCAAGGTATGCAACAAAGTGCAAGTAAGGATGGGGAATACTATCATCAAATTGATCGGTGTGTGGTTTTGCTATGGGAGAGAGTGGGCATGGAAATCCTTTGCTTCACTCGTGAGGTTTACCACACTCTGTCACCATAGTAATTTTGGAGGAATACTGTAACCAACTATTTTTCCCTCTCATGCTCCCTCAACTATGGCATTCTTAACATTCTTGGTAGGTAAGCCACTACTTCCATGAGGTGGACATGTGTACAACTTTAAATATCATAAATGCTAAATTCCGAGGAGCTTGCCAGCACCAGTGTCTTTGAAGAGGTCGATAGACAAGGGGGCAAGCCCAAAGTGCTGGAAATCTCTCATAGTGAATGCCTTGTGATAAATGTTTCTCTATAAACAAATGATATAATGATTTACAGTATTACATATTTTTTTGGGATTACCTTAACAATAAATCTAGTACAAGAAAATAAATTCTTTGTATTTTTATGTGTTGGTCTTAAACTATCAATTGAAAAAATGGAATGAAAACGAAAAGCATGTTACTTGAACTAAAACATACATGATCAGAGTGAGGCAGATGGTGGTGATGCTAGGGATAACATCGAATTTATTATGCTAATTTGTGACGCATTCTCAAATAAATACAAAGGTTGTTTATTGGACAAAAGGCTCTGTTAGTTAGCAGCTTACGTTTTCAAGGCAGAGGAACAGGTTGTTGAAGAAAGCTGAGCAATTGTCGGTTCTCTGCAATGCCAAAGTGGTACTTAATGTTTGCCTCTTGAGAGGGAAGCTCTATGAATTCAGTGGTCCCAAGTGTGAGTGATCAATGTGTTTTTTCCTTACCTAGAATGCCTGCTCTTTTGTGGTTTTTGAAGTGAAATAAAACGGCTTGCACGTGTTACAATAACTAATTTGTAGCGTAATTGTAAAAAAAAAAAAAAAAACTTCTGTTGCTATAACTCTGTAGGTGTTCACTGATGAAAGATGATATTAACCGGTTGTTAATTTAGCTTTTCGGAATGGCACGTTTCTGATTGAATCAATTCTGATGAGATACAATGTGAAATACGGAGGAGTAACCAGACACAAATTATCCCAAAAATAACTCAACAGTACCAAACACAAGATAATAGAGCTGCCCTCTCTAACATGAAATTAATTGAAGGGTTGGGGATACATTACTAAATAGATTTAAAAAAATCATGATAAATCCTCCAGATAAACCATTATAACACTAATTATATCTATTCTCACACATGCATGACAGATTAATTGTTACTCAATCTAAACTCCACTAAAATTACTAAAAAAATACTAGCTAATCATGTGTACCACTCTCCCTTAAATATGATCACTCGTGCATGTGGGTATAGGTCTGATTGGGGTTTACAATAATTATATGAATTATAAATATTGCTATACTTTCTCATGTTTATGAGGTTTCTCATTTTTATTTGGGTTTGCAATACTTATATCTGTTTATCTATATATATATATTCTGGTTTTTCAATTTTAGCAAAGTCTTGGTTTTCAATATTTTGGTCTTTTATAATTTTTATTTGGTTTTTTTTTTTTCCATTTATTTGAATTTGGGTTACAAGTAAATGCACTTAATGATTATTTTTTTCTTTCAATATTGACAAAAATAAAAACCAATATTTTTATTATTTTTCATGGTAAAGGGTTGTTATATTGGTAGGTATAAAAAATAAAGTTTAAATCTTATGAAAAATTATGAAAGGTATAAAAAATTTTAATTAAAAAATGGATAGTGATGATATCTAGTGAGAATAAGTTTTTTTTTTTTTTTTTTTTTTGTAATTTGGAAAGTGCATTAGACTAGACTGATAATGGTAGAGGGTTAAATAATGTGATTTTTAGAGGTATTTTCTAATATGTATTCAAATTAATGATATTATTAAATATGTCATGAAGACACCCGATATGCCACTTGTTTATTGATTGAAGCCCATGTGCTTAAAAAAAACTAATACAACCTCATCATAAAATTCAACTTTTATGATTAGATTCTTCTCACCTATTGGTGCCAGAAAGAACATTTCAATGTCATGTTTATCTACACTTCATTTTTTTTGCCATGTTCATACTTTGAAATTTTATAATATTATTATTTTCTTCTCAATTTCTACGAAAAAAAAAAAATTGTCTATGTTGTTCACAAAAATTTCACTATTTGTTTCTTGTATAGCTTCCTCTTTTGAAAATTCTTCCACAACATCTTTTATTACAATAGTTGTTTCATCAATTGAAATGTTATGTGGCTCAACTTAATGATTATCAATATTTGTCTCCTTTTTAGTGTATGTCGTGTGTTGAATATTTCAATATTATGTCAACCTAAATGATATTGGAATCTAGGGAAAATTTTTATCATACACACATTGTTGGATAAGAACTTTTTTTGTTTCATCATCCTTTAACGGTGTCTCACGATGGCTAGTTATAAAATGTATGCACCTCAAGCATATTTCCCTCTAACAAAATTCACCTAACACAATCTTCCCCTAATACACAAAAACTATATTCTTCCTCACAGTGACTACATGGTTGCTTACAAAATAAAATATTGGTGGCTTATGGCCTCCACTTACAAAAAAATTGTGTATTACTTTTGTTTTCCCTTTGCATATGTTCAAATATATTATGTGTAAACAAGCTATATTACAATTGCTAGAAATAGTGCATGACTGCATAGAGGATAGGTATTGATAATTTTTTGAGATCAATTAACAACTTGTTCAATATTATTTACCTAACTAGTGGGAAATTTGACATACTATAGTTTTAAACCCTTTTATATTCTCAAGTTCTTTTAATTTCTTGACTCCTTTGTCATATATTAATTTGCTTCGCTTCTCTGGCTTTGATAACTTGGTTTTTCTAGCTATGATACCACTATAAATCATAACCAAGGGAACAATTCTTAAACACACACAAGATAATGCTAAAGAATGCTACAGAGACAACATAATAGAGTTTTTTCTCTTACTCTCAAATTTCATTGCATTTTGTGAACATATATGATTAAATAGAACAATAATGTCACATGGAATCATATAGAAAGATCATTAGAATACTAATTATGGTTAGAGAGGTTAGAAAATAATGAAAGAGTGCATTTAAATAAGTTATCTTTGAAACTTGTTGTTTTCTAAGAATTGCTAAGTCAAATTTATATGTATAAGTGTCTTATCACATACACTTTAATACATAGAATGAATGTGGTATCAAAAAAATAATAATTAAATAGGTGAAGTGTTGCTAGGTGTATTTAACTTTTAGATTAAGCATATTTTTAGATGAAGTAATATAATAAGGTTAGGAGAAAGTTATGATTAAGAGAGAGATTAACATATTCATGAATGATATAAGATGTTGTTATTTGTAAGGAAAACCAAAGGTGATGATTAAGCAAGATATGTGGGAAGCAAAAAAGTTCATGTCTTTTCTAGGCATAGAATGGAAACTAAAGAAAAAAAAGGATGAATAATCAAGAAAATTTAGCATCGCCCATTGAGGGAGACCTAACGTGAGCCCTCCTCTCTTCCCTAACACCATGATTTCTCATAATAGTATGTTCCACAACATGCAAGCTACCTACCTAGTGGTTGGATTATGGATCACCTCAACAACATCATCCAAAATAAATTCTAGGCTTCGGTGTATGAAAACTAGTAGGAAAGTAGAAAAATATGCAAGTCAATTTCATGTTTAACAATGGAGGCATTGAATGATAATATCATAATTATGGCCCTTACTCAGCTTAAAAAATATACATCAATCCTCGACGGAAGTTACGACAATGGGAGCAGTTTTTTGTAGGATTGTTGGCAGGTAGCATGATCAAAACAATATATTTAAGCAGTGCACTGCAAAATTTTAGAATATGTGGTGAGCTTTGATAACTGGTTATGTGTACACCCTTAGTATCAAAATTTTTTATTGAACCAAGGATCCCATTTGGCCATATAAATATCATAAAGAACTATCTTAGAGTTATTTCCCTTCTTTCTAGTGAATTCCATCTAGTGGGCAACAGTATTCATGCTATATAAATGGTAATAGGTTTCTTAACATCCTTGTTAAGCGTATTCTAAATCTGTTTTTTTTTGTTTGCATAGACTTGTGATTCGTTGGGCCATTTTGTGGCTTCTAGAGTCTATGGACTGACACAATTTTTTCAAACATTGTGATTCAATTTGGACTCCTAGAAATACTTCTTCATATGCAACTTTCCTTATCAAATCATATATATTCCTCTTAATTCCCTTGACCTCTTTTTTTCCATCAACTCCCAACAACCTCTACTCTCACATCAACCCCCAACTTCTTCTGCCCTTGCATCTATTTCCAATAACCTCCTCTCTCTTTTCAACTCCTCTCCAACTAGACTCTATCCCACTCATAAACCACTACTTATTCGACTTACAATATAAATCCCCAACATGTCATCTCTCCCATTCACATTCCTTCCCCTAACTATCAATCCCAAGCCTCCAAATTTCTTTGTATCATTATAAATTATGGAATAAATATGGTTTCCCTTTAAGGCATGGACACATATCATCTCTTTTTCTCTTGTCCAACCCCATTTCATATGAATTCAACCTCTCAACTCGAAGCTTAGGTTAAAACAATGGAATCCATGGCTTGTTACAAGAAGTACAAGTTTTTTTTCCAAGACATTTAAAGAATAGAAGCTATTGTGCACTTTGAACAATGTTATATTCATGACCACTATGTTCAAGTTGATAATACAGATTGGGTCCCTAATTTAGGTACTTCCATTCGATCAATATTTGTCGGTTATCCAGAAAATCAATGTTCATTGGCACAAAAAAATAATTCTCAGATGCATGTTGGCTCACCACAATAATATTCAACAAGAAAACACTTACAAGTTCATGAAAATAGAGTAGAAACCAGATGGAATGGCACACAAAATAAACATTAGATGTAATTGAATAGAAACCATAACACATTCGATGTAAGTGAGATTATTCCCGAGCAAAACACCAGGAATGACAACTCAAGATAGTAGGTGACATGTGTTGGAAAGTGTAACTAGGTTTGCTCTTCATAATGACTTGTAATTATGAATTTATGTAATGAATAATACAAAGATAATAGCATTTATTTTTGTAAAAACATGCTTCATAGGTTTCATGAGCAAGGAGTTTTTACTATAGATCAAAGATTTCTTTGTGATGTCTTTAGGGATTTGTCATCTTGTCATAAACGTATAATTTAGAATCATGTATATGAAGTGTTGTTACACTTGTAAATGATCATTATTGATGTATAATTATGCCTCAAGACCTTTTCAAAAAAGTCTAGAAGATGTTGGAATATTTCCTTGAACAAGTCAACTCAAATGTGTTAAAGGATGCTTCATGAAGTCGGTCTACTAGCTGTAGTTCATGTCAACTCATTCTTAGCGGAAAGCCACTATATATACCCATGTGGACTTGACATAAGTGGCAGACCAAAGTTTGGATTACCTCTGTGATAAAGTGTGAGGTTAAAGGTTGTAACTTAGTGTGAGAAACATGTCACTCTATAGTGAAGAGGAGTAGCATATAATCTCAGATCAGTTTTGTAATAAAGTGTGAGAGAAGGGTCAACTTATGGGTACATATGGATGAGGTTATTCAGCGAAGAAACAAGGAAATCTTATATTTGTTCTTGGATCGTATATGTTTTGATCATTTCAGGAAGGTCGAGGATGGTTTTAGGACTGTGATAAAATGTAGAACAGTGAAGTATAGAGGATCATTTGTGTGGAGAGAGTATTAATAAAGGAAATTTTGTGTGGCTACAGGATCTATAAGGCTCAGTCTTAAGGTCTCGCATATCTCAGATGAGGGTCAAAGTAATACACAATATTAAGAGAAGGGCTACCACAATACGATATTGGGTTAAAAGAGAATCATATGTATATCTAGGAGGTCGA
Organism: Pinus albicaulis; assembly: GCA_034641835.2. Taxonomy (NCBI): domain Eukaryota; kingdom Viridiplantae; phylum Streptophyta; class Pinopsida; order Pinales; family Pinaceae; genus Pinus; species Pinus albicaulis. The sequence goes on from CM076574.1 coordinate 482,835,677, forward strand.
AGTTAGATGAAAGGGAGGCTACAAAGATAGGCACTGAGTCTCCCTAGTAGTGGTGCAGTATAGTGCAGAAAAGGAAGATTAACCTAAGGAGAAAAGAAGATCAGTGACAAGGTCTTGGAGGCATACTCGATCAAGGGTCTATGTCATGGTCATGGTACTATTCAATTGAAGATCTATATGAAGAATTACTTTCGGGTTTTACTCTCCTAGAGGGAGAGGTTTTGGCCCTGGCTTGAAGAGCCAAAATTTGGTATCTCTTGTGTTTTGATCATTGACATGATGAAAATATAATCTAACGAAGATAAGTTTTAAGTTTAAGAAGCATATCAATTTCACAAGTAATTATCATGAAAGAGAAATTGAATTAAAGGCCCTAATTTCCCAACAACATGCAATCTAATATTTTTGTTTTCAATTATTATAATGGTTTAAGTCAACTTATTTTTACTCCATATATATTTTATAAACCTACTTTTTGTGAATTTTGTTTACCAAATGTTATAGTCAAGAGAGATATACATAACCTCAAAAATTTGAAATTCAAATTTTTTATATGTTTTCTCACAAAGAAAAATAATAATAAACGACGACTTATCCTATAATTATTTTTCACTAATAATACAACATGCCTCATTACATAAATAAAATCAAAATATAAGATATTAAAAACCTTAACATGAAATAAAACACTAGCAACACTAGCAAAGATAGAGTATAGAAGATGAAGAAAGAGAAAAGTTCTAAGATATTAGAAATCTTAACATGAAGTAAAACAAACACAAAGAAAGAGCACACAAAGAAAGAGCATAGAAGATGACGAAAGAGGAAAAGTTTGAAGAGTATTCAAAAATTCATATTAGTATTTTTAAAAATGAATAATTCCTAATTGAATTCATAACTAAGGTCTACATTGTGTAATAAAATTCTATTAAAGTAAACTAACCATAAAAAATATAATTTGAAATTTTATGAAAAATATTTTGGATAGTTGAAATAAATATCTAATTTTGACATTTTTATTTTGATATTAATTTGGTGTTAGGTACTAAATAAGATTAAAAAATGTATATGATGTAATATATATTTAATGTATTGTTTTATTTTCATCAAGTTGTATCTTTGGAAGTTTTTTCTGGTGGTTTGATGGCTAACTTTTTCACAATTGAATTTCTTTAGGAGTTTTTCAGGGTGTTGAATCCATATATACAATGAAGAAACCAATATATTAATACAAATTAAAATTTCACCTCAAATTTTTCTACAAAAATTTCAAAAACCAAAACTAAAAACAATTCCTATTTTTATTACTTCTTTATATTTGTATTTAATACAAATTATTATATAAATTAAATTAATATCTATTTTTGAATACAGATTTAAAATAATTTAAATAATATTTGAAAACACAACCCTAAACCCTTAAAACCTTATAAATTATGAAATTAATGTAACATAGAAAATCTATTAGGTATATTTTTGTAAAGATTAGTAATGCAGTATACTTCAGCAGATATATAATCACATTATCCGTCCTCTCATTTACCACGGTTGAAAATATTTTTGTATGAAAGAAAATTGCGGCAGTTTCATATAATACGGTCGAGGATATAATGTGTCACTTACTATTTCTTTCCTCATTTTCAATCAATAAACAATTGCGATGAAAGAACATGATACCTTACAAAAGATATGGTTCACCTCCATTTGTATTTGATGAGAATTGGACCTCTATAAATATAGTATACCGCATAATATTTTAATGTTGTATATTTCAGCAGCTTACCACACTAAGCGTCTCCGTTTAGCATAGATGATCATTTTCAAAGATACTTTTGTGTAAAAAAAAAAATATCTGACACTTTCATAAAATACGGTGATGCAGATATCCATTAGGATTACATTAAAATAACATGATTTACAACGTTGAGATTTTCACAATAAATTATCCCTCCTTTCACTTGAACTTGTTCAATCGGAAAAAGACTGAACAGCTTAAAAACAATTCATTTCAGGTAGTGGAAAATCTTTTCATTCCATTAAACTATTTTCATTTTAATTTTAACAAAAGTTTTAACATTTAATATAAATATATTTCATTCTAAAATTTAATATATAATATGAATTTAAATATAGTGTCATTTCTAATCTATTTAGGGTAGGATAAATGTCGTAATATAGATTTGAAGTATTTAAATTAAATTAAATTATAATTATAATTATATATTTATTTATTTTTTAAATATATTTAAATAAAAAGATATTTTAGGGACGATTTAATATTTGGTATAAACTGCTTTCAAAATAATCGAAAGTACTAAATATCTACCTAGCATTTAAAATTTTAAAATTAAATTAAATTTAAATATTTAATTATATATTTATTTATTTATTAAATTTATTTAAATAAAAAATTAAATATTTTAAAGACTATTCAATATGGAGTATAATCTGTTTTGAAAATAATCCCCAAAATATTAAATAGTTACATTCTATGGATCAACCACGTTCAACTTGATGTATGTTTTGATGTAAGTTTTAAATTGATACGAACGTTACCGTCATTATTTCACTCTCTTTAGCTATCGAAACCTTTATCATTATTTCAGTCCTTTGAGATATGTTGTGTTGTGAATTTTTTTTTTTTTTAATTTTATATTCATAAGTCGAGAATTTTTGTTTTATGTAAGATTTAATCTTTTTTAATGTAAAATTTGAGAGAAGTTTTATATTGATACCGACGTTATCGTTATTATTTCACTCTCTTGAGATATGGAAACCTTTATCATTATTTCAGTCCTTTGGGATAGGTTGTATTGTAAATTTTTTATTTTATCTTGAATTTATAAGTACAATTTTTTTTGTTTTTTAACAATTTTTTTGTTTTTTTTTTTTAAATATAAAATTTTAGAAAAGATTTGAGTGTATAAAGATTTGATTTTTCTAAATAGAAATTAATGGATTTTTTAATAGTATTATTTATATTTATATTTTTTTCAAAAGAATAAAATTTCCCGATATAATTCTGATTTATTTTAGAAAATGTTTAGATTTGTAAACAATTTGTCCCTTTTGATATACATATATATATATGATTGCATAAATGATTTAACTTATCAAAAAACTATTTGGATACATCAATTGTATACACCACACAATCACTTTTACTAGATTTCATATAACATTGACTCATACATAAATTTAAGAAAAAAAACACAATAGTGATAACACTTTAAATGTTTTAACCATAATAATTTATTTTTTGAACTGTTTATGTGTATAATTTTTTTAGAACTAAATATGATATAATCATAATAAACATTTAAATATTTTATTTATAAACTATATTCTCATTTTTTTAATTAATATATTTGAAAATTCGTACTCTTGTTACTTAAATATTTATTTTTATCCATATTTCAGTCCCTTCTACTATTATTATATTATTACTTTTATAAAAAGTTATTTAAATTTTATATTCTCAATTATTTATTTTGTTTGAGATTAAAATATTTTATATGGATAATATATTTTTCTTTTGTCTTGCTTCTCTATATGCTAAATTTATTTTATAACATAGTTTCCTTGATGGGGGTGTGAACAGTGAAGGGTATGCAAATTTTTAAGGTGATATGTCTGAGGTACATTGGTCTCATTTGATGTACAGTGTGGAACGGTGTGGTAGCTCATTGGAGTGATGGGTGGGTATTCACACCCAGCATCACTTCATTATAGATGTTCGATAATTATCATGGGTTGGCGGAGGTACATAACGTATGGGCACATATGCGTGGTTTATTCCTCTACCTCTCAAACTTTCAATTTTCTCATTGTAATTCTCTGTTGTCTGTGGTTTTATTATATATTTTAGGTCTGGTTTGTGTGAGCTTGGGTCATTTGATATTTCATATATGTTGGTTGTCTGGCACTGGTGGATGGTTTTTGCCTTATACTTCCATATGATAGAGTTTAGGTCAGTATTTGAATTTGTGGTCATTTAGTCACTATTGCCCACTTTATAGAAAATTTAGAGGTATCTCGTATCCTTGTTAAGTAATTTTTATTTTTTTTTAATTGGTATCTAGGTTATTTTTTATTTTTCTTTTAAAGTCACAGAGACTCTAATTCTGTTATTGGAGTGGCTTTTTCCAAGGTCTTTTTTTTCCTTTCTAGTATCAATCTTTGCCTTTCTTTCGAAGGGCAATTTTGGGTTCTCCGTGGTTGTTAGAGAGGTTCGATTGTTGAATCTGGTCTAGCATCACTCAAGCTAGTTTGTATTAGATTTTCGTGTGTGGAATTTTATTTTGGTCTTGTTGACTATTTATAGTTATTGTAGATTGGTAAGTAGTTGGTAGTTGCGGAGTCTCATATCCTTTTATTGTGTTTAATTTCAAAACCTCCTTGAATTCTGTCCTTTGGTTTGTAAGCTAGGTTAAGACTTGGTGGTTTTCTAGTTAGGTTTTCAAGAGGTGTTGTTTCATCCACTTCATTCTTCAGTCTTCCATTAAGGCTCCTCGTTAAAGAATGGTGACATACGAGGTGGTGTGCGGAATGTCACGTTGAAATGGTCTCGACATTTTACCTTTGATAGAGTGGGCACCTTTTTGGATTCTATCCCTTTTTGAAAATAAATCCTAGTTTTCGAGTCTCAAGGGTTCAGTGATCATGCATATTTCTACGATTCCAAAATTGTTAGAGATGGGTTGAAATGGGTCCTAAACCTAGGTGAATTTTAGAAGAGAATAGTCAATTCCATCTATTCTATCTCCCTACATCAACAAACATACATCATGCTTCGTTTAGTTTTCAAGGGTAATCATGTGGACACTTACAATGTCTTTTTTGATCTAGAACATATCAAGTGCATGTACGGAATCTCAAGTATGTCGTTAACAATATTATTCTCGTCTGAGTCGCCTGGAGAGTTTCTTGGTGTCACATTGAGGATCGAGGGACGTTACAAACCCTACTTGGGATCTGGTTGAGCAAACTAATAGCAATCGTCACGAATGTACCATCATATCCTCTTAGCAAGAATGAAGAATTTTTGTTTTTTATTTTTGGTTTTTGATGGATAAGTTTGTCTTAGTGATGCTAATGTATCTATGACATAGATTCTTTTCTGCCATGAATCCGAGTTTTGTAGTCATTTTTAGGAGTGAAAAGACTTCCTCTCACTATTCTCATGCTTCATGTTGTGTCAAAGTTCGTTGTGTTTCTTATCATTGGAATTTTCATCTATTGTGTTTTAGTGAAGTGGTATCTTTGTTCGACCTCTTATTATCTGAAAGGACATTTCCATGGCTCATGCGATGAGCATAAGATGAACTATTTTTTTTCTCATTGGCACTGTCTTGTGGCTATGTTGCTACTTCCCAATTTTATTTCTAAGGGTTCTAGAGATTATGGTTGTATGGTTTCTCCTCATATGCCTCTAGGTAATGGGTTTAAGTCTCATACCTCTTCTTGTTTTCTCTCCTTGGGGCTTGTGAAGTGACTCAAGGGAGTTATAAAGAGCCCAACTTTCTCAATAGTCATGAAGATATCACTTAATTTGTTTCCTCTCCTCCGAATAAGTTTACTTTGTATGCTAGTGATATGCAATATCTTTTGAGTAATAATTTGTTGTAATTTAGAAAAAAAAAATGTTAACATATGTATTGAAATAATTTATTCAAGCTTTGAATTGAAATATTTTTAAAAACTATAAAAATTATATAGGTGGCTCGCATTCAAAAATGAAAATTTAAGTGTTTTTTTCTTTTTTTTGTATTCTATAATTACATTGCACATAAAATTATGTTATTTCACATGGACATGGAAATAGTTTGCTCATATTTGAGAGTAAAATTAAAATATTTTTACCACATCTACTTAGAACTTCATTTTAATATCAATAACAAGAAATCACCATGGTATATTATTTCTTTTTTTTTATTATAAAAGCCATTTTTTTATTAAGAGAATATATATATATATATATATATATATATATATATTAATTGATGGAATTTTTTATTTTATTTTAAAAGGTAAATATGGAGTTACACAACTGCCAAATACTATTCTTATGCAGATAGTATTTATTTTTATTTTGAAATGTACACATGGAGTTACACATCTCCCCAATAGCAATCTATAAAATGAGCTTCTGGTGGAACATATTTCTCATCTCCATATATTGAAATATTTGTATAAGTTGAAAATTATTAATATTATTTTATATTAATGGAGAAATGGTTACATTGTTGTAACATTGCTTCTTAAGTTAGGATTAGTTCTAAGGATATAGGAGTTTGTTTACAACTCCCTACTCCTTTGTGATGTACTTATAGTTGTATCATTTTATTAATAAATGTAGAGTGTACTCTCACTTTTGTGCGCAGTCTCCAGGTGCAGTACTCACTTGAGAGTTTCCTTTTCTATTCAATACAGCTTGGTTGAGTTCATGAATTTTTGTAGGTATCATGGGATTGTTCAACAGTTCATAGTGCCACACACTTCGCAGTAAAATGGAGTTGTAGGATGAAAGAAAATAACCCTAGTGGAGTGTGCATAAAGTATGCTTCAATGTAAGGGTGTATCAAATGGTTTTTGGGCTAAATATATCAACAATGTTTTTTATTTAAAAAATAAGGGTCCTACTAAATGTCTTAATTTTAAGACTCCATTTGAAGAATTTTATGAATTTAAACCAGCTGTGAGTCATCTAAGAGTTTTTGGATCAAAATATTTTGCCGATATACCCAAGGAGGATAGAAAGAAGTTAGATCCTAAGGCCATGAAATGTATCTTTGTAGGATATTGCACTGAGTTTAAATCCTACACATTTTTTAATCCCGTGACTCATAAAATACTTGCAAGTTGAGATGTTATATTTCATAAGTAGGTTGAGGAAGGAAAGGAAGACAGTCATAAAGAATGAAACATTCCATTATTGATGGAAGAAATCAGTGAGGATAATCAGCAACAGGAGTAGAAAGATGAAGAAATAGGTGATATAGTCAACAAGGAAAGCTTGCACAGGTCTGAAACAGACAGATTTGAGGTGAGTCCTCTACCGAGAAGATCAGGTAGGTAGATTCAATTACCAGCCATATTGAAAGACTATGCTTTGATGTCAAACATTTTAAATATTATAGAGCTCGCAAACTATAAAGAAGAAAGTCAATATGATGAATGGAGGGCTGCAATGAATGAAGAAATAGAATCAATTATTAGAAACCATACTTGGGATCTAGTAGAACTTCTTGAAGGAAAAACATCCATAGTTTGTTAGTGGATTTACAAACCTAAAGTTAATGCAAAAGGGAATATAGAAAAGTTTAAAGCTAGACTGGTAGCAAAGGGTTATTCGTAACAAGAGGGAATATAATTTGAAGAAACCTTTGCTCTTGTAGCCAATCTGAATACCATTAGAATTTTAATTTCATTAGCAACAAAATATCAGTGAAAGCTACACCAAATAGATGTTAAGTTTGCATTTATGAATGGTGATTTAAAGGAAGCGATTTATATATTCCAACCTGAAGGGTTTGTCAAAGAATGGAAGGAACATCTAGTGTGTAGGTTGAAAAAGGAACTATATGGTTTATAACAAGCACCCAGGTCTTGCTGGGAGAAGATTGATTCATTCTTCTTATAACTTGGATTTCATAGGAGCAGGAATGATCCAAGTCTGTATCTCATGTATAATAAACAGAGGCAGATTATTTTGATTTCGTTGTATGTGGATGATATGATTATAACAAGTAATGCAGATGCTTTGTAAAAAAAATAAAAATGCCGATGTAACAAGATTTTGAAATGAAATATCTCAGAAGTCTACATTATTGCTTGTGTTTGGAAGTATGGAGAGACTACGGAAAAACTTTTCTTACTCAACGGAATTATTTTAGAAGTTTTCTCACAAGGTTCAGGATGGAGAAATGTAAGACAACATCAACACCTTTGCAGCAAAATCTGAAGTTATGCAGTGACGATGGCTCTATGGAGGTGGATGCAACCTTGTTTAGATAACTAGTTGGTAGTCTGATATATCTAACTACAACTAGAGAAGAATTAGCATACTATGTTAGTGTGCTATTCTAGTTCATGTCTCATCCACTTGAAAGTGATTGGACAACATCAAAAAGTGTGTTGAGGTATCTTTGTGGTACTAGTGACTATGGTATTTTATACACTGACACATATGATGTTATTTTAGCAAGTATTATAGACTCAGATTGGGCAGGTAATCTGGATGACCGAAGGTCCATCACACGTTATGGATTTATTATTGGAACCAGGGTCATTGCGTGGAGTAGTAAAATGAAAAGTATTTTGGCTTTATCTTTAACCAAAGCTGAGTACGAAGCATTGTGTGCAGCTCCATGTGAAGCTATCCAGTTGAGAAGGCTTCTCAATGATGTAGGAGAAAAGCAGAAAGAAGTAACCGTCATTAAATGTGACAATCATAGTACCATCAAGCTATCATGCAATCCAATATTCCACAAGAATATGAAACACATAGATACTTAATTACATTTTATTCGAGAAAAAGTCCAATTAAAATATATATTTATTGAATATTGTAAAACGTGTGACAATATGGCAGACATTTTTACTAAACCCCCTAGGAAAATTAAGTTTGAATTGTTTAGAGGGATGTTATCAATTCAGGACAATCCATTCTCCATTAAGGGGGAGAGTTGAAAATAATTAATATTATTTTATATTAATGGAGAAATGGTTACATTGTTGTAATGTAGCTCCTTATGTTAGGGTTAGTTCCTAGGATATAGGAGTTTGTTTACAACTTCCTACTCCTTTTTGATGTAGGTATACTTGTACCATTTGATTAATGAATGTAGAGTGTACTCTCCATTCTGTCTGCAGTCTCTAGGTGCAGCACTCACTTGAAAGCTTCCTTTTCTATTCAATTCAGTTTTTATCATTATATATAATTGTATTATATCTATAATAATCACAAATAAACACATATATGTTTTTTTCAAATTTTCTTTGACATATTTTGTAATTTAAATTTTAATATGATATACATATCATTGATTATATGTATGTATGGAGTAGAAAAATAATTTAAGTATTAAGTTTTATATGTGTTTTAGATAAATTAGAATATAAAGATATCAAATATTTTTTTTTTTATGAATATAAATCATTTTTAGTATAGGAACATTATACATTTCGGTGTAAGGATATTTGTAATTTATTTTTGGAATACACTTCTTTTAAAATAAAAAGTAAACATTCTAAAAAAAAATGTTCTCTATAATAATAGAAAAATAAACAAATAGATAAATAAACTACACATGTTTGCTTTATATTAATTTAATTATTATAAATTATTACTAATATCATTATTTGTTCATAATGAAATCAAACATGAAATAAATGCCATAAGAATATTTTTATTTCACTCTCACACATGATTTCCAATCTAAGAACTTGAATTGAATAGATAATATGGTACAACAATTCCTAAGGTTTTGCAAATGAGTTACCAAGTCAATTTAGCTTGATTTTGGGTGAAAATTCCAAAGTTAAGCAATTTTTTTGTTAGGATGAGTTAAGAACACTTGGTGTTAGGATGGGTGCTTCCCGAGTATGATTTTTTTCACCTATGTGAGCTTTGCACTTGGCAATGAAAAACAATCTACCTAAACTTGAAGTCAATCAATTTATTTTATTATTAATTTTACTTTTTATTGTCTTTTTTTGAACTAATATTACCTTTTATTATTGATATTTTCTTATCCAAAAGTTCATTAACTCCCCATTTTATATCTCTAAACATTTTTTCTAATTGTTGTGTTGCCTACCAAGGTCATAATTCCGCCTAAAAGACAAAATTCTCGCCTAGAAGAAAAAAATCAAGAAAAAAATTTAAAACCATCAAAAATCTTTGCAACCCCAAATTCCTAAAACTTCATAATTAGAACTAGAATTTCCAAAAGCATATACCTATTTTTTTTCAAAATCCTACTGGAATTCTCATTATTTTGTTAGCGAATTGTAACTTCCTCAAATTATGGCATTAGTTTTAAAAAATAAATATATTAAAAATATATTAGTTTAATATAATATATTAATATAATTTTATTTTGATTTTTTATTTATAAAATAATATATATGAATGGCCTGCGAAGGAAAATTAAATAAAAAATTTACTTATTTTATGATATTTTTTATCCTAAAATTCTTTAATATGTCTAAAAATTCATTACATTAAAAATCAAAAGCTTCATATGTTTGAACTAAAATTTTATAATAACATCATATTGCATCTCTATAAGTTAGAGAGGATATGATTAAATCTCTCCTACGCTATGGCCATTTCATGCTCTTGTCTATGGCCATTTCATTCTCGTAAGATTAAAATAGTGTGCGATGAAATCATTCCCACGCTATGTCCATTCTTTCCTACGCTATGGCCATTTCAATCTCTTCACTATGGCTATTTCATTCTCATAATATTAAAAGTATATATGATGATATCATTTCCACGCTATGTCCATTTCATCCTCGCAAATTTAATATCGAAAAAAATTACTTTGATATTTATAATATTTCAAAATATATTACATCATTTAAAACAAATTTAAATAATTACATAAATAATTAGTTTTTTATTTTAAAAAATTAATAATATTAATATTATATGTTTTAATATTTAATATGAAAAAATTAATATATTTTCATTTTATTTGGAAATTAAATTTTTTATTTCTCAATATAGTGTCATGCAAAAGGCATGACTTACCACCAAATGTGTTATTTTGTCAACAAGTCACCTATGGTAGATGCAACCTCTTCAAAAAAATTATTCATAACCTTATATGACTGGCATGACGTACCACCAAATGTGTTATTTTGTCAACAAGCCACCTATGGTAAATGCAGCCTCTTCAAACAAATTATTCATAACCTTACATGACTGTGAGACTTAACTTAAGGGTGTTAACTTACCTTCCAATGCCAATCTAATAAGGAGTTTAATGATGTTTTAATGTTATTTGTTATCAACTTTGCTACATAACTTGATTATATTTCCATTTCTTTCTATAGGTTTTCTTTGTAGCTCCTCCCTTCTCATGACAATGTGTGGAAATTTTGTTTCCCTCTACTCCATCTCTTTATCGAAATTACTTCTTTCTCCTTCCTTTCTCCACTAACTATAGAATCCTTATTCGTATGCTATATGGGTTTTAATATCTTTACCTATTTGTTCTCCATTTGACCTCTAAATTTGGGGCTGCTAAAACCTACATGACTATTCCTATCAACCACAACCATGATGAGACACTGAAATCACTACCATAGAGGTGGCGGTTGTAGGGGAGAAGTTAGAGGTTCGTGCGTCAGAATTCCAGAAGAGACTATATCTTGACATTTTCATTGCATAACCCTCTAGGAAGAGGCTTGAGTGGTAGGAAGTGTTAAACGCTTAAGTTTTCGATAGCTGAGCCACATAGATTCCTAATACTTGGAATATCGTAGGCTATAAAAATCTATATTTGCACATGGTAGAATTAAATTGGCCATGAAATACTATTCTCAAATAGGATCCTGTGAATTAATAGATTAAATTATGGTTGAATTTCATGATTTGAAGCTAACAATGATATATAATTAATCTTTCCTAATGCATCTAGAATTTTTTCGAACTCTAGGAATTGATGGGGCTCCTCACTACAACAATGAGGCCTATCCCATAAAGTTGGACACCTCTCTTCCTTTTTGATAATTCTATTTAATTGTTTTCTATATTTTTTATCAGCTTAAAGGGTAGGTCTAGCTTCTTTTATTATACTTTTGGTTAGTTTTCCAAATCTGCTCAAAATGTTTTTTTTTTTCCATGACTCCTAAACAATATTTCTATCTTTTTTCTAATTTCCCAAGAGAAAGAGAAAGATGTAAAGGGATCTTAAACTCTATAATTCCAATGAAAAACCAATGAAACACTAGCTTTCAAATATATATATATATATATATATAATACTTAGGATCCCCTGTTGAATCTACCATGTGTTTCCACGGGATAAAAGGTCTTATTTTAAGTTAGATCTCGAGCGAAATTGATATTATATTCTAATAAAAAATTGGTGAACATGAGGAGTCTAAGTTATCTCACATAGACGGATTAGTTCTATGGTTGGAATGAAACAAGAAATCCTCTTGTAGAGGAATTGAAGTTATAGATTTTTATATAAAAATCAATGTTTCCACTCACATTCATCTTCATAATAATACTCCATCAGTCAATACATTTGGATGGAAATATATGATGCTAAAAATAAGAATATTTATAGTTCAATTTGTTATTTTTCACCTATCAAATTTACCTTCTACAAAAAAAATAATCTAGATTAAAATTTCCCTTATAATATTGTACAATAGGATATCTATAATCTAGGAAATGAAGGTAATATCCTTTTATTATGACACTTTAAGTCTATAACAATAACTAAATAAAATATTCCTCTAATTAATGAATCCAACACTAATCCTCTTTATCTAGTTGAGGGCTTTTATTTAGCTTGTAGATTTAGAAGAAATTTTATGGACTGGAGCAAGAATTTATTTTGTACTATGTTAATCGAGATCTATAGTTTTGAGGACCATATAATTTGTAATGGAATAACCAAGTGGATAATTTTCAAAAAAATTACTTTTATTTATGGGCCTAGGAGTAGTGTCATGGATTATGTGATATTTTATATTCATGTCTCCAATCAAGTTGTAATTTTTGACCTCTTAAATGAACATGAGCCTAATTTTGATCATAGACCTTTATCCTTAACAATAAACTTTTGCATGCACACTAGACACATGAAAAATAACTATGATATAAAAATGAAGATATTATTTGACAAAATTAAAATGATCTCTTCTTAAATAATTTGAAAAGTGAATTATACATTTTAATTTATAAGGATAATATTAAGCACATGTATTGTAATTTTACTACAAAACTCTCCACTACCATTGGAATTTCTATTCCGAGGTTACATATAATAAGAATAATAGAGCTACCAAACCTTTGTATCATAATTTTTGCGTAATTGCTTTAATGTTGATTTGGGATTCTCCCAGTGAAACCTTAAAATTTGATAAGATTATTTTTTTTAAATCTCGATGATATATAAATAGGAATTAGGAGTACAAAATTAACCTTTATAAAATTTATCGTGAAAATATTTATAGGAAAATTATAATTCATAAATCTAAAAAAAATATTGTGATTCCCTTGAATATTTTGAATACCTACTCCAAAAAACTTTATGGGTCCCCTAAATGTAGTGGCTACGTTATGAATCCTCTTATAGGAGATACTATTTTTTCTTTGCAACACATTGAATTCAGGGTTAAGAATATCACTATTGGGAAACCTTATGATATTGAATGCTACCAATATTAAATTTTTTAAATGAGAGGCGATGTTATCATCCCTCACGTAGAGAGACTCTTTAATTTGGTAGTGAAACAAGGATTTACTAACATTTAGACTCGGAGCCTTATTGTGAGTAACTTTTGGTATAAAAGCATTCCCTCTAGTTATAATATAATTATGATCAACCACATTTTAGCGAAGTTATATGCATTTACTTTGGAAAATAAGGTTAGCCTATGCCTTAAAATCCATGGTAAAAGAGATAAAGGAAAATTTGGATTCAGGAGACATGATTCAACTAGTATCCATCTTATTAACCTCTTGATAATTGCAGGGGAATGTTAGAATAATAATACTAACCTCTTTTTTTGTTTCTTAAACTTTATAAAATATTTTGACATTTGTCCTAGGAAAAATATATGGAATTTGTTGTAGGAGCTAATGGTTGCTATCGATTTGAGGATTGTTGTGAAAATATTGTACAAGGATGTTATTTCGAGGCTTATCACTAAGGACCAAAATAAATTAATTTAGATATTAGATTCAAGTAGGGGTGTGTCTTATAGCCCACCATTTTCGGCATTTATATCAATAAGCTTGAATATCATGTACAAGATATAAAATTTTGTAGCCCCGTGCTCACTCATATTGTCATAAGTTTTCTAATTTATGCTATCAGTATTGTTCTTTTGGCAAGGAGTCATGAAGATCTCAACACTCAACTAAAAATATTCCAAGACTCTTGCTCCAAGATAGGTATGACTTCTAACACTAACAATAGTAATGTCACGATAATTAAATCAAAAAATATTGGGGCTATGACATATTCATTTATGATAATACCTACTTGGAGAAATTTCGTTCATACAAATATCTAGGAATCGACATTAATCATCAGCACAATTAGGATTATAAAATTTTGAAAAGGATAAGTGGATGACAAAAGAATTACTAGGGACTTGAAAATAATTGTAGGTCAGAAAATATTTGGATTTGAGATTAAAAAAGAGTATGGATTTAAGGCTCTTTTCACCCATATTATTTTATGTGCATGTAAAGTTTGATATTGCATATCTAGAGAATCAGGGAGAAACATTGAAAAAAAAAAAAAATTTGTAACCTACAAATTGAATATCAAAAGATGTATTCCATACCTTATCCTCATGATTCAATCATTTTTTGTTGTTGAAAGGATGGATATTACTATATATATCATGTATAAGAAAAAAATATGCAACATGGAAGTGAAGAGGTCTCCTAAAGTTTCCTGTAACTCTAGAAAAATCCCCACCATCAACTAAGGTGAGGATGGAATTAGGATTCCCAATCATGGCTCGATCATTTGGGGATAAAGGAGAAGATAATATTTAAAACTAAGGATAATATTAAAAATTGTATTTCTTGCAAATCTAAGGAGAAGTTATGGAGCGATAAGGAGTTATAGTGTAAAAGGAAAATAAGATATTATAAGGAGGTGATCAACTCTAATCTGAGAAACTAGAATTATTTATCTACCTTGACAAATGTCTTAAGAAGAAAATGAACCTTGATAAGATAATAATTAACTATCACCAGTTTCATATTGAAACTAACTATTAGTGTACACTCAAAATTCCATGGGGATAAATATTTTGTCACCTGTGCAATATTGAGAAGGTCAAAGATGGAAAACACCTTATCTTATATTCTTGGCTTATATTCGAATCTATTCTAATTTTCAAAATATATTTTATACTACCACATTATTGGATTATTAAAATAAAAAAAACTATGGTGATATAAGAAAATTTCTCTCACTTTTATTTAAGTATAAAAATAACATATTAAATAATTTCAATTGATTTATTACCTTTTTAAAATTCAATATACAATATTCATCTTATTGCATATCACTCTTCATCATCATTACAGTGAATTACACTCTTCATAAAATTCTCATATATGTTCAATTTATTAGCTATATTTTCTTTGACATTTTCCCACCATCTTTGTGGGCTTAGAAATTTAAATATATTATAAAATTTCTAAAAAGCTAGAATAAATATATAAATGTTATTTTTGTTATTATTCATTATTTTCTAAATATAACTTTTCTAATGATTTTAATTCTTGAAACTTTATTTAATTATCATTATTATAAAAAATATTTTTTCTTATATATTTTGTTATATAAAATAATAATTATTACTTTAAATATTAATTTTTTATTTTTCAAATGTAACTATGTAATTTTAAAAAATATTTATAAAACATACATTTGTATTAGAATTGCATACTAACGAGGATATCGATAGATTTTGTCACAAACAAATTATATATATATATATATATATATATATATATAGCATGGAACCAAATGATAAAAAGAAAAATAATTATATATTAAATTGAATCCTTTTAAAAATTTTAATAAATGTAATTTTTTTTTAAATTTTTAATATATAATTAATTTTTTTTTATCTTTTCTATATGATTATTATTTTCAATTTACAAAATTATATAATTTTAATTTAATAATAAACAATTATTAGGTACATTATAGGATTTAGCATTTTTAGTAGTATAGAGAATAAAAGAAATATTTTTTTTCAAAGTAGTTATGGAAAATTTTATTTCTTAATTAAATTATTTCATTTAAAAAAAATCATATGAATAACTATCATATAAAGTGATTTATGATCAAGTATCATATAAAGTGAGTTATAATGTTTTTTTGTATATGGTGTTGACAACCATGGTATGGGTCCATGATATTGTAAAAAATCCTATCAATATGGATACATTATGAAGTAAGTGGTTTGATGCTTATGATGAATTGATGTATATGTACATTTGCCACATATTTTATCTATATAGCTTTACCAGCTTAATAGTTATTTAATACAAATAATTTATAACATTATTACATATTTTACACCATAAACTATTCACTTATAATTATCTTTCATCTTTTTTAATTATTTATTTAATAATAATATGATAATGTATAACTTATATAAAATATATGATGGTGATGATTATTGATGTATATTGTAATTGCTATGCTCTATGGAACCTTAAGAAGGTAAGAGATTACTTGATTCTTTTTAGAGTTTTATTTAAATTCCCAAAAATAAATCACAAAATATTTCATGACTCTAGAGTATTTTATCTCTATCGAGGCTCTTAGAAATGCCTTAACAATGCCATACCAATGATATTCTTTGCAAGATTTATTTTACTTAAATAATGACTATGAAAACTCTTTATTTTTTAGTCAAGTGTTCAATATTACATATAAATTGAATATGATTATGTCTACATTTAAAATATATATATATATATATATATAATTGCATGTATAAATTATGTGGGTTGCTCCCTTAACTAATATAAGAAAATATAAGTATGAAGAATGACAAAGTTACAAAGAAAAACCCTCCTAGATCATTACATTGATAAAAACCAAATAACCTATAGTTTTATCATGTGAAAAATACTGACCTACATTTGCATCATGTGACATCAAGAAACTTGTATTTTTTTTCACCTAGTAACCTAGTCATGCATGTCGTTTCTTCTGGGAAAGTTGTATCATACACCAACCTTTCTTTCTTCTCTAATTCACTTTAGTTTGTGATATGGTGTTTACTTAATCACACTGAGTGTAGCTCCTATCATTTTTGACACCCCTTGCCACTTCTTCATCTCACTGAATTACATTATCACTTTATTTATATGTGGTGTGTGCAATGAAAGACTAATAAAAAAATTTATCTGCCAACTTTTCCCCTTGTTTTAATATAGAAAAAAAAAAGAATAAATCTTTGGAGGGGATTGTTTAAATGTGTATAAAAGTGTATAAATATATTTAGGTTTTCCATACAACCAACAAACTCTACATTTTCAACACTCCAACATACCAACCCAAAAAACCCGCTTTGGGATCATTCTGCCCTCCTAGTGAACACATGAACTCACATCACATTTTCTCCAAATCAACTATAAAACCTTTAAAATTCCATTTTTTTTTCCAACTCTTCCAACGTACATGCTTAAGTATGTAAATTTCCCTACACTCAAAGACTAGTCATTTATATAGACATCTTCTCCTTCATAGTGTCACCTCTCAGTATGACTTAATTCCATAATGATTATAGCTAAAAAATTATTACTACACTCATCATTACACCAACTACTCACATTTGCGTGATGGTGGAAACCATGAATTTCCGAATTCCACACCAAACTTTCCTACAAGAGGGCCTAAACACCTCCTGAGAAATCCTATGCCATGTAACCCTCCTATTCCAACATGTCATAGTTCCTAAACATTCTGTTTGTGTGGACTAAATACCCTATGAATCCATCTTAGTTCAGGAAGCAACATCCAATATTGCACTTTTTTCATAAATTTGCTAGTTGTAGACTCTATGGATGTTACATTTATTCCCACTCCAATTCAATTCCATCTTCATAAATCTGAGTTGAAATAATCCATATTTTTCCTCCTTAAACTCATAGATATTATGTGCACACTTCCATAATATTCCTTCATCTTCCAACCATTCTTCTCCTTTGAAGCATCCTTCCACTTGAAAAACTACTCATGCCATTGATTTTTTCAAATCCCTATAATTTTACGTGCCAACATCTCCTCAACTTACATCTCTATTCAATCAACAATCAAATATGACACACACAATGACTCATCTCAACTAAGGCCATCCTTGTTTGTATATTATATATAAATTGAATATCATTATTTCTACATTTAAAAAAAAAGACATATAATTGCATGTATAAATTATGTGGGTTGCTCTCTTAACTAATATAAGAAAATATAAGTATGAATAATGACAAAGTTACAAAGAAAAACCCTCCTAGATCATTAAATTGATAAAAACCAAATAACCTATAGTTCTATCATTTGAAAAATATTGACCTGCATTTGCATCATGCGACATCAAGAAACTTGTATTTTTTTTCACCTAGTAACGTAGTCATGCATGCCTTTCCTTCTGGGAAAGTTGTAGCATACACCAACCTTTCTTTCTTCTTTAATTCACTTTAGTTTGTGATCTGGCCTTTACTTAATCACATTGAGTGTAGCTCCTATCATTTGTGACACCCCTGGCCACTTCTTAATCTCACTGAATTACATTGTCACTTTATTTATATGTGGTGTGTGCAATGAAAGACTAATAAAAAAATTTATCTGCCATGTTTTCCCCTTGTTTTAATATAGAAAAAAATAATAAATCTTTGTAAGGGATTGTTTGAACATGTATAAAAACATATAAATCTAGTTAGGTTTCCCATACAACCAACAAACTCTACATTTTCATCATTCCAACCTACCAGCCCAAAATATCC
Organism: Pinus albicaulis; assembly: GCA_034641835.2. Lineage (NCBI taxonomy): Eukaryota > Viridiplantae > Streptophyta > Pinopsida > Pinales > Pinaceae > Pinus > Pinus albicaulis. The sequence continues at coordinate 482,854,425 of CM076574.1, forward strand.
ACTTTGGGATCATTCCGGCCTCCTAGCCAACACATGAACTCCCATCACATTTTCTCCAACTCAACTAGCAAACCTTTAAAATTCCATATTTTTTTCCAAATCTTCCAAATTACATGCATAAGTATGTAAATTTACCTACACTCATAGACTGGTCATTTATATAGACATCTTCTCCTGCATAGTGTCACCTCTTTGTATGACTTAATTCCATAATGATAATAGCTCAACAATTTTTATTACACTCATCATTACACCAACTACTCAGATTTGGATGATGGTGGAAACCATGAATTTCTGAATTCCACACCAAAAATTCCTACAAGAGGGCCTAAACACCTCTTGGGAAAGCCTATGCCATGTAACCCTCCTACTCCAACTTGTCATAGTGCCTAGACATTCCATCTGTGTGGACTAACTACCCTATGAATCCATCTTAGTTGAGGAAGCAACATCCAATATTGCACTTTTTTTGCGAATTTTCTAGTTGTAGGCTTTATGGATGTTACATTTATTCCCACTCCAATTCAATTCCATCTTCATAAATCCCAGTTCTAATAGTCCATATTTTTCCTCCTTAAACTCATACATATTATGTGCACACTTCCATAATATTCCTTCATCTCCCAACCATTCTTCTCCTTTGAAGCATCCTTCCACTTGACAAACTACTCATGCCATTGATTTTTTCAAATGCTTATAATTTTATGTGCCAACATCTCCTCAACTTACATCTCTATTCATTCAACAATCAAATATGACACACACAATGAATCATCTCAACTAAGGTCATCCTTGTTTGTATGAGATGGACCAAACTAACTATTATCAAAGAAATGATGATGAGATTTGAATTGAATTGATAGTTACAACCTTTATGAAATTCCTTCCATCCTCATAACTACCTTGAATTCACCCTCAAACCTCAAAATTGAGGACTTACCCATCCCTTAAAGTTTTTTAAATACTCCATATAAATCCATTGAGCACCAACTCCCCAAAATTGAACTTTACATCATGTCTCTTAGAATCTTTCCATTTTTTTTTGGACTCATGTAGTGCACTTGGGCCAATTCTACTATATCCTCCAAACCATTCATGAATCCTAGGGACAATTGGCTCCTTTTGTAATAACCATTCACAACCAAATGTGAAAACATGTATATTTTCCCATTGATAATCTTGAATGGTTTGTAGCCCATTATTGAAAATTTCTAAGAGTTATAAATAAATTGTTATACATACAACAAATACATCATATTCACATAATTTCATCTCATGAAGTGACACAGATAATACTTATATAGAAGAGTGACGTTCCATGCATTTTTTTCTATCTATGGATGAAATCTAGAATTATGCAACAATTTTGTACCAACAGGCTTGAAAAATTAAGTCCAAAACACCTCAGTGAATATCATATACTTTTATGAGAAAATGGTCAAAGGGAGACCCCAACACTTCACATATTTATTGAGAAACAATTTCATCACCTCCCATATGTGGTATGACCCCTTCTCTAAAATGAATATATAATATTTGGGAAAACAATCAACTACAACCATAATCCCATTGAATCCCTTTGATAATTCTAGCTATAATAAAGTCCATTGAGACACTCTCCTACAAACTCTCTAGAATCGGTAAAGGCATAATATTCCTCCTTGAATTGTAGTGTTAGGATTTCCTTGTTGACAAAAAATAAAAACATCTTCCTTAACATATTTCTTCATTGATGCACAAAATTATCCTCCAACAGTTTTAGTGCTCTTCATTATCCTAGGTGCCTCATGAAATTTCTTTACAAGATCATTTTGGAGACTAATTATCTAAATAAAATATATGTTCTTACCAAAATTAAATATTCCATCATGAAATATAAGCTTCATTGTCTTTCCTTTCCTCACATACTTCATAATTTTATCCATTGTTGGATCTACCTACAACCCATCTCCAATTATATTTTGAATTTATCCTACGAACTAATTCTAACTCTCATATAATGTAGGGAACTCCTAATACTCCTCAAGTGTAGCGAGTTGTCCCCTTTTACATTGAGTTTCCATATCCTATACGCAATTGTTATGACAAATTTTTTCAAGAGATCCTACTAATTTTCTTACTTGGGGGACAAATCAAGCTAGGTCATGAAGTAAATCATTGCAATATTATCCATATTCACCAAAAATGGCTTTCCTAATATCTAATTCCTCCATTATCATTGATAAAGCACAATAATAGTTATCTCATACTCATAAACTTCTTAGCTCATCTCCCAATCCTATAACGTTTTTATATCAAAGGGCATTGGGTTTCCCCCCTCTTTCAAAAATATCTTCAACATAACAAATTTAAGCATCTATTTATATTTTGAATGACTATTCAAATTATATAATCTGTAATATATGTCCTAAGAAAATGATATGTGATAACTCTTCAAACACAAGCCTATTGTTCTCCTTCCATCACCATTCCCTCTTCTTATTCAACAAATCAGACATAGGTGTAGAAATCTTGAAAGAACCCTCCAAAAACCTCTTGTAGTAGTTTTCCCTCCCCAAGAAGACTGTCACATCATGAAAATTATGTGGATCTTCCCAATATTTTATCACTCTAAACCTCGCGATATTCATGAAAATAATTCCATGACCTATAACTTGGTGAAGGACACATATTTCCTTATGCACAAAAATACACTTTGACTTCATTAAGTACATATTATGCTCTCTCAGTGCTTAAATACTTATGTAAAATTTTTATTATCCTCCACCATTTTCTCTATATACACAATGGTGTCATAAAAATACACTAACTTGAAATTTTGGAAAAAAGGATGAAGAATTCAATTGCATCATGTGAAAAATGTAGCCAGGCAATTACACAAGCCAAAAAGCATGACTACAAACTAAAAAATTCCATACCTTGTAACCATTTTCATATTTACCTCATCCCATTTTGAAATTTGAACTTGATAATATCCACTTCTTAGGTCCAAATTTATAGACACTTTGTATTTCACGAACTTATCAAAAACATTTGATGCAAATGGAAGTAGATATTTTCTCTTTAAAAAAAATTTCTTTAGAGGTCTATGATAAAAGTAGATCCTCAACTGCCAATTCTCAGTAGCACAACTATTTGAGGATGGAAATATTCAGCAAGGCGACCAAGGATCAAACCTCGTGGGAGGTGGTTTCATTATTTGTTAGGGAGAGGAGACATGCTGAAAACTCCATTGACTAAATGGTTGGTGTGGTCTAGGTAGGGTGCGATCCTCAAGTGTTTTTGATGGCTTATATACCCCTAGGTCATGGCTCCTCAATCTACATGTCAAGCATGGAGGATCATAGACAACTTGAAAAACCAAAATAAAAGTAGATCCTCAACTCATTTTTTTTCCTTATTCACCTAGAATAAGACTATAGAACCATATGGGGACCTTGAAGGATGTGAAAAATGTATTTAAATCATCTATGGAGACTGGCCTCTAATCTCCTACATTACTCGACCCAATAGCCAACAAGGAGCTCATGTTAGTAACTATAGTATATCCTTTGGTTCAATAACGTGGAAAAAAACACCTACATAATCCCCCTAGTGTCCTTTTTGGGCATGTCAGAACATTGGTAGCTGAGTTTTAAAAAAAATACCCTTAAATCTGTATACTATCAAATTGTTCATGCATGTCCAATGCATTCTACCATCTAGTTCACTCATGTACATGAGTGTTGTTAAACCAAATATCCCAATGAGAGGGGGATGAATCAATGTAATGGAAAATTTGTCTTTTTAGAACATTTCATCAATAATTGATTATGTAGTAGTGCATGAAAAAATGAAATGCATCAAAACAATGAATTAAACAACGCATCAAGAAGTTATCATCACGTACACACAAGAAAGCATAAGATTTCATGTGGAGACCCTTCTGGGAGAAAACAAAAAATTGTTTTTCTATTCTTCTTCAATTTATTTGCATTGATTTTTATACACTTTCATGCTCTAGGCATTCACCCCAAAGATGTGCTAGACCCCACTTGCAATAGGATAAAACTTGATTGAGTAGTCAACCCAAAAAATTGTGCCAGGTTCCAATTACAATATCATACAACCTAACTAACATGAAAACCTTTAAAATGTGAAATATTTGACTTTTTATAGGGATTAAGATAAATAAGGAAACCATGTTAGTGGACTCTATATATTCATTATTCAATCTAATGTGGACAATTTTTCATAGTATTTTAGACTGGTTCCATAAGCTCAAATCATAATGAAATCAATTTGGCTTATGTTTGTATGTCAAACACTAGATCACATGCACAGATCTCCAACAAAGATGACTTCACTAATATTAAAAATTATTTTCCAACTTTCTTTAGCAATTTAATAAGAAATCCAACCAATAATACCTTTCCAAAACTAATTTTCACTCAATTTGAACTGAAAAAAACTAGAAAACATTAATTTTTCTAAGAAACAATACTTTCTGGTGTGCATCCTACAAAATGTACAAGGTATGATGGGAATCCTATCATTCGAGATAATGGGTTTCCATTGGAAAGAAAAAGAAAAAAAACCATCCATTAGCCAAGTTCAAACCCTTCACCTCACATGAGACAAACCTTATGCCAACCAATTGTGTTATAACATACCTTTTTAGGGTGGGTTCATTGATTTAATTTGAATTCATTTAGAGAGGCCTTTCCACGTAAGAGAGAATGTTACTAGGGCTATGTAAAAAAATATATCCCATGTCATTGAGCAGTGATTCAATAAAAAAATTGCCTTCGACACCCTCCAATCATTGAGCATAACCAAAACTGTTTCCATAGAACTAGTGTCAAGCTGTTGGAAAAGGGTCTCTTAAAGCTGCAATTTTTGTCCATTTTTGTATATTTTTGGTATTATTTAGTCTAACACAGGGGTTTTGGGGTGGGTCAAAGACACAAATGCATTGTAATGGGTCAAGGGTAGACCAAGAGTCCACAAAACATGGTTTGTAGACCATTGGATGCGTAGGCTAAATCGATATAAATAGATGAAAAATTTTTAGTCTTAAAGTAGAAAAGAATAGAGATTGATGCTAAGCACGAATTGCTAGATCTATTGTCGAGTTGTTGGGTAAGGACTCCTGTTGGCTGTGTGCATGGATATCCTCAGTCCTGCTATGTGCGGACCTTGCTAGCTGTGTGCGCAATTGATATTTTGGGATTGTAAGTGGATTTTGGTATTAATAATATATGCAAAGTATTGTTGGATATCTGGTGCTATTTGGATTTGTATGGTTATGATTGATGCAGACCTAGGTTATATGATTGAGTTGCAAAAGTGTCTGTTTAATTTCTGCGAACTGTGAGAGTATCTATGTTTCAGGTATATGTATCTATGGTTTGTTAACTACTGCACTTATAAGTGTTTTGTGTTGATAATTGGTACTGTGCACGTGGATGCAGAGGTATTTATTAGATTTGTGTATAGGAATAGATCTATTATACTATGGATAAGCCTGTGCATAAATTTTTTTAGTGCAAACTCGATAAGCTAGAAACGTAGATCTGCTTGACTTACCTACTCTCTCTCAGGGTGCATAAACCTGGTTCCAGCACCCTCCCATATTGCTTCGGGTGAGACTTTGGCCTGCACAGGTAGGTCATTGCCGAAAGGGCCAGTAGAATAGGGGTTTGTTGGCAAACCTTAACCTCTAAACCTGGGTCAAGACCCCTCAATCCAACAAATGGTTACGTTTCCGGGACCGAGATCTTTTTAAGAGAGAGATCGGGTAATGCCAAGAACACATTGGACACTTGAGAAGAAAGAGATCGATGAGTGGTTCGAAAAAGAAAATTTAGGAATTCACAGTGAGGGAGAATCGCAGTGCAAAGCTGACCACAGAGAAGTGGAAGAATAAGTACATTTTAATAGAGATATATGAAATTTTATTTGTGACATTTGCGATTGAGCTTCACGAGTGGCTCGCAAAGCTCCTAGATTTCGGGAAGTGTTGGAAGGATGAACGGGTCACGTAGTGGACCCTAGAGCTGATCTAGAAGTTAGAAAAGACTGATAACACCATCACTTGCATTGTAGATTATTGGGTGGACAGTGTGATAGGAGGGTTTGTGAAATAATTTTCAATTGATCAATTTTTGTCCTACTCCGAGGTGGAATGAAGGTTCTTCAAGGGTTTACAGGGTATGTTTCTAAAAACTCTACCATTACTGATTAAGATCTTATTGTGCGAAAAGAGCATTTTGATTAGCCATACAGAGTGAATGAGCTCCGATCAAAGTGAGGGTACAACACGTAGTGGTAAGTACTACAGAACTAACCAAGAAGGAGATAGATCTTTCTATAGTCCACTAAGGGATTCGGCTGCGCAAGAATCTATGACTACACCACAGTCAAGCCAAAACAGTGGTAAGAACTCACCCGTACCTACTCCCCCACCATAAGATGAGATGGCCTCACACATGAAGCTACCTACCTTCAGGGGCGTAGGGGATGAGGACATGGATTGGCTCTAGTTTTGTTGCAGGATCAATATGCAATGCACATAATGTGGTCAACGATGCTATGAAAAGGGCGCAACTTTCCCTTGCCTTTGAAGGAAGAGCCTTGGACTAGTATATGGGATACATAGCTCAACATGTGAAAGCGACCATTGAAGATATTATGAATTGCTTGAAACAACAATTCAAGAAACATAAGTCCTACTCGCAGATAGTGAACAATCTGAAAGATTTCAAGAAGGGACCGTACGAATCTGTATGGGAAGCTGACCATTGTTAAAGAAGGTAATTAGAGAAGGAGGATTTGTGTATGATGATAGGCAGCACATGGAGTGGTTCATTTCTATGTTTTTTCTCCACCTGCACATGCCAATGGGTCGTCAAGCCATTGAATCGGAGGAAAAGGCCTTAGAAATTGCGATGAAGTAGGAAGTTGTCCCAAGAGACGATACCCAGTTAAGAGTACAAAAAATACAAGGATAGTTAAAGGCAATGCTTATGGAGGTCCAGAATTTATGGAAGGAATGAGGAACAGAGGCTATCCTCGACAGGCGGTGCATACGATGTAGGGTGAATGGAAACACCAAGGATAATTATCTGCTACTAACAAACTACATGCAGGCCCAGGGACCCAGCCCATTGCATCCTAAGGAACCTGTGGGGCCAAGTGGGCCAGTGATGTGGTGTGAGGATTGTCACATGGTTGGGTTGCATGATTACAACCACTACCTCACCTTGTCGCATATGTCCTAGAAGTGAAGAAACAGTGGTGTAGGTGTTGCAGATCTATAGGACATGATGAGCAGAAATTTCAGACCTATGATGTAATGATAGACAGAGTAAACCTATATAGGGTACAATCAGACCACTCTTTGCTAAGATCCCCCTCAGGTATGGGTGGCTCCCTAGCTAGGGGTAGGGGAGGGGGCCGAGGTGGGAGCGCAGTTAGTGGGAGAGGACAATTGATTTGCTATAACTGTGGAGAAATAGGGCACTTTGCAAGGGATTTCACTAACCCTGTGAGAAAATCCTGTAGATATTTTAGACAGCTGGATCATGTGATCAAATATTGCCCGATTCTGATAGCCAAGATGCAGGAGAAGCAGTAGAAACCTACGTAGAATGTACAAACAGTCAAGGCAGAACCTCGAGATGGACCAAGTGTGAATGTTATAACATGCAGCGGCATGGCCACTAGAGGATCTATGGAGAAAGCTGAGGTGAAGCCACTTATTCGTAAAGAATCCATTAAACAAGAAGGTTTGGACTTATAGAAGGAAAAACAAACATTCATCGCAGCTCGCCAAGACTTTGCTAAGGCTGTGGCATCTACTCCTCAAGCCCCCGCGAACCTCAAATTAGATGATGACGTCAAACCATTCCTATAGGCATGTATGAAGCTGCTGTGCAACCAAAGGGCTATAGAAATCCTCCAATATTTGATAGACAATTGCGTAGAAGAAACAACCTTGTCCATGAAAAATTAAGGATGTGCACAAACTATATAAGCATTAGAGATGCACCGGTGGGGAGATGCGGTTAACCACACAGATTAGATATTATGAGATGAATCAGGTTATTCTGGACGTAGGCTCAGATGCAAACATACTACCTAAGAATACATGGAAGCGAATGGGAGAACCTAAGTTGGAATGGTCCACTATCCAGCTACACCTGGCTAATCAACATAAGATCATAACATTGGGGAGATTATCAAAGATCATGGTAGATATCGGAGGAGTTAAGGCTCGGGCTGATTTCAAAGTCATTCAAATTGTAGAAGATGCAGACCCCTATCTTGTGCTCCTAGGATTGGACTGGGCCATAGATATGGGCAGTATTATCAATTTAAAGAAGAGGAGCATTGTGTTTGAAAGTGAAGGAACACAGGTAGTAGTACCGCTAGACCTCGCAGAAGGAAAAAGGTATACAGAACTAGTAAGTGAGGAAGAGGAGGTAGATCACATATATAAGTTAATTGTGAGGGACGAAGACTGGATCAATACTATGGTCGATGGTGTACTTTGCTGGGAAAAGGATAGCGAATTATTTTCTGACTCTGACGAAGAAATGGAAAATTGGAAAAACCAGTTACACAATGTCTCTACCCTACGTTTCCTATGAATCACAAAAGACTTCTGATGCATATCCTCACGGGTCAGAGAACTGCCTTACTTTTATGTTTCTGGTAACATAAAAAAAAATTTGCGAGAATTTGAAGCTGAGGTTGCAAGAGAACGAAGGCTATGAGTCCTTAATCTAGCCATGCACGCAACACTTTCAAGGTGGTGGGACATGCATAAGGGGGCGTTACAGGATTGGGAGGAATGTCGGGATATGATGCTCCTATGATTTGAGCCTCTGGCTGACGTGAGCATTAAGATGTTTCTTGGCCCAGGGGATCCGCGTGAAAATTTGTTCACTTGGATGGAGAAATGGTAGGATCACACTACAGAAGAATGGGTTCACTTGTTTTTTCATGCCTTGGGACCAATCCCCACTGCATGGTATCTAGATGCGGAGCTACATCAGTGCACCCACCATTTGGAAACTTTATGGGATGAATTCTTGGGGACATTTGGACTAACAGGAGGAACGAAGGCACTGGAAGAAGCTCTACAGGATATAGATACCTTTGTATGAACCCAGCCCCTACGCAACATTAGATATACCAGCATGGGAAACACAGATTTAGGATATTTTCAACTGTTGCAATATAACCATAGAATAATGTGATGAAGATCTATGCAATGTCTCGATCCCAGAATAAAAAGGAGAGTGCGCAGTTGCAAGACCTCCATTGCTCACGGTGGATGTCACGAAACCTCTGAAGCTGCAAGAAGTTAACATTGGCACAGAAGAGCAACCCAAGATGGGTAAAATTGGGGATTACTAGGATGCTGAGACAATACGGAGGGTTGCAGAATTACTCGCATAATATCAAGAATTATTTCTGAGAAAGTTTTCAGAACTTAAGGGATCACGAGGGACTTAGGGGTTATGAGCATCACACTAAAACTATATGTGCACCCTGTGAAGCAGCGCCTTTATCGGCTGAATCCTAAGTATAAGCAAAAGGTTATGGAAGAAATTGATAAAATTCTCATCATAGGTATCATCGAACCAGTTGAGCAATCATATTGGGTAAGTTCGATGGTGGTTCAAGAGAAGAAGATGAAGGGGGAAATCCATATCTATGTGGAATTACGCAAATTGAATGATGCATGTGTACATGATCCCTTTCTGACACCATTCTTGGATGAAATCCTGGATAGTGTAGGAGGAAAAGAAGCGTACTCGTTCACTGATGGGTTCTCAGGGTACCATCAGATCAGAATCACACCTGAAGATCACATCAAGACTATATTTTCTACTGAATGGGGATCCTTTCATTATACAGTTATGCCATTTGGACTCAAAAACGCCCTTTCCATCTTCTTGCGAGTAGTAGTCGTAGTGTTCAAAGATTTCATCCATAAAATTTTGAAGGTCTACTTTGATGATTGGACTGTCTTCGGCTTAGTAAAGATGAACGTTTCAAACCTATGCATGATGTTGGATGCCTATTGGAAGCATCAGATTTCCTTGAATACCAAGAATTTTATCTTCTGCATACCCTTTAGAATCTTGCTCGGACATATAGTTTTCAAACAAGGGTTGATGGTTGATCCTACGAAAGTTGCAGTTATCATCAATCTAGCAATACCTACAACTGAGAAACAACCACGTTCGATCCTATGACATATGGGCTACTACAGAAAGTTCATTCAGGGATACACACTGATCATGACGCCTATGGAAATTTTCTTAAGAAGGAAGTTTCATTTTTTTGGGATGACGAGTGTGAAAAGAGCTTTAAGCTATTCATGGAAAATATGGTCTCATCGCCTATCCTTATTTTTCCTGATTGGGCGAAGGTATTTCATGTTCACATTGATGCTTCCAGAATATCCCTAGGAGCGATCCTTACATAGCCTGGAGATGGAGACATTAATCACCCAGTTGCATTTGCTAGTTGAAAACTCCCTGGGGCGAAACACAATTATGCCACCACGGAGCGGGAAGGATTGGCCATGGTCTATGCATTACAGAAGTATCAGCACTATCTATTAGGAGGACACTTCAAAGCATTTAAAGATCATTCAAATTTTCAATACCTAGTGAATAAGCCTGTGTTGAGGGGGAAAATATGCCTATGGGTTCTGCTGTTCTAGGAATACGACCTTGAAATCATTGTCAAACCAGGAAAGTTGAATGTTGGGCCAGATCACTTGTCCCGAATTGAAACTTACGAGGAGCCAACCAACTTGGAAGAAGGATTTCCTGATGTGAAACTATTTTTTATTAAGGTAGTTGATGCGCACTTTGATAACATCATTTAGTTCTTGACTACATGCATGGCACCCACAGAGTACTTCGTGCAACAGAAGAAAGAGTTGGTAACACGCACTGCAGATTTTAACATCATCGAAGGTCACCTCTATAATATGGGAGAAGATGAAGTGCTACAAAGATATGTTTTGGAACATGACCGACATGCTATCTTGACATAAGCCCACGATGGGGTAGCAGGAGGTCACTAGACAGGGAATGCAATCGTACGGAAGATCTTAAGAGCTGAATTATGGTGGCCCACCCTGAATAGTGACTCTCACGACTATTTTAAGGCCCGCGATACATGCCAACACACCATAAGGCCATCTCACAGGGATGAAATTCTCCTTCAACCACAAATGACCCTGCAAGAATTTGACAAGTGGGCCATCGATTTTGTAGGACCTATCAACCCACCCGAAAAGAAGAAAGGTGTACGTTACATTATAACTGTGACTGATTATGTAAGTAAGTGGACTGAGCCATAGGCCGTGAAGGACTGCACTACAGATACCACTGTGCACTTCATCTTTGAGAAGATTTTGGCAAGGTTTGGGTGTCCGAAAGTCCTGATGAGCGATAGAGGTACGCACTTTGTCAATGAAACCATATAGGCTTGACGGAAGAATTTTGGATCCATCATTCGAAAAGCACTCCATATCATCCTCTGGAAACTGGAGCGGTCAAAACTTTTAATAAGGTATTGGAGCATGCACTGACCAAGGCCTGTAATGCCGATCGTAGCGACTAGGACGTGCGCACCCCGTCTATTCTATGGGCTTACCGAACCACCTGTAAGAAGTTGACAAGGAAAACACTGTTTAGGATGGTCTATTGTAAAGAGGTCATTATGCCCATGGAATATATTGTTCCCAGCCTGTGCATCACAACCTTCACAAATATGGAAGAGTGTGATATCAGGGAGGAGTGGCTAGCGCAGTTTGTGGCTTTGGAGGAAGACCATTTAATTGCTAACTTCCATCATCAGGTTCAAAAGGCATGCGATATGGCATGACACGATCGAAATTTTCATCAAAATACCTTTACGGAGGATGATTTAGTCCTGCTATATGATATCTAGTTTGAAAGACACCCAGGGAAGTTTCGATAGCACTGGCTAGGGCCCTATATAGTTAAATAAATCATTGATGTTGGAGCTATTCGATTAGGTACCCTTCGCGGAGATATGCTACCCAGTTCTGTCAATGGAAGGTGGATCAAACCATATCGTATCAAATGAATATATGGCTGGAGTAGTTGTATGAAGTGGGATAGACCCACCCAGGAAGGTAAGCATAGGGGGTTCCATGCTCCATGCAGAAGGCAGCCGCAGGATTGGGAGCCCAGGGAAGTGCACTGGAGGCACGGGAATAAACTCAGAACACAACATATGTGCTGGGAGCATAGGGGATACGCTAGAAGCGCAGGGGTGATTTGGGAGCGCAGGGGTGCGCTGAGCGCACCAAGGGTTCAAAAACTAGCCATTCGAACAGTCAAATTGGGTAATAATAAAAATTTACCGTTGGAAGGAGCGGGCGACAGTCATTTAATGAGTTGATTTTTGGATATTTTTTACCGTTTACTTGATGGTAAGTTCAAAGTGTAGTTTACCATACTGTTGGTCGATCGTAAAAGCTATAAAAAGGGCAGGATAGATCAGACAATGGTTCTGCATCGCTTGAATAGCTTGTACTTTGCATGTTTGTCCTTGACAAATTTGTGCTGTAATAATTTATGTGCCTATAGCGTCCCTTTCATGTCTGAGCAACCTACTCCCTCTGACAATAGCAATCCCGAGTTTGTATTTCATGCCAAAATGACGGCCACGAATCTTGTTGAACCCTCAGCACCAGCGACCTCAACAGAGCCAGAAACCTAGGAAGTGGTGTAGATTGAGTCCAAGGCTGAAGGAGTTATCTCCACGGCAAGCCCAGTCATGAAGAAGGGGAAGGAAAAATTACAGGGCTCAGGAAAGCCCCCAAAAAATGTGAAATGGGCTGGAGGGAAGCCTCGTACTTCCCTGCGAAATGTAAAATTCCCACGAGCAATGCCCCAGGTGCGGGTTGCTCGGGACGAGGCTCAAGCCGCAGACCCAATTAACTAGTTACCTCCTTTCGTTCAGTCGCGCAGGCCCTCGATGCACACACTGAAGAACCTTGACGGCCTAATCACCTACTTGTAGATGTCGTTGACCCTGGGAGAGGTCCCCGTTATTGGTGAACCTTCTGGAAGACTCTAGGAGATCAAATTTGATGATCATGACTTGGCCAATTTCGAGGCCTTCCCTGACTTGGCGCCCGAGTTATATCTTGAATGAATTCAAGAGGATGATGGGATAAAAATTATCCCCATAAGCTAGGTACGCGTAGTGGCAGGATCCAGGCTCCTCAACCTACTTAGGATGCTGCATTTTGGCCACTACAATGTCACGAACCATCTGGTACGTCAGTTACTTGCCCTGGTCCATGATGCGTTTTTATGGATCAAGGATCGAATCCCTATCGACACTGCTCTCATCCATCGAATAACTGGTTTGCCTTTGGAAGGACCGAACCCTCTGGAACATGTTGGAAAGAAGTATGAGGGGGAAACTATTAATTATGTGCGACAAAAATACCATGTGAAGTAGAATACTCGCGGCTTCATGATAAAAACCATCAGTGATCCTAGTACATAACTTGTTACCATGTTATTGGCATGTAAGATGATGTGAAAATTCCAGTTGGCCTCCATCCCCACATACGTAACTCAGATAGTAGGCCAGTGTGAGAAAGGGGTTTGCTTTAGTTGGTCACAATATTTGTTCAATGAGTTTTTGGCCAATGTCCGCGAATCCTAGGAGCAGGGACATACATTTTTCTATTCCTTCCTACTACTTATCATCACACTCATAGCCTAGGAAGCACCTGAGGAATCGGTCCTCCTGGAGCTCACCCCCGACATGTGCGAGAGGACCCGATATACAAACTTATGGGATTTGAAGGATCCGCAGTGTGTCGAGGAAAATAAAGTCTTCCGAGTCCTCTTTCAGAGTAGCTTGGCAACAACCATTAATTATCAAACACGGTTGTCTCTAGTAGTATATGATAGATACAAGGGAATTGCGGAATTCCGGATCACCATGCATAACATCCATATCAGAGCATGTAAGGATAAAGCCTAGACTTCTCTCCCTTATATGGTGGCAGATAAATAAATTAACAATGTAATTGCGCTCTGGCCTCCTAACTCGAATATCAACTTTAAAATTGGTGCAAAGGGCATTGAAGGAACTAGAACACCAAAAGTAATCCCACCTCTCATCCTTAAGGATACCAAAGGACCAAGCAAGTGTATAGGGAAGGACATGGGCTCAATAGCACAAAAGGATGCACAACAGAAACAAACCACTAAGAAGGACACAGAAGTAGAGACTCAGATAGATTCACCACTAGACCTCTGTACCAAGGGACTGGATGTAGGAGGAACCACTTCCCCTGAGGCATGGAGTGAACTAGGGAGCATTTCAAAGGGCCTCGAAAGAAGCAGCACTCTCAGCAGACGGAATGAGATGAGTCAGTGACCTTGACCGATGGGGACCTCGAAAAAATTGCTGACGCGGTCACTTTGGCCAGAGAAGACAGATGGCTAGCCTTAGAAGAATAGAAGAGAGTTGTGATCGACACAATTCAGGCTGAGATCCACACTCTACAACTGAAGACAGACACGCTGTATACCAGTGTGACTCAGGTACCAATGCCCATGGTCACCAGTAGTGCAGTGCTAGTTAGAGAAGAAATCTGCCTCTGTTCTCTACCTGGCGCAACCCTTGTGATTAGTCCAACCAACTTGGGAATGCAAGTCCATGCCAGTGTAGAAGTCTAGCTTAATTTAGCTAGACTACCACATGAGGCATTGCAGGGTCTCCACACCTCCTTGTTTCAGGAAATTCACCATCAGGACCAATAAGTGCACCAACAACTCGGTGTAGCTGAGCAAAAAATCACTGCAAAGAACATTGAAGTGTCCCTTGCCACCGCGCAACAAACAGAACTAAAAAACTTGATTCATAGACTCTACACGGATGTTACAGAAGAAATCCCTGCCATAGCCACCCCCTAAGCTAATATTGAGGGGTTGGTCACAGCATTGAAAGCCTCCAGGATGGAAGTTCAGGTGGTCAAAAAATAGATGGAGTAGCAAATCACAGATTTCCATGCTAAGTTGCAGCTCGAAACACCTCTAGAGGTATGGGCCCAGCAAGCTGTGATGGTTACCACGGATACAAACATCATTATAGGGTAGATTACTTAGGGCACCCAATTACTAGAAACAACCATGCATCTATGGACCAAGGTCTAGCGTGATCCGATCCTACGAGAAATAAACCAGGACCTGCAATAAAATGAATAAGCATTCGAGAGGATAGAGGTCACATTGTCCACCTTGGTTCCTACTCAGCGCTTGGCATGGCTGCGAACTAGCCACACCCTCCAAAGTGTTATTGATGAACTCTGGCATAAGAAGAAATTTCTCAGTGACCGCCTGTAGCCTTGGGCTGCTGAAGCCCTCAAGATCTCATAGGATGTTGATGTTAATAGACATTAGAGAGAGAGCATCACCGCTGAAATAGAAGGTACGACTTCGTAGAAGTTAATAGACATTGTGCAAAATGATGCTACTCAGAGCAAAGGTGTGGTACCCCCATTGGCCGAAGCAATCAGATTGTTGTAGGTGTAGGTGGAGACTGCACCATCATGGTTACTCGAGACAAGTCACAAAATTATGTTGGGGGACTGTTGGAATAAGGTCTCTTAAAGCTACGAGTTTTGTCCATTTTTTTATATTTTTAGTATTATTTAGTCTAACACGGGGGTTTTGTGGTGGTTCAAGGCCCCGAATGCATTTTAATGGGTCAAGGGTAGACCAAGAGTCTGCAAACGATGGTTTTCATACCACTGGATGCATAAGCTAAATTGATATAAATAGATGAACCTTTTTTAGTCTTAAAGTAGAAAAGAATGGAGATAGATGCTAAGCATGAATTGTTAGATCTTTTGTCGGGTTTTTGGGTAAGGAATCTTGCTAGCTATGTGCGTGGAGATCCTTAGTCCTGTTGTATGCAGACCTTGCTGGATGTGTGCGTAGGTGGTATTTTGGGATTGTAAGTGGAATTTGGTATTAATAGTATATGAAAAGTACTGTTGGACATCTGATGATATCTGGATCTGTATGGTTATGATTGATGTGGACCTGGGTTATATGATTAAGTTGCTAAAGTTTCTGTTTAATTGCTACAAACTCTGAGAGTATCTATGTTTCTCGTATATGTATCTATGGTTTGTTAATTACTACACTTATAAGTGTTATGTGTTGATAATTGGTACTACGCACATGGATGCAGAGGTATTTATTAGATCTATGTGTAAGAGTAGCTCTATTATACTGTGGATAAGCCTTCAAATAAATTTGTTTAGTGTGAGCTCGATAAGCTGTTAACATAAATCTGCTTGACTTACCTTCTCTCTCTCTCAGGGTGTGGAAACCTGGTTCTGGCACCCTGCGATACTGCTTCGGGTGAGACTTTGGCCTGTGCAAGAAGGTCACTGCCGAAATGGCCAGTAGCATAGGGGTTTGTTGGCAAACCTTAACCTATGAACCTAGTTCAGGACCCTTGGAGCCAACGAAAGCTAATCTAAATTATTCCTTGGGCACACTGCAACTCAAAAATATTTCCACGGAACAATCATCAAGCTAGTCTAAATTTTTCCTTGAGCACACTCCAACTCAAAAATATTTCCATGTCATGAAACCAAACCAATCAGATAAAATTTTTCCTTTGGCACACTCCAAGTCATCTGACTAAACTATAAATACATCCACGTCATAGGAAATGAGACAATCCAAACTATTCATTTAGCACATTCCAACACACAGCTATTTCCATATCAACATACCAATCAAATAAAATAAATTTTTTCGTTCAACACACTCCATTTCTTAAGGCTAAAACAAAAATTTATCCATATCACAAGAAATGAACCAAGAGTCCAAACAATTCCTTTAACAAACTCCAACTCAAATCGAAGCTATACTCATGTCACAAGAACGAATGGATCAAATAATATTGTGACTTCAACACTCTCCAAGTCGTCAACATGACCCTGATCTATATCCACATCCTAAGGACAAGCTAGTCAGATAAAATTATTAGTTCAGAATACTCCCAACCATTGACCTAAGGAAAAGCTTTATCCATGTCATGATAATGACCTAATGAAACAAAACCATTCCCTCAACACATTCCAAGTCATGAGGCTAAGGGAGAACCATTTCCAAATAATAAGAATGAGCCAATAAAAGAAAGTGTTTCCTTGAAACAAGCTAAATATTTGACCATGCAGCCAAACCAAAATGCCTCAGACTAGCTATGGAAGCCAAGCCTTCAGATTATGCTCCATGTTCTAATTTGATTTTTATTTTTTTTCCAGTCATGAAACATGTCTCAATTTATGCATGATAGAGGCCTTGTTTTATGGAATAGGCAATACATTAAACTCCCATGGCACCATGTCAAATGAATAAGATTTAAAGGTCATTAGGTATCTAATTTCTAACTTCATTATGTCATCACACATACCATGTGACTCATTTTAGGTGGCCCACGTGTCGCACTAAATTCTACCTATTGTTCATATAAAAATTCCTATATCAACATGCCACATTACACAAAGACAATATTCCATACCATCCTTCTCTGACAACATCATTGTCACTATCCACCTTGTCTTGGGCCAACTAACAATGTACATGTATCATTGTTTCCATTCATCCAAATGTTATTTGTCACTTCTAAGACTTCCATATCATTCATGATTAAGTATGGGTCCACATGGCATTCATTTGAGGGGTTAGATGGATACTAGCCATTTGTTGCTAAAATAATTGACTATCTTGGAAGGGTGTCCTCTTGTTATACTTTGAGCTTGTTAACATATCATCAATGATACTTTAGAATTTCAACGACCAGATTCTGTAGACAATGCTCAAAGTTTAATGGATTAAATGTTGTGCATTTTTATTGAACACCTATCGTATATTTCATGAAAAGACCATAGATTTAATAGAAGATGATCTTCATTTAAAAAATTTGGTGTTTCTCAACAAATTGGGTGCTTTTGGACCTCATTATAGTTTCCAGCTTGAAACGATCATTACTTCTCATCTGGGAAGATTTTTTCCAAATGTGAGTTATCTCATTAATGGTATTGTAGGGGACTATCAAACCATATGATTTATATACTCTTTAGGACATCATAAAATTTATCAAGCCATAGGAAAATTCAAATTTATTTGACTTCAATTAATGAGGTCATGAAAGAGATTATACTATCATATTGATTCATTTAATTCATCAATGACATTTTTAGTTCATTAAGCATTCGATTTGACATCAATGACACTGGTTATCATCAATGAAAACTCAATGTAGAAAAATATCAACCTTTTCCATTGAAGGAAACATTACTAGACATTGATTGTCACTGATGGAAATGGAGAAAAATCTCATCGAAATACAATTCCGACTCACATGCTTCTAGGGATTCTTCCTAATTATTCAAAAAAATTCTATCCTTTTCATTCTTACTACTCCAATGTCTGCTTTTCAATGTCTATATTATCTCCCCCTTTGACATCAATGGCAAAGGGACATTGTTTCCTACCAATTCTCCATGAGTTTTATTGAACTTTAATGTCAAATTAATGTTGTTGTAAATGTAATATCACCGTAGTACAATGCTTCATGCTATGTGAATCTTCTCTTGTTGATAACTTCTTTCCACTAAAATACTTTCAGTTATGTTTAATTTCCTTCCTCAGCAAATCCTCTACCATGTGTACCTAAATTGCTATCTTTTTGTAGGATTATCAATTTTGATGGGTGAATTTCTCAGCCTTTGTATAAATCCTCCCAAATACTATAATGTTTTCATGCAAGTGAAAATATGATTTCTTGAGTTTCCTTGATCTTATTTTTATCAATGATTGTATTTCCTCCTAATTATCATCCTTCCTACTTTCCCTTAGATTTGTGATCTTATAACGGCTAGTTTTTTCCCTTTATCTATAAATTGATGGTCCAACACTCTTCATATCATATGTTTTAGCTTCTTTCCCCTGCATATGGGTGAAGTGTTCACCCGAAACGTTGTGCTCTTCAGGAAAAATACACAAGATTCTAGACGTTCTCATTAACATAATATTTCTCGTTCAAGCTTCACTTCAAACAATTATAATATTGAAGATGACTCTACCAAAGTCTTAGATATGACATGTCATATCTAAACTTGGTTCATCCTTCTTCATTCTCCACTTCTTGGTGTTGATTATTGGGTTAATAAATGATCCCTCTCACTTGTGCCACCTTAATTTTATTTTGCTGTAGAATTATGACATATCTATCACTCTAATTTGGGTTTCAATATTGGTGGAAATATGAAAAAATGTCCCATATAATATTTCATCATAAATTCTAATTTGATCCATTATTCTAAGACTTGATATTTGATGATATTCTCTATACCTAATAAGAGCATAAGTTATGGAATCTCAATCTTTATGTCCAAATTTGTTCATGATAAAAAACATATTTTGATACCTGGTGGCATAATGTGACCTTCACGCGACAAATATTCTAACATTGTTCCTTGGTATAGGTTCATCCATTTTCTTATTTCTAATTCTTGCTCCATTTTTTCTTATGGATCCTTTGTGCTTATTTTCCATCATGTGGTGCTTTATAATTTTGCCTTCGTTTCCTTTCCTATGTGGACAATATATTCTTGTTGAATCCTAACATTGTAATAATCATTATAAATGTTGAAATGAACATGTTTGGAATGATTCATCACTAGCACATGATCACTTAATAACTTTCTTCTGGATGCAATGAATTTATGATCATGATTCTTGAGTTGATATTCATTTGAGTTTCTCGAAAGAGCTTTATCTTTGGCTGAATCACAACCTTCCTACTAATCAAGACTTATTTCAGTGAGAGGAGATTGTTGAATGCTGAGAATAAGATCCAAGGACTCATGCCCTTTTAGAATCTTTACTTTTTTCTTGAGCTATACCAAAAAATCTTTTAAAACAACTTCTTCTTCTTCTAATATTTCACAAGTTATTCCTTTCTTATTATTTGTTCTCAAATCAACTCCTTTATCATTTTTGGGTTCTACTAGTTAAGATTTGAAAGAGATAATGGAATATTCATTTTTATTTTTCATTGGAGTTTCTACTGTAGTTAATCCACCTTCTATATAAGGGTATTTATTTATTTCAACACAACTTTGATTTCTCCTTCATAGTCAATTTATGCTTCAGTGAGGAAAATTAATTAACCTTTATAATCATTACTCACATTTTTAGCGATCTTGTAATCACTTTATTATTCTTTGAAGAAGTTCTTCTTTTTGGAATCTCATTTCTTATTTTGATTCTTAGAATTGAATCCTAATTCATTGTCAATATAATTAATTTTTGTAAAAGTAAATTTAGAATAATAATTTCCTATTCTTTCATATTTAAATAATTTTAATGGAAACATACCTTCCAACTTTATAGTTCCCATCTCCATTTTTTGACAAAATTCACTATGTTTTCATCATATTCATGATAGGAATCTATTTGATTATGAAATTTTATTCTTGTTTGACTACTTTGAATGATGATTCTTTCATTCTTAACTTTTCCTTCCCTATTATTAGTTCATATGCTAAGTGTTTAATGAAGCATGTGCATGTTCAACTTATCCTTGTATGATAGCTCTTCAAGCGATGATACCTTGGGATTGAATCTTGGAGGAAAATATGTAATAACCTCCTCCCATAATTACTTATGTTAATTGGTCCACTCTGGTGAACATGTGATGAGAGGCTACTATAATGTGATTTGACTTCCCATGTACAATTAAGGTAGTGGAACCAATAAAACCAAGCCAATATAACCTTTGACACATGCTACAAAACCTTAAGGAGCCAGCCAATACTTCTAGGTGATCAACCTCTGAGGCAGATGAAATTTTATTGATAAGGACCCTCGACTACTCCCATAAAAATCCATGCATGTGATTGAGGCCTTCTAGTCGCTCCCACAATAAGGGATTCCAACGAATGTGGAATTTTCCAGGTAGTTATGAGCTAGCGACCCTAGATTTTGAGCCACTTTTTCAGGACTAGGTCTCAGGGCACTACCCGGAACATCATGAGACCTTCATAAATTATAAATAACAATGGGATAAGGCTACTAATGCAATAATTGATATAATTACTTGATCTGAAACCTACTAACCACGATAGGAATTTCCTTAATCATGTCGCAAATATGTAGTCTACATGTCATAATAATAAATTTGAGCATCGGGGTCTCATACTTATCTAAGATTCACAAAGAAGAATTCATTCCTTATCATAATAGATGCATTATAATCTATTATGTCAATTTATTCATTTTTCATTCATTTTCTAATCAAAACATGATCAAAGCCATACATTGAATATGTTTTAAATCATGATCATAATCGACATATAACCATAAGAAATTACAAGAATATAACAACCATACAAACCAAATATGAACCAATACATTTAAACATGAAATACAAAGGAGAAGGAGCTCTTATTAATAAATTGTTAAGCCAGCAAGGTATGGGACTTCCACATACCACCAGACCATAGATTCGTTGAACCAAATATTTTTTTCATCCAATCACCCATGTTCCATATTCGAAGCATGAATGTGATACTCGGAAAAAAACCAACTAGGGCTTCCTCAGGATTTACAGCGAACCTGATCAAATCACTAAGCCTAAACCCTCATCAACAAAACTAGGATTTACCGCAATCCCCATTGGATCACTGGGCTCTCAAAAAAACATTGATGCTTATGGATCTCTCCACCTAAACTGTGAGGAATTTGTTTGTATCAAATGATGAGCTCCATCATTAGGTATATTTGGACGGGTTAATGGTAAAACATGTTCCTTATTAAGTCTCTTTTTCTTGCATTTTAATTATATTATTGTATTATGATGCTAGTGTAGATCGTGATTTAGGCTTGTCATACTTTGAGTTCCTAACATGAATTAAATGCAGAAAAATCACGAAGATATTGCATTTTTTATGAATATTTTTCCATTAAGACTCAGATTAGACAAAAAGGAAATATTTTTGGGGGATTTTCCACCTCCTAAACTCCAAAAGGTATCTAAGGGGTCCTCGAGATTCCCTCCAATATCTCGAAATCAAAGGTAGCCAATAAAACTCAACATCAAGTGTACCAAAGTTGCATTTCACTTGCAATCAAGTGCATACATCACATACTTTTTAGGGACATGTTGGTAGCTACCTTTAGGTTTAATAGGGATGAGAACGAGCTCATTAGAATTTGAACTTTGGAGAAAGCTATTAGGCTCTTAGCTCTTGTAATAGGTTTTTGAGACTTTCTTGTTGATGTAATGAATCTATATTTTGAAATAAAATGAGTATTCAGATTGTGCATCATTGATATAGTTTCATAGGGCTAGGCTTGTGGGTTAGGGCCCAATCCATTGGCCTTAGTCTCTCTTGTGTATTGATTCTTTACTTTTATGTCATTTTAGCTAGTGTTCTTATGAGCATTTAGCTAGTTTGCCTGCATTTCAATTCATTGTTTTTAGTTTTCTTCCATTTATATTTTTTTGTATATTTATATTGCTTACATGTTGGTAGAGTAGGTTGTAAATTTAGAAATATGTGAGTCAAGCCTCCCCTTCTCATCTCTTTCATTGGAACTTGAGGGTATACCTTCCCCACATGCCAAAATTGTTTTTTAATTTATGATTTCTTGGAATGAATAAGTTAGGTTGATGTAGTTCCATGAATGTGTTTAGAATGATGTGGTAGATCTATATTTACAAGCTGAAGTAGATTTCATTTCAAAATTCAACTCATCATTTTCAATTCCTTTATCATGAATTTTTCAATATTTATTGCATGAACTTGTAATTTTCTTGCAGTTTTAGGTATCACAACAAAGGAGGACTTCACCTACACCTTCATATTAATTCCCCCCCCTTCATCAACCTATTGTTCATCAAAATCTTCTTGAACACTGTTTTCATATTTTTCATCCGTACACTGCGAGCAAACCCTAGAGGTGCATGATGAGACTCTCAAGAGGTTATGAGCTTTCTTGAGGGATGTACCACCTTTAGTCCACATCACCTACACTTTTCTCACCCATTTTTGGCCTTAGATTTCCCGCTGATTGTTTCCTATTGCAATTTAGGACTTTCACTTAGCACTACAGGAAACCTGTAGCAGAACTAGTAGGTCCCTCCTTAAGCCTAGAAACCACCATACACCTCATCCAGACCTACCAAAACGACGTAGACACATTCAGCCTTGCAGTGATGAGTTCAAACCTTCCATCATCCACCTTAGATCTTTATCCTCCTAGCTGCAAAACAATGCATTTACAAGGATAGTTAGGTCATGATTAGCTACATGATTAAAATAATGATAGATATAATGTAGAGTGGATAGATTATATTTAGCCATTTGGCCCAGAAAAGTGTGATTAGGTTATTTTCCTTTATTCAATTTCAATTATGCAGTTTACTTCATGCGATATGCCTAGTTTTCTTTCACTTCTTATCATATCTTAATGTATATATTTATTTCATTATAGAGTAGTTAGATGTACTTTCTTGTTGTAGTATAGTTCTTTTAATGTTGATAGAGCCATGGCTTTGAATCATTTGTAGCCCTGGGCCTGAATTCAGAAGTATGACAGACTTCATACATAAACCCTAGAAGTAGCATCCTTTTGTAGAGCTCATAAGAGGATGACATGAGTATAATGCATATGTTGTGTATATATCACTGTCACCTCCAAGTTTTTACAAACCTCGGGTTTATAAAGTAAAGTAGGGAAGCCTCTGGGAGTTGCAACATTCTTGGTGCAATACCAGGGCTCACCACTTTTTGGCAATGTTATCGGGGAGGTGTTTAGTAGATGCATTGATTTTTTTTTAGCATTATTTTCTTCTTTCCTTTTACATATTGTTTCAAAAATATTGAAAAAAAATGGATTTTCATGCCTCGTAGGAGTAGGGATACTCAAGGAAAATTTTTACCTAAAGCCCCCACATCACCACATAGTCACCCTTCACTCTTCATTAGTGGTTGTGAGGTTGAACACACCATAAGTGAGCCTTATGAAAATGTTGAAGAACCTATTGGAGAAGAATAAGATAATTTTTCACCTAAGGAACCTACCTCACCTATTTAAAACATGGATAAAACTAAAGCCCAAGGAGCCTTTCCCATTCGAGAGGCATATGAGGAAACTAAAATGAAGAACATTAGCCTCTCATCCCTTCTACACTTTCATGGACTTACCTTTGAACATCCTGACTCATTCATGTTTGATTTTTTTGTTGTTTGTAGGACCTATGATTGTGCCTAATATGATTAAAATTTGAAGCCCTTCGCATCTATCCTTAAGGATGAAGCCTTGTGCTGGTTCATGGGTCTACCTGGGAACAACATCACTACCTGGGCATAGATGCAATATTCCTTCAATACCAAGTACAGGGACTACTGTGGGTCCAAGGAAACTAAATATGAGATATTCAGGATGACTCTAGTGCCTGATAAATACATTGAATAATATGAAGAGACGTTTCAGTTAAACTATAAGAGAGCCAACTATACTCTTGGTCCTCGATCACTTAAACTAGTACTCGTATGAGGGATAGGGGAGGAGGTGATAGAAACCCTCAATATGTTATTAGGAGGAGATATCTACTAGCTTCCTTATGAAAAAATAAAAAATGTCTCCAAGAACCATTCTAGGGAAGCTTGGAAGAAAGGTAGAGTTTTCCAAAGTACAACGAATACCCTTTCCTCTTCCACCTCCATCAAGCATGAGATTGGAAATATGTTGGAGGACTTCAAAATTGACATGTTGCACACCTTTTCCTTGAAAATAGACACAATTAATGTCAATATTAATCAAGAAGAAGAAGAAGGTGCCTTGGCTATATTTTTTCCTATATGTACTAGAAAGCACCCTAGAAATGAATTTCCATTAAATTTCATAGAGGTTTTCTAAGTCTGTGAGGAGCATCATGCCATAGACAAGTGTCCCTCCTTACCTAGACTTAAATCTATATATGAAGGTGGGGAAGTAGGACTAGAGAAACTCTGTTTCATCAACTAGAGAAGGCCTCAAGGCCCTAGGCCATATCAACATTGTTAGTATGAATCTTAATCGCAAACGTACGAAAAAGGCTCACTTTAGCCATGCATAAAAAACAACCCTAATAGAAAATATGGCTACCAATATCTTTAGATATGAAATTAGTTGACCAGGATAAATTTTGAAAAATCTAGATCTATGCATTAAAAGACATTAATCAGTAAATAAAAGAAAGAGTTGCTCCATGCATCCAACAAACAAGACAAGATTGTTTTAAAACGTTTTTGTATTTTTTGACACCTGGGAAGGGAAGATAAAAGGATGTAACCAGTCCCCATCAATGGGATGGGTTCTTATAAGTCCTCAACACTTCAGATCTAAAATCCCTCTCTCTTGATGGTGTATAATACCCAAAAAAAAAATGGAACTCAAAGGGAGCTTACAATAAAAATGATAGCAAAATATGACAATGATGGTGGATCAAAGTCAGACCAAAGGTATAGATCCATAGTGATATTTAGGAAACAAATGGTAGTGATTGAATATAAAAACCCTTCTATTTATAACAAAATATTGAGTTAGTCTAGATATTGGTGCATAAGTAAAAAATTATTAACCAATTCTAAGTCCAACTTTTATGGAATATTTTACTGTATTTGTTGGAGGGAAAAATAATTTGACTTTGGTCAAATCCCTTTATCTGTAGATAATAAATAAATAAATGATTTATTTATTATTTTAAGGATGTGGTTGAGTAATAATCAAATAAATAATGATTTTTTTAATTATTTATAAATGATTTAGTCAAATTTAACAAGGAATATTATTTAAATAAGGTTTAAATAACTATTCCTAGAAAATAATAAGATAAATAATGATTTATCTAATTAATTTCCCTGTTTTGGGTTAAATATGACCAGGAATATTAATTAAACTATTGTTTAACTAATTATTCCATGAGGAAAATAAAAAAAAATGTGGATTTATTTAATATTTCCTCATGGGGTTTCCTGTTTAGACCATAAACAACTTAATAAATTTGGTTTACTAGGTTACTTTTCATAGTGAAAGAAATTTTACTTAGGGTAAAATTGGTATTACATGGTGTACTTAGGTCCATCTCATAGTAACAGGTTAGATGACCAAAAATTGGTGTAACATATTTCCCCCCAGCGTGCGAACGTTAGGAGCTAATCATATGACCAAAGTACGTTGTAAGAACTCAATCACTAGAAACCGAAGGGGAAGTTAGAGACAGAGAAATATAGGGTAGACCAAAGCACTAGAGGACCAGAACCTAAGGAGGTGAGAGTTATAGGTGCCACAAGTCTCTTTTATGAGTGAATACCTATGCTATAGGAATTAGGGGAACCATAACTATGCCCGCCGTGAAAAAGTACAAATAATAATGCATCCAGTAAACAAGGGATTGAGCTATATAGTACATGTAAGCATAAACAATGGCTAGATAAAAACATAATAATGAATACCACATACATATCATGACTGGGATAACAGCCAGGACTTATGCAATAATATCTGAGTACATGAGATATAAATAAAACCAAAGTGCCCCTTGAAACAGGAAAGGGCTTTAAAAATCTGACTGATACATGAAAACTAAAATACGCTGGAAGCGGCTGGGGCTAACATCATAAAATCTATGGAGCTACATCGAAGGCTATAATAAAGAGGTAATTTTGGCATGTGGGGGGCTACTTGAAGGGCCACCCCCTCATGAGGTCTGAAACATCTCACACACACCTGGGAATCACCGGTAAAATCTGCTACATCACTGAACTATCAAATATACGGATCGCATTCATGCTGTAAGGAGCTAGACCTGAGAAACAATCAAGCCAAAGGGAAATAAGGAGTCACTTTTCCTAATCCAAGGCATCGAACAAGAGTGGAAGCTGGAACTAAGGTACACTGCCCTCTAGACTTATCTTCTGGAATGAATGATTTGATGTTGACAGAAGGAGGTCCTCCATAGTTGAGGCAATGAGGGCTCCTCAACTAAGGCACAAGAAAAAATAGTAGAGCGACTGACAGACTAACACCAGGGATGATGACGATATGGTGGGTACTGAGTAGCAGACGGATGACTTCCCTTGTTAGAGCATAAAGGGCATGGATGACCTCACAGCGACTGACACAATATCAAAGGGGATAGGCAACAGTAGGAATGAAGGCCATAATGTGCGACACGAGAGGATAACTAAGCAATAAAGGATGTAGAACTATAGTGGGATATAAAGGGACTCGAGATAGACTCCATGGATGCGATGGTGACTCATCTCAGATGCTCTAAAAAAGGGCGAATCGATGATGTTGCCACATAGAAAAGGTCTAATGGGGACCATAAAAACATGAATACATGATGGTTACTCACAAAGAAAATTGACACGAGCAAGGAAAAGTATGGAGGCAAAGTGGTGCCCCATGTACAAGTGTTGCAAGTGAAGAAATTCGATTTTGAGGAGTGGTGAAGTGACCATTCTTGGAAAAAATGTGTCCTAGTGATGTATCAAATCACAGAAAAATAACAAATACCCATTTTAGGGCTCGGTGAGAGCTTTCCAATGGTATAGATGGTTTGTCAAACTGAGCTATGGTTTGGCCGCAGCAGGTGAAAGAAGAATAAGGGGTTTCTCTTCTAATAAGGCATTTCCCCTCCAAATTCACTCATTTTCAAGTGTAGATATGGTGAATGTAGAGAGGAGAGAAGGCCCTAAATCTTGCAAGGATCGTAGCGGACAAACCGACCATTGGAATTGAGATCCATCAGTTGTAGGTAAGGGGCCTAACCGTACTCTTTCATTTTAGTAGATTGAAAGTTCATTTTACATTCCCAAAGCTTAGAAATAGACCCCTGCTCCTTTTCACAGCCGGGTCACACTTTTTGGGGCAAACATTGTGACCTTGGTAGCAGGTTTTGGGCAGAAAAATATGACTTATCCTAGGATTGGGCCTGAAATTTGCGACCTGACAAAGGTGTTTTTCTGTGTTGTTTTTCAGTGAGGACTGGCTTTTGATGTTTGGATACAGTATTCCCTATATTTACACTGAAAAATATGATGGTTTCGTGAAAATATGGCAGAATTATGGATCAACTAGAGAGAGAGAGACATGACCACATTACGGTCGAAGATCCAAGAGGATCAAGGCATCTTCATTTCATTGGCTAGGTTTGAGGTTCTGAAGTTTGCAGAAAACCATTTGATGAAAGCTGGAGAGCCCTTGTTCGCCCGGATTATCAGTTATTTGGCTTTGGACCATGAGGTATTTATAGTGCAAGGGCACTGGATTGAGTTGACAGTCCAGGATATATATTTTCTGACTGGTCTCCATTGGGATGGTAGGTAATACTCAACCAGTGTTACCGCGAGGGCGAAACATCATGGATTTTATAGAGCGCTATTGTTGACCAGATCTCCATGTCAAGGGGACACGGATACCCATCGCGGATCTAGAGAGGTTAGAGACCCGTGTTGTGGCTGCAGCAATGTTGTGGATCCTAGGAAACCAAGCAATCCACCACATAACTGGAGGGAAGATGATTCTTGTGGAGAGTGTCTTGAGTGAAACCTACTATGCATGGGCCTAGATGATGTTGTCGTTGTTGAAAAGACAGTTTTATTTATGCAAGAAACAAGTGAACCATGACTATTCAGATGGTATAGTGTTGTGCTCACTCTTATTTGAGAAGATCTCGACACTTTGACCTTGTATATAGCTCCAGGATTGGTGCCCGACGGATCCCACGATGCACCGGTGGGGGTGACTATTGCGCAAAGGAGGAGGTGGGGTGGTCAAATGGGTGTTCCAACCTGATTTCTTTGCTTATTGGTATCAGATGCCACTGTACATAGAAAACTATCCCTATAGTGGGATGAGTTATCATGGGGACCCAGACTTTCCACTACTGCCTGGTCGAGTATGGGGACCCAATGGTAAGTGACAAGCTGCTAATATTTTATGTGCATTCTAAAGTTTCAGAATATTGTAGATGGTACTGATTCTTTCACTTTTGGAATACTGATACAGCACAAGTGAAACCGACCAGGTATACGGGACGACCTACACTATCAGGAGCCGTAGGACCTAGTGGATCGAGAGCACCACAAAATGAGTATGAAGCAGCACTCCTCGCAGACATCCATCATAGTTGTGAGAGGCTTCTGACCGGTGTCTCAGAGCATGGCTGGCAAGACTTATATTACCAGTACATAGAGCCATGTATTGGTCTACGCTCAGAGTGGCGAGGGGTCATGCGGCTCATGGCGATGACCAAACAGGGGATGCCTGATTTACGAGCTACAGGAGTAGAGCCATTGGCTTGAGAACCTCCAAATAGGGATTATGTGTATGGGAAGGTGGTGCCCCTAGTTTTGAGCTTTTGTAACATGCTATTGGCATGTCATATGTATCAGAGTTGATGGACTCTAAAACATTTTATACGACACATATTATGGATATGCATCGTTTTGAAGCTTTTTATGTTATTGTCTTGTCTTAAATGCATGTGCTAAATGCCAATCTAGAATATTGTTTGAAATGCTATATAAATAGTGATTTTTTGCCTTAGGTACATGACTGAATGTAATGACTTCAAATTCACGCATCAAAAGCTTTACTCATAAATATCTTCTAAAAAATATATGATTATTCACATGATATACACCATTCAATTGCATGACAAGAAGAAAGGAATCTAGAAGAACATGAAGGTGGAGGATGTGATGGGAAGGGCATCGACTAATAAACCTCTCACTGCATCATATTCGGCCTGATTATTGGTGGTATTACCAATGCATACAACATTTGAGAGAACAAGCGAATGCAAGGGGGTGAAAATTGCCCAACCTGTCGAGGCTAGAATCTAGGAGTTGCGACTTGCACCTGAAGGTGTGGACAGAGGGTCCATATGAAAGGTGCCAGAATACAACAAATGGGAGGATGATGAAGAGTGTTGGAAACCTGGGTGCAAAGTAGAAATCGAACAAACACTGCGAGAGGGAGTGATCCGCATAGGATGTCTACCACCCAAACACCATCGAGAAGGTGGTGTGTGGGAGCTACCTTTTGGGTAGCTTGTGCTCAGGCTGCGAAAGTCATCATAGACATGGATGGTGCCATTCCACTTATGGCTGGGAAAGATGAAGTAAGGTTTGAACAAGGCTTCGATGATGTCATCATCACAATAGAATATGGGGCGGCCAGACGAAGAGAGACCACATTATGCGGCGAAGCTACCTAACTCATCATCATGAGAAGAAAGGTTCACATGCGCGTCGTCATAGGGGGTGATAGAAGAAAAAGCAGATAAGCAATTCATTGATGTTGAGCCTAGGGTGGTCGCTGAAGGGAGGTCAAGCAAAATAGAAGGGGAAGTCTTAAAGGAAGCTTCCACTGTGGATCTCATGAATGATGATAGGTAGAGGATGGTGGCCGCACGCTCGGTCATCTCGACATAGGGAGGGGGAATGTCAATGGGAGAGGGTAAATCCTCAATCTGGCATGAAGCATACTGCTTAAGGACGGGAGAGGCAGACTGGTTCTGTTCAATCTCGTACTCCCGAACTACCTCCAACGAGGCGCAGTAATGCGTAAGGCGGGGAAAATCATGGGAATAATGGCCATGGAGATCACACAAAGCACAAGGTTGGTTGGTGTGAATAGTATTAGGGTTCTTGGTTGTAGTCAAGGAAGAAATAGAGGCTTCAAGGACCGTAGACTCAAGGAACACAACATTAACCATGGGCTTGATATGAGGTAACTCGGGACAATGATGGGTGGTATGACTACCAACATCACACAAAGAAGAAGGCTTTGGAGGCTAAGGAGGAGTAGGGTCAGTTGGGGCAGCCTTGTCTTTAGATGCCTTCTTGCGAGGTTTTCCCTTTTTACCCAAGGTTGTTTCAAGAGGAGAAGGTTCCCGTTGAGGTGTCTGAAGCAAGGTAGCAGCGGGAGGAGTCATGGGTACTGGTTGAAATGGGGTCAAATAAATATAAGGTTTGGGTTGACAATGGTGAGGTAGCGGCTGGGGGATCAATGTACCAGACAGGATTCCACAAGATCAGGTTAGGAAGGGATATGGTAGCCACGAGAGGTACTGAGAACACTCCAGGAGGGGGAGCTAGGAACGGTATTTGACCGAAGGGGTAATGGCCAAGAAGGACAGATCTAAGATGGTTAAATCCTGGAGGAACCATTCTAGGATGATAGAGAGGCTCATGGATAATAGCTGCAGGTGAAGAGCCAGGAGGAGTGGGTCCAGAAGGCTGAATCAAAGGGATAGGAGTAGGTTGCGGAGGGCGGGGCTAGTGACTACCAAAAGAGGGCTGCTTGAGGGAAGCCCGAGATGATTGCATCATGCAAACATTTTATGAGCTTATATTGGATATAGGAGGAGGAAGACTAGGGAATGTAACAATCAAAGAGAAGTATTTTTAGACTCTGGGTGAGAAATTGGTCAAGGGATCGACGGTTTTCTTATTTTCCATCGAAGATATGATGGACTCCGGGGAGCTCTTAGAATTTGGTTCGTAATATGTCAACTTGTTAATGGTGACTATCTTTACAGTATGGGGAATGGAAATCTTGCGATGAACCACAAATGGTACAACAAACATTGCATAGGTGTATTTATGACCCAATAGAATGTTGTAATCTAAGGGGGCGTCAATGACTTCTACGTCAATGCAAACTATCTTGCCACAAGAGTAATAAGACAATTACGGAACATGCCAATGGGCTTGGAGGAGTGGCTGTCCCATGCTCGGAGGGTGATAGTGGAAGGGTCCAACTTAGGTGATTCGAGTTACTTCCAAACCGAAGTTCATCTCGTAGGTGGATGCCCCCTCATCAATGATACAATGGGAAACGTTGGTGTTCTGGATCTTGATTGGGATTTTGAAGGCGACGAAAGCAGGAAGAGGAGGATGTTTTTACCAGTCAACATCAAAGATGATCAATCGATCATCTGAAGGATCTACATCGCCCATTGCATATATTATATCTTTTCGTTGTGAAGGGCACGACTGGAGGATTTCCAGTGTTGAGATGGAAACAAGAGATTGCGCCAAATCATCTACTATACTATAAGAATGGGAAGCTTTGCTAGAAGCAGCATTTCGGCGTAATGGTCTCTTAGGGATCTTGGTATGAACCTCTTCCTTAAGCTGAGGGATCTGCTAAGGACTATTAGTTGTCAAAAGAGGATCTGTAGAACTTGAAGAAGGGAGCTCAAGAGTAGATGTAGTGGGAGGCTTGTTGTACTGACGAGACCGAGTCTGAAGGTTGAGGTCAACGATAATACGTTGGTCAGAGTTCATCATGAGAATCTGGTAATCGGAGGCACCGGATGGAGGAGGTTAGGTGGTTGCCTGAAATTCTAGTAAAAAAAAACCAGAATAGCCAACAGATCTAAATTCAGGAAGGACAATGATCTAAAGGTCAGATCTGCTGGAAATAGATGCAGAAAAACATCAAAAAATTAGAGGAAAATTTGTTGTAAATGAGGTGGCGAAAGGCTATAACTAGGAGGGAAGCGGAGGGGACCCTAGAGGAAAACCCAAACAAAACTAAAAGGAGGTGTTTTGGATGGATAAATAACCAATCTAAAGTGGATTTGAAGGTAAGGGATCAGATTTGAAAAATGGCTGAACACACTCAAATTTCAGACGACTTGTAGCAGCTAAAAATCTTCCACGAAAGATGGAGGATATTGAAGCTCTAGGGGGCTAGGTTCCTAATTTGCTGAGTAAAAAAGAACAATTACAGGTCAAAAATGGGTGGAGACAGAGGTCAGAAAACTTTGAATAGAGGCCGAGACAAACCCAGAAAAATCTTAGAAAAATTCCCATAAAAATTTTAGGTCGCAGTTTCTGACTTGTTTTCTACAGAGGTCGCAGGTTTTGGCCTGTTTTCTACACCCTGATGGTTTAGGTTGCAGGTTTTTGCCCAAAAAAGTACGACTTGCACTTCCAACACTTTCAGGAGTAGGTTTTAGAAAAGTTTGTCGTCTCAGTTGTGGTTGATGCTTGTCACCTGCGCAATAGGTCTGAAAGCACATGGAAGTTATAATTTCAATGTTTTAGGGTTTTATGGGTTAAAAAAAATATCAAGAAAAGAAAAACAAGAATCTAAAGAGAAATACTATGGTTTGAAGAAGCTGGATATG
Organism: Pinus albicaulis; assembly: GCA_034641835.2. NCBI lineage: Eukaryota > Viridiplantae > Streptophyta > Pinopsida > Pinales > Pinaceae > Pinus > Pinus albicaulis. The sequence continues at coordinate 482,887,722 of CM076574.1, forward strand.
TAGGCATCTGAAAAACAAGAAAGGTCGTAATCGTAAACCCCTCTGGAGTTGCCAGTTGTTAGTATGAATCTTAATCACAAGTGTACGAAAAAGGCTCACTTGAGCTGTGCATAAAAAACAACCTTAACAAAAAATATGGCTACCAATATCTTTAGATATCCAATTACTTGACCAAGATAAATTCTACAAAATATAGATCTATGCATTAAAAGACATTAAGCAGTAAATAAAAGGAAGAGTTGCTCCATGCATCCAACTAACAAGACAAGATTTTTTTAAAGAATTTTTGTATTTTTTGACACCTGGGAAGGGAACATAGAAAGATGTTACTAGTCCCCCTCAATGGGATGGGTTCTTGTAAGTCCTCAACACTTCAGATCTAAAATCCCTCTCCCTTGATGGTGTAGAAAACTCAGACAAAAATGGAACTCAAAGGGAGCTCACAAGAAAAATGGTAGCAAAATATGGCAATGATGGTGGATCAAAGTTAGACCAAAAGTATAGATCCAGAGTGATATTTAGACAACAAAAGGTAGTGAGTGAATGGAAAAATCCTTTTATTTATAATAAGATATTGAGTTAGTCTAGATATTGGTGCATAATTAAAATATTATTAAACAATTCTAAATGCAACTTTTATGGAATTTTTTATTATATTTGTTGGAGGTAAAAATAATTTGACTTTGGTCAAATCCCTTTATTTGTAAATAATAAAATAATAAATGATTTATTTATTATTTTGAGGATATGGTTGAGTAATAATCAAATAAATAATGATTTTTTTTAATTATTTATAAATGATTTACTCAAATTTAATAAGGAATATTATTTAAATAAGGGTTAAATAATTATTCCTAGAAAATAATCAGATGAATAATAATTTATCTAATTCATTTTCCTATTTTTAGTTAAATATGACTAGGAATATTAATTAAACTGATATTTAACTAATTATTCCTTGTGGAAAATCAAACAAATGTGGATTTATTTAATATTTCCTCATGGGGTTTCCTGTTTAGACCGTAAACAACTTAATAAATGTGATTTACTAAATTTTTTTTCATAGTGAAAGAAATTTTACTTAGGGTAAAATTGGTCTTACATGGTGTACTTAGGTACATGGTGTACATGGTGTACTTGGTCTTCAATACAACACCACAAAATACCAAGAGCGCAACACTAGCAACAAAAACCATGATTCAAACCAATGGGTTCCCAATGCCTCCAAGGGAAAGGTCAACCAAATCCTTTTTCAATATTTCATGGAAGTCTCTTTTCCATGAAATACCCTTCACCGTACTGCCATAAACACATAATTGTTCACACATAAATAAATATACAATATACTACCTATCTTACCTTGTCACTCCAAGCATGTTTCCTTCTAGTTGAACAAATTTGTTCCATCCCTCAAGGGACTCCAATTCCCTTGAAAGATCTAGATATAACTAGAAACTAATGATTAGTTATATAAAAAAATCAACTACTGCCTTGTCATGCTAACACCAAGCATGTTTCCTGCAACTGTTCACACATGTTGATCACATGTTCCAAAGATCAAGACAACATATCAAATTAATTTGAATCAACCTTTATGAATACTAACAACCGTGACATAACCAACAGTCAACTCATAGCCACCAGTCATAATACATAATACTACAACTATCAGCTATTTACAATCAACTACATATCAATTATCTCAATACATATGTGTTATTACAACCATCTTAAAACAATATCATTTCTTCTTGAAGTATTATAGACACATGCTCATATCATTTCATTAAAAATTCAAACAATAGATAGATGATATAGTCAAACTTTCAAGCACCACGTAGACGACATAACAAAACTCATACCATGTAGAGGACATAATCAAACACAAAAACACCAGTAAATGACATAATCAAACAATCAAGAACCAATTAGACGTCATAAGTAGACTCATACCTTAATTTTTCTCAATGGAGCCTATCTTGTTTGCACAATTGATATAGATTAGCATGATATAACTTCACAACATATCAACTCAAACATAAATAAGGTAGTGATATCGATAACAATAACTTGCTAATAGGTTCACATCATAAAATCATTAACACTTGTCATTCATTCATAACAATCACATATACGTAGTCATTCTAGATTAATACAACACACTATCACTAATAGTTGACTCGTACCTTAATGTCATATTCCTAGCCATTTGCTTTATGTCAATCCAAATTAGCAAGATACATATAACATCAATATCTTAGTTTCAATGACCATAACCATTGCGCATATGACCACAATTCATATAACAAAAAGCTACTATCCTTCATGACTAACCGACACATGTAAAAGTGATCACACTGATTAAATAACATCTATCATATATGTAACCACAAAAAACTGTAGCCTAACTAACATGTACATAACCCTAATTCTTATAAAAACCATTAACCATATACTTTCATACCCACCTTGCAAACTTGTATGATGATTTGCACTTACTTCTAGGTTTAGTGTTTTAGCCTTGCCATGATGATCTACGTCTCCTGGTCTATCTTAACATCATTTCAGCATCATAACATACGAATAACATCATGATGACATAACTACAGACAATGAAGTCATGGAAAAAAACCTTAACAATGGAAATTCATGCATAAAAACCTATAGACATCGACATGCAGAACAAATTCATATACAATAGACATGCATTCAATCCCGACAACAACATCATCAACTTCTCCATGTCAACGTAGTTATGACAATGACCATCACCATGTACACATAACAAGAACATATACAACCTACATGCATGCATGGCAACCGAATTCCTCCCATCAAGTCCAAGTGTTGAGCCATGCGCTGATACCACTCTAAGGTATCAGATAACATCCAAAAAGAAAAAAATGTAGACATTCGCCAAAGAGAATAAGACCCACTTTGATACAACCCTATAACACCCTCTTATCATTTTTACCAAATTTAACCTATCCGCTCAGGTAAACATGTGACAAGAGCCTAGCATGATGTGATTAGAATCCACATTCATATTTAAGGAAGTACAACTGACAAAACCAAACCAATTTGATCTTTCACACATGCTATAGAACCTTCAGCAGCCAATCAACCCTTCCATGATACCAATCCCTAAGGTAACTTGAAATTTTACTAATTTGGACCCTCAGTCGCTCCCATGACAAACCATGCATGTGACTGAGGCCTTCCAATTTCTTCCATGTCAAGGCATGAGAATGACTATGGAATTTTCCCGATAGTTTTGAGAGAGAAACTTAGGATTCTAAGACAATTTTTTAGGGCTAGGTCTCAGGCCACTACCTAGAATTTCATGAAACCTTCAGAAATGATAAATAAAAATTGGATAAGGCTACTAATGAAATCATTGGTAAAATTACTTTATCTGACCTCTACTAGCCATGAGAGGCATTTAATCAAACATGACACAAATATGTTATCTACAAGTCATAACAAAAAATATGAGCATTGGGGTCTAATACTTTTATGATATTCACAAATAAGCTTTTACACCATACCATAATAGACACATTATCATATATTAAGTCATATATTCATTCTTCATTCATTTTCTAATCAAAACATGATGACAACCATGCATCAATTCTGTCACAAACCATGCTCATAACCAAGATATAACCAACATAAATAACAAGGATATTACAACCATAAGAAACAAATAGGAACTTGTAAATTTACACATGAAATAAAAAGGATAATGAGGTCTTATTATTGAATTCTTAAGGAAATCAATTTTGGTACTTCCATGTGCCACCCAACCATAGATTGGTTGAACTAGATATTTCCTTAAAACAATCAACTCTATGCCATATTCTAAGCATGAATGTTGGACTCAAAAAAAACCAACAAGGGATTCCTTAGGATTTACAGCAATTCACACCATATCACTAAGCATTAACCCTTATCAATACATCTAGGCTCTACCGCAATCATTTCCAAATCACTAGGCCTCGAACAAGCATGGATGCCTCAGGATCTCTCCACCTAAACCATCCATAATTTTTCTATCTCAATCTCATGTATTTACCATGTAACCCACCATTACTGGTCAAGGGATTCCTAGGCCTATGAGGTGTCCACCCTCTAGGATTTACAATGTATCCTGTCATTACTAGTCAAGGGATTCTTAGTTCCATTCAAGAGTAATCCCCTATGATCTTTACCATGTATCACATCCTGAGATTCCTATGCTCAATATAGGGTATTCAACTCTGATTTTTATTGTGTATCCATCCATTCACCATTCGAGGATTCTTAATCTCAATCAAAGTGTTCAAAACTAGGATTTACCATGTATCTTATCTCGTGATTCCTAGGCCTTTTGAATAATCCTGAGACCACCCTACTCAATTTCGAGTCCATCCAGAAATCCAACTCAATCAAATTAAAGATAACTCACCACACCATGTATTTCCATAAATGGCAAGGAAATGTTGAAGAACGTTATCACCCCTGGAAAAAACCATGTCAATGATAGCAAGATAACCAAATAAACACATGATGTTCCATGCATGCCAAATCTAGCAAGGAAATCACACATGCAAACCAATACATGCAAGTAATCCCACTATAATTATGTCATTCTTCTCTTCCTTACATTATCTTTGCTTCCATTTTCCTTCTTTGTTCTTCCTTTTCTTTCCTTGATACAATTCTAGAGTGCTCCAAGAATATTGGAAGTGCCCAAGATTATGAGAGAGAGAGAATATCAAGAGATGCAAGCTAAAACGGAAAAAAATATCAACTCACCAAAGCTACCAACTGATTCTCAGAAGATTTTTTATTAATGAGGCCTCCATTTTCTTAATTTTCCATTATTATCCTTCATTTTACTCCTCAAATGGCACCTGCAACTCTTAACCCTTGTTTTCTCCTAATTTCCATTATTTTCATAAATAAAAAGACAATTAATCCCTCATGAATTTTCAAAGCCTTTTCCATTTTATTTTCCAATTTCCCCTAGACATAATAAACCAAACAAACACACACACTTGGATGTTTTTTCCCAACATTCAGCTTGGAATAAGTGTCCCATTACTTGGTCTTATTTTTCATTTATTAACTTTCACATAGAATTTTGACTAGGGCTATTAAAAAATATCTCATTTTTTTTCTAATGACAACATCATAGTTGACATCTTCAATGATACTTGCAATAGATTTGACATCTATGTTTTCCCAAAGGAAATATGAATCAATATCTTTAGAATATTTGTTGGGTGTGTGTTATATTCTTTCCACCACTAGTCATACACATGGGGAGGTCACAGGCATAGTAGGGGGGTGGTAGACCCCTTGAAGGGTGTCTAGGGAAGCGTCGTGGGAATTTTTTTTTGGACCCTATATTAGGTAGGGGGACCTACCTATGGTGTTTTTCATGGCTTTTGCACATGGTTTTGGGCATGATGGTTTTCTATCCATGGTATTTTGTAGATCTGGTCTAGGGAACTACAATTATGTTCTAATCCATGCTTAATGAATTGGGGTGTATGAATGCTTCGACATGTATATATATGTATTGTAATATTGAAAGGAACATAATGAAAAACCAATCAGGTAGTCCCAGTTTAGGGATCCAAGGGAAAGTCTATGTGTGTATTTTTTTTAAATTTCATGCTCTCGCCATTGTTTATTTCTAGTTTTAAGAATTCGTTTCAAAATAATTTATGTATAGGGTTAAAACCTCCATTTTATATCAGATTTGGTTTGGCTTCAAGGGGACGCCTTTGCTACCAAGGGGATTTTCTCAAGCCTATGATAGATATTTTTTAGTTGGAGAGCTGCGAGATCGATCTTGCGATGAAAGAAGATGCCAAGCAATGGAAAGATAAAGATTGAGAAACTTATTGGCCAGAGTTTTGAGTTGTGGAATATTAATATGGAGGATATTCTCATGGATAAATATCAGTGGATTTCATTAGATCCGGTACTAAACCAACGACAATTTCAGAGGAAGACATGGCGAAGTTGGATCAGAAGGAAAAGAGCACAATACAATTATGTATCTCAGATTCATGATTGTTGAATGTATCAGGGGGTTAGGTGCCTATATTACTATTGTAGTCCCTTATTGTTGTTAGTGTAGCCCCCTTATTGTTATTAGTGTACCACACTAACCCCCATAGTCTTATTATTGTACCATTACATTATTATTGTTAGGTCAGCTAGGATTATTTTGTGACCCCATGGACTCCTATATATTGAAAGGAGGTTTTGTCATTTGTATCATCCAAGAATTTTTCATTTATGTAATGTAAACAAGGTTTCCCCCTCGAAATGGCTTATTTCTAAGGCGTTGATCTCTCTTTTCTTATATTTTTGGAGATGGTTTCATAAAGTTTGGTATCAGATCTTTGGATTCTAGGGTTTTACTGCTCCAAACAGGACATCATGGAATTTGCACTATAACATATTTTCTACAATATTTCAGAAGCTAAAATTTTTATCACAAGAATCTCAAATCTTGAGAAACTTCATGTAAAAATTTCAGATCTTGGTTCATAATATTTTTGGAGATATGATCTATGGAAGTTAGGGTTTCTGCAGGCTACCAAATTTCATCTAAAGTTCATGACCTTGGGAAAATTTTCATAAATCTCTCTCGGAGAATCGGATTGGAATTTTGTAAATATTTTCCAAAATAAAACAGATGTTAGTTTCCTGTGTATCAATTTTAGAGCCAAATGAGGAAACAGTGACACGTGGAACGTCACGCAAGCTCCCTCTACTAAACCAATCCATAATTAGGTCATTGTGGGAGATTGGGCGTAACTTTGTCTTGAAGCATCCAAATCAGGTCCTATCTGTGCCATTCGAAAGACAATTCATAGGAATACTACTGGACAGATTTTTAGATATTGAAGATCCAAAATCACAGAGATAATTTAGTTTCAATATCGATCTCCTGAAAAGAAAGAAGAAGGTGTGTTTTTGTTATTCAAATTGCATAAGTTTTGTTTGAAAAAATAGTTTGAAGTGATTCCAAGGGCATATTGAAGCATAGATATCAGTCTTGGGTTCTAAAATTCCATATAAAAATAATTCAACACCCATTAATCCTTCAGAATACTTTACTATGACTCATGAATATGAAGACGAGGAAGTGAAATATGATATATCAAAATTACAAGAGCAAGTGCACCAAATTTTGCTCTCACAAAGAGAAACAAAAAATGAAATGGAAGTTTTGAGGAAATGTTTGGAAGCTAAGATGGATAGTTTGAAGAAGGGAATGGAAGCTAATATGGATGGTTTGAACAAATTTTTTAAAGCTAATATGGATGGTTTGAGGAAATATGTGGAAGCTAAGATGGATGGTTTGAAGAATGGCACAGAATACATGGAAGCTAAGATGGATGGTATAGAAGATAAAATGAAAGACAACATGAAATATGTGAAGAATGATCTAAAAGTAGACATGGAAGGTTTTAAGGAAGGCTTGACAAAGTTTATACAAGATATGATTTCTAATGGTGAAAAGATAGTAGAGGAAAGTAATGATGAGAACAAAATAAATGTTAATCGTGATTTCATAAACTCTAATGTTGGATTTAAGACCCACCATATTCCAAAGATCAATATGAGGAAGTTTGATGGCAAGGATCCCATAACAAGGATACTATAGATGGAGAAATATTTTGATCTCAATAATGTGCAAAACACACAAAAGGTATGCATTGCAACTTTACAATTAGAACAAAATACATTTGTATGGTATTGATGGCTTTTCTCCTGTAAATAAATTGTCACTTGGTCAATTTTTACGGAGGAAATGATAGAAAATTATGAGGATACAAAGAGAAACACCTTTTTTATCCAATTGATAAATCTCAAACAAAAAGGGTTCAGTGGTGGAGCACATTGAGGACTTCCAAAAATTGAATATAAGGGTAAAGGATATTCCAGAGGAACACAATACTGATGTCTTCATAGGGACTTTGAAGGATAGGTTCACCTTTGGGAACGTCATTAATTAGAGAAGAGATTCAGGTTGGCAAGGAAAATTGATTGTAAAATTATGGCAACAAGGAAGCCTACCACTCACATCTATAAAGATGAAAGTGTTGCTACTCCTAGACTTCCATAACCTACAAAGTTAACACCACAAAAATTGGAAGAAAAAGGAGCAAAAGGGATTTTCTACAGTTGTGATAGAAAATACACTAGAGTTCACAAGTGTGCTGAGAAGAAATTATTTTACATATATTGTGAAGAGGAGGAATAAAATGAGCAAGAAACTTTAAAATAAGAGGATATACACTAGGAACCAACCCTAGAGAAAGAAGAAATGAGTCTGACCATATCAAGTAATGCATTGGTAGGAATTACCACTCCTCAAAATCTCAAGATATAAGTACATATCAAGAAGAAAAAAGTAGTAGTGTTGATTGATTCGAGTAGTGTCCATTCTTTTATTCATTGTAAGGTAGCCGGGGAATTGAATTTCTTACTATACCCAGCACCATAATGTGAAATGATGGATGAAAATAGAGGAACTATAAATCTCTCTGCAAAATGCCATAATATCAAGTTAACCATGGGGGAATATATATTTAATATTGAAATTCTTTTCATTCCAATTGGTGGTGTTGATGTTTTATTAGGAGTACAATGGTTACAATATTTGGGGACGGTAGCTTTTAGCTTTCAAGAGATTTTCTTGAAATTTTTTTTGAAAGGAAATGAAGTTGAATTACGGGTTATTACAGGGAAGCCAAGAAAGATAATAAGCTCTAATTTCATGAAAAATATTCTGAATAAATATCAAGGAGGCGTAATTTCACAATCATGCTCATTAGAAGTTCCAACATCAAAATCATCTATTTCTCTAGATCTCCAAAAATTCTTGGATAATCATTCCAAGGTATTTGAAACTCAAAAAGGACTCCCACCTATTCATGATCATGATCATGCTATTCATCTAAATCCAATAAGTGTTCCTCCAAACATCAAGCCCTAGAGATATCCTTATGTCTAAAAGAGCGAAATTGAACATATGATTGCAGAAATGTTAGAGGCTCGTATAATTCAACCTAGTCAAAGTTTTTTCTTTGCTCTAGTAGTATCGGTGCACAAGAAGGATGGATAATGGAACATGTGTCCAAATTATAGGGAGCTCAATAGGCTCACTATTAAATATAAATTTCCCATTCTTGTGATTGATGAATTATTGAATGAATTACAGGGAGCAATTTATTTTGAGAATTTTGATATTCGTTCAAGATATCATCAAATTAGAATGAAGACTGAAGATATTCCAAAATCAACATTTCGAACTCATGAGGGTCATTATGAATTTTGGCCATGCCTTTTGGCCTTACCAATGCACCTTCTAGATTTCAAGGGTTGATGAATTTCATTTTCAAACCCTTCCTTAGAAGATTTGTATTAGTATTTTTTGATGATATATTAATCTACAATAGGTCTTGGAAGGATCATGTTCAACATGTTGACAGGGTGCTCAAACTATTGGAAGAGAAACAATTATATGAAAAAACCTCCAAATGTTTCTTTGGAGTATAAGAGGTGGAATATCTGGGTCATATTGTATTACACGAGGGAGTTAAGGTAGACCCTAAAAAAATTAAAGCCATTAAGGAATGGAAAGTCCCTACCAACATAAATCAGTTGCGAGGATTTCTCGGGTTAACAAGGTATTATCACAAGTTTGTTAAGAACTATGGGAGAATAGCACCACCTCTAACAACATTATGGAATAAATATGGATTTTCATAGACTCCTGAAGAAACTAAGGCCTTTGAGCATCTTAAAGAGGCAATGTGCCTAGCACAAGTCTTAGTCACGCCAGACTTCAAGAAAATTGTTATTGTGGAATGCGATGCCTCAAGAAATGGAATTTGTGCGGTGCTAATGAAAGAAGGAAGACCCAGTCCTCCAATCAAAGGAAACTATTTACATAAATCTATTTACGAGAAGGAAATGTTGGCAATACTACATGAACTAAAGAAATGGATACCTTACCTAATGGGAAGACACTTCAAGGTCAAAACTGATAATGATAGTCTTAAATACTTTTTGGAACAAAGACTATCTCCAGAAGAGCAGAAAAAATGGGTCACGAATCTGTTGGGTTATGACTTTGAAATCAAATACGAAAAAGGGAAGCTAAATCTTGTTGAAGATGTATTGTCAACAAAGGATGAAGCGGTGGAAGCATTGATTTATGCCATTTATATTATTTAACTAGATCAGATAACTAAAGCAAGGGATGAATGGAAGAAGGACGAAGAAGCGTGGACTCTCATTCAAAATTTGCAGCCAGATCCTAGTACATATGATACATTTGGTTGGAAAAATGATTCCTTATGGTACAAAAATTGCTTATATCTTTGTAGGAATTCCCAAATAAAGCCAAATATTCTGTTGGAATTGCACACATCTCCCTTAGGGGGACACTAAGGATTTTTAAAAACTTACCACAAGGTGAAGAAATAATTTTTCTGGGATGGCCTTAAATCTGACATTAAAAGTTTTTTGGCAGAATGTTTGGCTTGCTAGCAAAATAAATTTGAGATAATTAATACCCCGGATCTTCTACAGCCTTTATCCCTTCCAATTCAATATTGGGAGGAGATTTCAATGTATTTTATCATAGGTTTACCTAAGTCTGAAGGAAAGAGTGTCATCATGGTGATAGTTGATATACTTACCAAATATGCACACTTTTGTGCATTATCTCATCCATTTAAAACAAGTACATTTGCTACTGAATTTATGGAAACAATTCAAAAGCTACATGGAAACCCAAATATTATTGTAAGCGACAGAGATCCCAATTTTACTAGAGTTTTTTGGATGGAATTATTTTCTTCTTTGGGTACTGAAATATCTCATAGTTCATCTTATCGCCCTCAATCCGATCAGAAAACTAAGACAATGAACAAATGTTTATAAGGATATCTTCATTGTTTGTATCTGATAAACAAAGACAATGATTCAAGTGGTCACCTCTAGTTGAATAGTGGTATAGCACTTCCTTCCATACTGTAGCAAAAATGACCCTACTTATGGCACTTTATGGATATCATCCACCATCCATCACATCATATTTAAGAGAAAATTCTAAGGTTCAAGAATTGGAAGATCACATTGAGCATCAAGAACAATTTCTCCAACTCTTAAAGGATAACCTAAATTTGGCACAAAATCGAATGGAACAAAAAGAATATCAACACCATAGCAAAAGAATTTTTGATTTAGGAGACTAGGTATTTTTACGGCTACAACCATACAAACAAATTTCCCTTAAGTAAGATAAGAACGATAATAAATTATCGTCAAAGTACTATGGTCCTTACAAGGTGTTGCAAAATATTGGTACTATGGCATACAAATTGGAGCTTCCTGCTTCTTCTCGAGTGCATCGAGCTTTCCATGTTTCATGCTAGAAGAAGGTTATAGGTGAAAAAATTTCCGTTCAAACAATATTGACAAAAATTGACAAGGAAGGAAAAATCATATTGGAACCTAAAGCAGTCATGGAAACAAGAACTTAACAGCTACGAAATCGATTAATTTTAGAGTATCACATCAAGTGGAAGAACTTACCCACTAAAGATTCAACATGGGAGGATGATAATTTTATACATCAGCATCCAAAGCTACTCAAGCATTGAGGACAAGACTTTTTTGAAGGGGATGGGCATGTTAGGTCCCTATACTACTAGTGTAGTCCCTTATTGTTGTTAGTGTAGCCCCCTTATTGTTATTTTTGTACCCTTGTAACCCTCATATTGTTATTATTGTGGCCTTACATTATTATTGTTAGGTCGGCTAGGATTGTGTTGTGACCCCATGGACTCTTATATATTGAAAGGAGGCTTTTTTATTTGTATCAACCAAGAATTTTTCATTTATGTAATGTAAAGGAGGTTTCCCACTTGAAGTGGATTATTTATAAGGCATTGATATCTCTTTTCTTCTATTTTTGAATTTGGTTTCATAACACAGGCGAAGCTACATTAAAGGCTTTGTGGGACATGTTAGGGACTTTGTACCAATATAAGTCTCTGGTGAAGAATTTTTTCCTAAGGAAAAAGTTGTATAACCTGAGGATGAAGGATGGAGACTCAGTGACAAAGAATATGAACGCCTTCAATACCATGGTCAGCCTGTTGTTATTTGTTGATGTTAAAATATCATATGAGGATAAGTCCATTAGTTTTTTGTGTTCTCTACCAGATTTATGCGATAGATTTGTTGTTTCAATAGGTAGAACTACAACTATCTTTAATTTTGATGAGATAGTCTTATCCTTTTTGTCGGAGGAGATGAGATAGAGAAATATGGAGGGCCCGAATGGATATGCCTTCGCTATATGAGGATGGTCTCATAACAGAAACAAAAACAAGTCCTTGAGTGGGAGAACTAAATCTAGAGGGAGATCTAAATCTATACGAAAATTTGTAAATGTGTGTTGGAAATGCAGAAAGGAAGGGTAATTCAAAAAGGAATCTAGATCTAAAGCTCCTAAGAAAGGAAAATGATCTGATGATGCTCCTTATACAGAGGAAAAATCCACTTGAGATGAAGGTTGGGATGTGTACTTGGCTTCTTCAGCAACTACACATGTAGATCATGAGGCATTGTTGATTGAGTCAGGTGCATCCTTTCACTTCACTCCCCATAGGGATTGGTTTTGTGAGTATAAGAAATATGACGGTGGTGATGTCTTCTTATGGGATGAAATGGGCATGATAGGATGGCCATAATCGTCGAACATGAAAAAGTAAAGTTGAAGCTACAAGGGTGAAGGATTAGAACACTTCTTGGTGTTCTGCATATTCTAATGTTGGCCAAAAATATTATTTTTGTAAGAAAGATGGATGATACGAGAGTAAAAATAGTGTTTGAGAAGGATACCTATAATATGGTTCAGGGAGCATTGGTATTAATGCGGGGAGTTCCTATTAGAAATTTGTACACACTTTTGGATAGAACTGTTATTGATGGGTGTAACCATTCTGTGGTTCCTAAAAGTGTAGTAGAAAACTTAGTGGTCTCTGGAGGAAAGACTGTGTTATGGCATCAAAGGATTCGTAATATTGGAGATAAGGGAATTCGAATACTGCATGATAATGGTATGGTAGAAGGTATGTCTAATTTCTCTCTAGAATTCAATTTATGTGAAAATTGTGTGAATGGGAAGCAGAATCAGGTGAATTTCCCCTCTGGTGCTAAGAGGGCAAAAGGGATATTAGAGCTTGTGCAGAGTGATGTGTTTTGACCTATGGTGATTCCATAACTGGGTAATTCTGTGTACTATGTCTCCTTTATAGATGACTTCTGAAGGAATACATGGATATATTTCCTCAAGAAGAAATTTGAAGTCTTTGATAGGTTTAAATAATTTAAGGATCTTGTAGAAAACTAGATAGAGAGGAAGATAAAGGTGTTGAGGAAATATAATGGTGGAGTGTTCTACAAGAAGGAATTTAAATATTTACATAAGAATTTTGTTATATCATGGTATAATAATACTCCATACACACCTCAAAAAAATGTAGTTGCTGAAAGAATGAACAAGAAGTTGATGGAAAATGAAAGAAGCATGCTCATTCGTGTGAGGTTAGGATAGAAATTCTAGACAGAGGGGTGGATATCGCATGTTACATGGTTAATAGATCACCTACATCAGTATTGGAGGACACGACTCCACATGAGGTATGGAGTAGTGCAGAATCCTCTCTTTCACATATGAGGGTATTTGGATGTGATTCATATGTACATGTTCCAAAGGAGAAAAGAAGAAATTTGGATAGTAAATATGAAAGGTGCATCTTTATTGGGTATAAATATGGTTTAAAATTTTATAATATTTGGAGCCAAAAAATAAGCAAGGTTGTGTACAATCAATATGTGGTGTTTGGAGAGGTGAAATATGTTATTAAAAATGATTTCCTACCAAAGAAACCTAAGAAGATAGAGTTTGAACCAAAGGAGGAAGAATAAAACTCTACATCAGAACAAGAATCATAAGAGGAAGAGCCACATAATTTAGCTTTGATAAGATCAGTTCAAGAAAGAAGGATTCCATAAAGGTATAGTCTCTCATTAGGGGAATTTTGAGGTCTAAAATGGCCCTCCTAAGGAAATAATAAAATAATAGTTAAACCAATAAAATAATATTAATGAATTTGCAATTCACTTTTTGCACCACAATCCATGTAACCATAGTTAAATTCAATTCAAAGGTTGTACCAAAATAAAATTAATAAAAAAATGTATTGATGTGACTATAAATAAGAATGAACTTTTCAAGAAAAAATCATTATCATTAAACAACTAATGCAATTGTCCTTTGTACTTATAGATATTAACTTATAATTAATTTGAATTTGTAATATTAAATAAAATGAGATGAATATATAATTTAAAAATAAATATATGAAAATAGAGAAATATAATATTTATTGAAAAGTGTGTAAAGACATGAAGATTGTGTAGGGATATGCATTGTTTCTTTCAAAAAATATGAAATGACAATAATAATATATTTTATTCAAAAAATGTGAAATGACATTTATTATGAATACTTTACTTTTTTACTTTAAATGTACGAAGAGCACTACCATGGTTAACCATGAGTTTTTATCCACCATTGATAATGTGATAAGTAAGTACCTTTAACTCAAAAAATGCCACCTCAACCATTAGGGATGATGTCATCCCACAAAATTTGATTGGTTCTCATAAAGTGAATTTTGATTGTACATTTTCCTTAGGAGGCCCATTTTATACCTCAAAATTCCCCTAATGTTGTTTTTTTCTCAAATTTTCCTTTATCTGTTATTGATGATGATCCCAGAACTATGATGGAGGAAGTGGATTCAAAGGATGGAAAACTATGGAAGGAGGTCATGGTTGATGAAATGACATCCTTACACAAAAATGAGGCATGGAATCTGGTGGAATTATTAGATGGAGGGAAACCCATTACTAGAAAATGGGTGTTTAAGAAGAAGATGAATGTATAAGGCGAGGTGCATAAATACAAAGCTGGGTTTGTAGCAAAAATTTATTCCCAGGTGTCGGGAATTGATTTTGGTGATATTTTTCCTCTTCTTTCCAAGGTATTTTCCATTAGATTACTTTTATTTGTTGTTGCTGGATTTTATTTTGAGGTAGAATAGTTGGATGTGAAGATAACATTTATTTACTAGGTTCTAGAAGAGTATATCTACATGAAGCAACCTGAAGACTTTGTGGTGAAGGGTAAGAAAGAAATGGTATGAAAATTAATTTTTTTTTTGTATGGGTTGAAACAATCACCAAGAATGTGGTATCAAAAATTTGATGCATATATACAAGGACTTGGATTCACCAGAAGCATAGTGGATCACTATGTTATTTTAAATTAATTACTGACCATCTTATTTATTTAGTCTTGAGAGTGGATGATATGTTGTTGATTAGGAAAGACAAAGAAATTATCCAGGATTTGAAGACCTAATTTTCCTCAAAATTTTACATGAAGGATATTGGTGTTGCAAACTATATTTTAGGCATGGAAATTAAATGAGACTGGGAAAATCAGAAGCTCTGGTTAAACTAGAGGAAGTATGTTGAGACAATATTGTAATATGCCAGATAGTAAATTGATGAATGTTCCTATTCCTTTAGGTGTAAAGTTATATGTTGAACAATGTCCAAAGACATAAGAAGAAGAAGGGGACATGTACCATGTTTCATATGTACATGCAACGAGTAGCCTAACATATGCAATGGTCTCTACTAGAAAAAAACATTGCACATGGAGTGGGAGTATTGAGTAGGTTTATGTAAAAACTAGAGAAGGATCATTGGACAACAGTGAAGGGGGTTTTAGGGTTTTTGTGTGGCACTAGTTATTATGGCTTTTACGTGTCACTAGTATTATGGTTTTTGCTGCCAATGAAGACCAGGATTGGAAAAATTTGTGGAAATTTATGGCTTTGTTTATGTAGACTAGACTGGAGATATAGATCATAGAATATCTACAAGTGGGTAGATGTTTACCCTATTTGGAGGAGTAGTCAATTGGATGAGAAAAAAGTAGCTTGTAGTGTCCCTTTCAACAACATATGCTAAATACATGGAAACCACTCAGGCAATCAAGGATGAAGATTTTTTGTAGAGATTTTGTTCAATTATGATGTGGGTATAGCGAGCTATAAGGATATTTTGTGACATCCAAAGTGAAATTTTCTTAGAAAATATCGCTTCTTATCATTCAAATACATATCACATCAATGTTTAGTATCACTTTCTGAGGGATATGGTTGAGGTAAAATAGGTGTTGCTAGTAAAGGTGGACAATTTGAACAATGTTGCAGATGCATTCACAAAATCTATGAGCACTGAGCATATTTATTAGTGTAGATAATGAATGGGTGTTTCAGAGTTTTACCAATGAGTAAGCACTCTTGTGAGCCACTATGTGGAAAATAAAACAACAAGTGGGAGAATTTTGGGTGTGTGTTATATTCTTTCCATGACCAGTGGCATGTGCAGGGGAGGGGCGGGGGGGATCTCCTGATGTTCGTTGCGTCAAGTGCAACAAGGGGTCATAAGGGAGGAGGAAACCCCCACTATGGGGGAGTTTACAAGGGGGAGGTACAACCCCCTTCACAGCGTTGGTGGCAGCACCGTGGTAAATTTTTTTTGGAACCTATATTAGGTGGGAGGAGCTACCTATTGTTTTCTACATAGATTTTGTAAATGGTTTTGAGCATGATGGCATTATGTCCATGGTATTTTGTAGATATGTTAAGGGAACTACAATTATGTTCTAATATAGGGTTAATGGATTGGGGTTTAAGAATGCATCAACATATATATATATTTATTGTAACATTAAAAGGAACATAATGAGAAATAAATCTACTAGTCCTGATTTAGGGATCTAGGGGAAAATCGCTGGATATATCTATTTTATGTTTCATGCTCTCTCCATTGTCTATTTTCCTTTTTAAGAATCTATTTTCAGATGACTTTTTTACATATTTAAAACCTACATTATTCCATTTTCAAAAATTCAAATTGAGCCCTATAATATTGTAGCTTTCCTTCCTTCACTTTCTTGTTTGCTTCAAAACACAATTTACGTTTTTTCTATAAGTCATGAGTTTATCTACATTATTGCATTACTTTAGCTGGAAAACCTCTCAAAATGACATGCACAGTGATGTATTTGGATATGTATAGTTCCTTACCAGTTCTGTTTGTAAGAGTATTAGGAACTTGATAATTGTTCTGTACAACTTCCCAAGCATAAGCTTCCAAGGTATTGATATAGTCTCTATTCTTATATTATAGAAAGAATAGTTCAATCCATAAAATTGACGAGGCTTGGAAAATTTTCTGACAGTGGGAACTTTTCCTTGATATTAACCTTCTAGTGATTAATTTTTCCTAAAGGAACCCACTTTGATACCACCTCTTAGACCAACCATCACACTAAGAGGAGGTTCACTTAGTGTAATGGAACATTATCATTAAACAAAAAAATCAATAATTTATTATGTAGTAGTGCATTAGAAAGTAAAATACATCATATCAATGAATGAACCCATGCATGAAGAATTTATCATAATTTTAACACAATATAACACATGATTTTATGTAGAAACCATTTTCTAGAGAAAATAAAAAATTCCTTTTGTAATATTCTTCAATTATTTGATTCATATTTACATCCATTGAGCTACTAGAGGCACCAACCCCCAAGATATGCAAAGAACACTTGAAATAGGCTACAACCTAATTAAGGCACTAACCTTGAAAAAATTGCAAGATTCAACTTGCAATGGATTTAACCTCATTGAGGAACCAACCTCAAAAATATGCAAGGTTCAAATTGTTGTAGGCATCACCTTGATTAAGACACCAACCTCAGTGGAGGGACCCACATCCTTCCTCAATTTCATGTGGACCACATTTCATAATATTTCACACTAGATCCACTAGCTCAAATCATAATAAAATCAACTTTACTTCTATTCATATGTCAGATACCCTCTCACATGCTCATATTTTCAATAACAATGATTTCCCCAACATGAGAAGTTGTTTTCCTACTTCCTTAAAAAAATTAATCAAGAATCCAATGATTAATCCACTTCCAAAATTCACACAGTGGGAACTTTTCCTTGATATTAACCTTCTAGTGATTAATTTTTCCTAAAGGAACCCACTTTGATACCACCTCTTAGACCAACCATCACACTAAGAGGAGGTTCACTTAGTGTAATGGAACATTATCATTAAAAAAAAAATCAATAATTTATTATGTAGTAGTGCATTAGAAAGTAAAATACATCATATCAATGAATGAACCTATGCATGAAGAATTTATCATAATTTTAACACAATATAACACATGATTTTATGTAGAAACCATTTTCTAGAGAAAATAAAAAATTCCTTTTGTAATATTCTTCAATTATTTGATTCAGATTTACATCCATTGAGCTACTAGAGGCACCAACCCCCAAGATATGCAAAGAACACTTGAAATAGGCTACAACCTAATTAAGGCACTAACCTTGAAAAAATTGCAAGATTCAACTTGCAATAGGCTACAACCTCATTGAGGAACCAACCTCAAAAATATGCAAGGTTCAAATTGTTGTAGGCATCACCTTGATTAAGACACCAACCTCAGTGGAGGGACCCACATCCTTCCTCAATTTCATGTGGACCACATTTCATAATATTTCACACTAGACCCACTAGCTCAAATCATAATAAAATCAACTTTACTTCTATTCATATGTCAGATACCCTCTCACATGCTCATATTTTCAATAACAATGATTTCCCCAACATGAGAAGTTGTTTTCCTACTTCCTTAAAAAAATTAATCAAGAATCCAACGATTAATCCACTTCCAAAATTCACACAGTGGGAACTTTTCCTTGATATTAACCTTCTAGTGATTAATTTTTCCTAAAGGAACCCACTTTGATACCACCTCTTAGACCAACCATCACACTAAGAGGAGGTTCACTTAGTGTAATGGAACATTATCATTAAAAAAAAAATCTAATAATTTATTATGTAGTAGTGCATTAAGTAAAATACATCATATCAATGAATGAACCTATGCATGAAAGAATTTATCATAATTTTAACACAATATAACACATGATTTTATGCAAAACCATTTTCTAGAGAAAATAAAAATTCCTTGTAATATTCTTCAATTATTTGATTCGGTTACATCCATTGAGCTACTAGAGGCACCAACCCCCAAGATATGCAAAGAACACTTGAAATAGGCTACAACCTAATTAAGGCACTAACCTTGAAAAAATTGCAAGATTCAACTTGCAATAGGCTACAACCTCATTGAGGAACCAACCTCAAAAATATGCAAGGTTCAAATTGTTGTAGGCATCACCTTGATTAAGACACCAATCTCAGTGGAGGGACCCACATCCTTCCTCAATTTCATGTGGACCACATTTCATAATATTTCACACTAGATCCACTAGCTCAAATCATAATAAAATCAACTTTACTTCTATTCATATGTCAGATACCCTCTCACATGCTCATATTTTCAATAACAATGATTTCCCCAACATGAGAAGTTGTTTTCCTACTTCCTTAAAAAAACTAATCAAGAATCCAATGATTAATCCACTTCCAAAATTAATTCACACCTATTTAACCCTAAAAACATCAAACAATATTAATTGTTCTACAAGATAGTTCTTTCCACTAGATGTTATATAAAATATATAGGGTCCTCTGGGCGTTCTCCTAATAGGCTACCATCTATGCCACAAATTACCTCGTTCAAGGTGGATTCATTGATTTTATTTGAATTTATTCAGATATTTTGTGTCACGTCAAAGCATAAGGTAGCGAGGAAAATCCTAGCATAACTATACCATGTCACTAAGTGTTTAGTCAATCAAAATTGTGCCTTCAACACCCTCCAAGTCATTGAGTGGAGCCATAATTATTTCCATGTCATAAGTGTCAAACCAATCCAAACTATGCCCTGAACACAGTCTAACTCATAGCTATTTCCATGTCATATGACGTATCCAATAAGAAAAAAATGTACCTTTAGCACACTCCAACTTAGAACCATTTCAATGTCACAATACTATACCAATAAAAAAACAATGTGCCTTTAGCACACTCCAAGTCATTCTATTGAAACATGAATATATATATGTCACAATCAATGATCCAATCCAAATTATGTATTTGACACATTCCAACTCAGAAAAATTTCCATGTCATGAGAGTAAGTCGATTAAACCACAACGTGCCTTCAAAAAATTATAAGTTTTTAGGATTAACCGAAAGCATATCCACATCAATTGTGATGATCCAATCCAAGTTATGTCATCAATACACTCCAAATTAGAATTATTTCCACATCATGAGACTCATTTATTTAAACATTTTTTTCCTTTGTCACACTCCAAGTCCTTGGATTGAATGAGAAATTTATCTATGTCACAAGAATGATCCAATAAAATTATATTCTACCATCAGCACACTATGGCATTAGGATTATCCTAAGCTAAATTCATGTCATAAGAATGAGCCAATAAAAAAAATTGTGTCTTCGAGACACTCCAACTCGCTAGGTTGAGCTAGAGTTATGTCCACATCACACGAATAAGATAATAAAATAAAATTATGCCTTTGGTAAACTCTAATTCATTGAGATGAGAAAGAAATTTATCCATGTCACAAGAGGAATTAAAAAAAAATCCATCGACACACTTAAAGGTTTCGACTTGTGACCAACCAAACTAAATCCACTCAAACTAGCCATGAAAGTCAGGCTTTCACATTATGTATAATATTCTCATTCGATGTTTTTCAATCATGAATTGGTCTTTAATATATACATGATGGGGTATTTTTCTTAGAAAATGTGGTGAAATTTAAACTCACATGGGACCACACCAAATGACTAGGATCTAAGGGTCATTAAGGGCTAAATAGCTCACAACATGATGACAACACACCTTCCATGCGGCTCGTTCCAATTAGTCCATGTTAACATAGAATTAGTGTTATTCATTGGCCAAAAATGCCCATATCAGCATGCTATTCCAACATTCTCCCACCACATCATCATCACTAACCTTAGCATCTTCGACCAACCAGTAATGGACATGTGTTGTTGTTTCCTTTCATCCAAATGTGATTCATCATTACCAAGATTGTCAAATTATTGATGAATGAAAAGGGGGGTCCACATGGAACTTGACAGAGGGGCAAATGGATCATATCCATGTTTCACTATAGGTCTATGTCAATGTGGAAGGGAAACAACTTGTTACACTTTTATCATGTTGAGATATCTTCCATCATGCATTACAATTTCAATAGCTAAATTTTGTAAAATATGCTCCAAATTTAATGGATTAAAAAATGTGCATGTTTATGCGAAAATGTTCATATATTTAACCACATGACCCTAGATCTACCCAAAATATGGTTGTTTCTTAAAAAAATGGTTCTTTCCTTCCTCAATATAAATTCCAACTTCAAATGATCACAACTTGTCATCTAAGAGTATTTTTTTCAATGTCTAATATAACATTGGAAAGATCTTGGAGAGGAATATCCAACACTATGATCCTTATAATCATTAAGACATCATAAATTCAACGAAATATCAATAACATTCAAATGTATCTCGCTTCACTTGATGAGGGCAAGCAAGAGATCAAGTTATCATATCACTTCCTTTGATTCATGAATGTAATCGTTGCTTACTTAGGTATCCCATTCTAAATCAATGAAATGTGTTTTCATTAATAAAAACACTATATGCAACAAATGTAATTCCAAAAATGACACCATTCAAATTATTAATCTCATGAAACACAAGAAAATACTTGAATAACCACATTGAAAAACATAAAAACATAAAAATAAGCATTAATCCATTAAAGAAATTAGTAATTGGATAGAGACCTTAGAAGTTGCACATATCCATATCATGTTCTTCTCAAATCTCCCAGTATTATGTCACCCATAATTTAGGACCATGAATTTACAAGCACAAAGGGTGACCCAAAATCTTGTCATGGTACTTAACTAGTACCTAAAATAAGAAAGACCACCTAGTAGTCCCCAACCAATGCTATGATATCTCCTGCAATCCCACACAACCCAATCTACCGCACCCACTTCTATAAACTTCTAGTCCATTGGGATGGGCCACTACCTTTATATGGTCTCATTCTCAAGTAAACTAGGGATGTCTTTGATATGTGTGACTTATAGGAGTTTCAGTTTCCCTTAGGGTTCTCCAGGTACCCTCTTTCACCTAAAAATAGTGGACGTATCCATTTTCCCCAAGTCAAAGTGTAATTTATGAGGAATGCCACATGTAACAAGGTCACCATTTCTTTCCTTCTAAAAACAATGATGTAATTTCTCCCTAAATGACACTCACACACTCATATTTACGTGTATTCCAATTTATTAGAAAATGACACTCCATGAATTACTTCATGGATATTATAATATAAACATGTGGACTTTTTTACTCAATTCCTATTTCAATGCTACCTTATCCCCCTAGGCTTAAGCTATTCGTCACTTATTCTGTATCCCCATTTTTTCACTTATGGAGTAATAGTCCCCCATACTCTCATGTTTAACTTGGTATAAAATAAACGTGTATTTTATTAATATTCATGTGATTTTTATATTTACAAAATTAAGTTCTCTAGCCCCAAATGTATAAACAGAGTCACACTAGTCTAAAAATTATATTTACATGTGCACACTAGACCCAAAATAGACCTTGAATTAGTAGCTTAAATAAGATATGTATATCACAAAAAAAAAATTATCATGCATATGTATATGATATGTATGATGCTATCCTATGGTTCTAACATTCTTTTTTCTTTCCTTAGTGTATTACACACACACACATACAAGAAAAAATATTAAGACAAATTATTCATTGAATATTTATATGACTATGTTGTATCCTAATGATCAAAATGTGTCCACTGAACATCTACCAAGGTGATATCCTGATCTCAAAGTGTTGAAAAATATAACTAGGCTCAGTCTTCATAATTATCATTATACTTGTATCATTATGTATTTCGTGAAAAAACAAAAACAAGAAATAGAAAATTTATTATTATTATAATTCTTGTTTCTTATTCAAAGCATGTTCTTCATGCTCTTAAGGTTATTTGAGTCATGAAGAAAATTTAATTGAGTTAAATTCCATTTGAAGTCTTTGTAATAAAAATAAAGAATTTTTTTACTAAGCCAAAAGAGTCAAATTGTCCCCTCAAGACCAAGTCAGCACTCTTGTACACGTTAGCCCAAAAGAGGCATCCGTTTAGCCATTTTGATATATATATATATATATATATATATATATATATATATATATATATATATATATATATATATATATATATATATATATATATATATATATATCAACCTCATTTGATCACCCATCTATCAACTTTAATCTATGTGCAAAAGAAGCGGAATTTTGAGCAAAGTCAAAGGAGAAAGAGGGAGGTAAAGAATGGTTTCTCCATAATTTAGATGTTTGACGAGTATTGACTTTGTTGACTTTTACTAGCAAGAGGAAGGGTTAAAGGAGGGATGATTTGGGTCTATGTGGAAATATTTTTCTTGGTATTGGGTCTTGGATATCTCACTTTTATATAATTCTATAAGAATAAGAATTTTCTAGGTTCTGCCCTAGTGGGGTTTTGGCTCCAACTTCGAGAGCCTAATTTCTTATGTTAATTTGTTTCCTTGAGATATTCGTTTACATTTAGGTAATTTTTTGATAAATAAGAAGATAATATAATAATAAATAGCCAAAAAAAGTCTGGAAATTAATTATCATGAAGGAGAAATCAACCCTAATTTGATAGCCTATTGGTTTCTCAACATGGTATTAGAGATAAGGTAAATGGAAGACAATTTGAAGGTCACAAATTCTTGGATTGTTTCTTGAAAATACTTTTTTAGTGGTTACCTCTTCATCAAAATACAATGGGACTTGAAATGATCCAAATCTTGGTGGAAGACCCCCAATATATTAAAAAATGAAATGCCAACAAAATGAGAGAACAAAAAGTAAATAAATCCACAAATAATTTTTTCGTTAAAACAAAGAATAAATGTAGAAGATACATTGTGGAGGACAACCTGTCCTTTTACAAGATGTGACTTGTTACTTATAACATTTTTTAGTTACAATACCACCGGTAAATTCCGTTGGTGAATGAATACGATGGGTAGATGTTAGTTACAATACCATTGGTGGATAAATACCTTCGGTGATGAAAACTGTGGGTGGATGCCATTTTCAATACAATGGTTAAATTCCATGTGTGGATGAATACCATGGATGGATACATAACATGGGTGAATGAATACTATGGATAGATCTCACTTAATATACCATGGGAAGATAAATACCATGGGTGGATGAAAACCATTGGTGTAGGCCAATTTCGATTTGGATCATTCTTGCCTCCTTAAGAATTAGTGGTCCTTATTGCATGAAGTTCCCTCCTGAGAAGCCTTTTTTGAATATGGAGAGCCACTGAAGAGATGAGTTTTGTTGGTTAAGCCATAATTGTGGTGAATGAAGATCTGAGGATAGAGATACCCTGTAATTCTTGTGACTAACTGTGATACTGACATTTTGTGACCTAGAAAATGGACTTCGATGAAGTCTGGGTTTTTGAATGAACCATAACCATGACAAACGAAGATTCGACGATAGAGACACCCTGTATTGCATGTGACCAACTGTGATGCTAACAGTGTGTGACCTATAAAAATGAATTAGATGAAGTGTGTGTTTTTGGATGACCCAAAACCATGAAAAAGAACTATCCAAGGATAGAGATACCCTGTAATTCTTATGACCATGTCTGATACTAATAGTCTACAACCTAGAAAATGGACTTCAATGAGAAGGATTTTGTGAGATTGACCCATAGCCATGATGCTGAATGTTGATGAAGTAGAAGGTGCCTACATAGCCTGGGGTGGGGGGGAACATCTCCAAACACCCTAAGCTGAACACTCCTATGCGGAAACTAATAAATGTGAAGCAGGTGCATACTAATGCGTGGTGGAAGGTCACATCTCCAAAGGGAACCTGCTTTGAATGTTGCTCTAGATTTAAAATGGGCATAACTTAGTCAATAAAATGATCATTCTGCATCTTCCCATGTGTTTGAAATCGATATCTAGATACTCTAAAAACTCATATTCGCACTACAACTGTCTCGTAGTCACAAAATTTCTGAAACAATAGTTGATTTTAAATCAGCGATAACTCCCTCCTCTGGACTCAAATCTAACCAATATTTTTTTTTAATTGGATATGTTTTCACAAGGAATTGATATATGGTATTTGTATCTAAAAATTTTTCACCAATAGTTTCAACTCTTCTCTACAAACTCACCACCCAAAAAAATATCTGCAACAAAATTAAAAACAAAAAAAAATCCCGCTTTGCAAAAGAAAGTGTTTCGTGGAGGTCATGGAACTTGCATGGAGTTTTCTAAAGATGGATTTAAAAATTTGAAACTAAAATATTCTTCAAACCCTCATTTCCATGGATTCGTAACCTGAATCTGATACCACTTATCTAAATATTTGGGGGAGACCCCCAAGATCTAAAAAAATGAAACACTAACAAAATGAGAGAACATAGTAAGTAAAAAAACAAAGATTTTTTTGTTTAAAACAGAGAATAACTATAGAATCTACATTTTGGTGGAAAATATGTCCTTTTACAATATGCTACTTGTTACTTATAAAATTTTTTAATTAGTAAATTCCATGGGTAGGTAAATACCATTGGTGAATGAATACTATGGGTGAATGAATACCATGAGAAGATGTAACTTAAAATACCATGGGTGGATGCCATTTACAATACCATGGGTAAATTTCGTGTGTGGATGAATACCATGGGTGGATACATACGACGGGTGAATGAAGTTTATGGATAGATGTCTCTTACAATACCATGGGAGGATAAATATCATTAGTGGATGAATACCATGGTTGTATTCCACTTTCCATTCAGATAATGAAGTTCTTACATCATTGAATATTATGAAAGATCTTGAAGTTCACATCATCCATACTACATTTCTAAGCTACTTCAGAAAGATTTGAAGTTTGAAGAATCCAACCAAGGAGGTTTGATTCATTCCCTGTTTGAAATCCAATTTTATGCTCAAGTTTTTTGCAATAACATCCATTTACAAAAAATACCAAGGATTATTGCTTATCCATGTAGCATTGTAAATATAAGTACTATGAGTACTATGAGATATGCATTAAAATTCCTATAACATGTGAAGAAACTATGGTAACCTTATATAAAGTATAAAAGTTTGGCATTTGAATATTAGACATTGCAGTAATGTTTGTAGAATGTGTTGATACAATTTGTACCCTATGGAGATTCACGTCTAATATAATAGAACAAGACGTTTTCATTTTCCATAAATTCAAGATTGAGGTAAATTAAAAGTATTCAAAGCATCTTTGAGACATCCAAATTATTTTCTAAAGGTACTAGAACCCTCGATAATAGGGGGATTTTTTTAAAATGTGGAGATACATTACACATAATGACATAAAACTACTCCCTCTACTATAAAAATTCAACAAGTCATCTACAACATTGTAGTTTTCATTATTCTATACTATTTATGGAGTAAGGGACCCAATAAAGTTTGAAGACTCCAAACCATCCATACTATCTCACTGTTTCTATAAGATTCATCTTTACAAAAGGTTGAATATACTCTTGGAAAATGAAGGAAGAAAATACAGACTAGATCTTATATTTGATACATGTGTTTAGTATGCATATGTTTATAAGGATTTACAATGACACAGACAACAAGCATAAACGAAAAATCAAAATGCGTGACTTATATGGTGGTATTAAATTTTTATTTTATGGAAAAATAACATATAATATTCTTTTTCATAACTAAAATTTTGATTTTGTATTGGATTTGTTGCTTTAGTTGGCCCACCTTCTTTCTAAGGGTTTTTATTTCTTTCAATGAACTTCTGAATTCTCTTTCTAAGTGAATTCATGCTTCAATGAATAAAAAAATTTAACTTCTTTCATCATCAGTTGCACTTTTAGTGATCTTGTAATCACTATTATTTTTAGAAGAAGAATTTTTTTTTCGAATCTAATTTCTTCCTTGGATTCTTAGAATTGAATCCTAATCCATCGTCAATATCATTCCTTTTTTAGAAAGGAAAATGAGATGCATAATACCCCATTCTTCTATATTTAAAGCATTTGGAAGGAAACATACCTTTCAACTTTATAGCTCACCTCTCCATATTTTTGACAAATTTATCTTCTTTTTGTTCATATTCATGACAAGAATATACTTAATTCTGACACATTATTCCTTCATTGACTTATTTCCATGATGATTCCCTTATTCTTCACGTTTCCTTACCTATTCTTAGCTCCAATGCTATGTGTTCCATGAATAATTTCCATGTTCAACTTAGCCATGCATGATATTTCTTCAAGGGATGATACCTTGCGATTGAATCTTGGAGGAAACAATCTCAATGCTTTTCTAATGACAAAATGATAGTTGAATTCTTTGTTGAGACTTGCAATATATTTTGCAATTGCTTTCATCCAAACGAAATCTGAAGCAATATCCTCATCATATTCCATTTCAAAATTTCGTATTTATCCCTATAATATTGTAGCTTTGATTCACTCATTTTATTGTCACATTCATAAAAAAAACTATCTTTGTTACATAGATCATGAGCTTATTTACAATGCATCACATTAATAGACAAACCTATTGAAATGACATGCTTAGAAATTTCATTGGATATATAGAATTTCTTAATAGTTGTATTTGTAGCAGTATCGAGAACTTGATAATTGTTCTCTACAAATTCTGAAGCATAACGTCCCAAGGAAATGATATAGTCTCCATTCTTATATTCTATAAAGCATAATTCCATCCATAGAAATGATGTGGCTTACTAGATGTTCTGATAGTGAAAACTCTTCTTTGAGATTAACCTTCTAGTGATTAATTGTTCCTAAAGTAGCCCACTTTGATACCACCTCTTAGACCAAACATCACACAATGAGGGGGTTTACTTAGTGAAATGGAAAATTTATCATTTAAAAACATTTCATCAACAATTTATTATGTAGGAGTGCATCCAAAATTAGAATACGTCGTAATAATGAATGAAGCTATGCATCAAGAAGTTATCATCATGTTAACTCAATATATCACATGTTTTTATGTGGAAACCATTTTCACAGAAATTTTTTTTTTCCTTTTGTACTCTTCTGAATATTTTTACATAGAATTATAGGCACCGACATGGTAGAGGTACCCACTCTGAATATATGTAAAAATGCACTTGAAATAACCTACAACCTAATTAAGGAACCAACGTTGAAAAATGTGCAAGCTTCAACTTTCAATAGGGTACAACCTCATTCAAGTACTAACATAAAAAATGTTCAAAGTTTAAATTGTTGTAGGAATTACCCTAATTAAGACACCAACCTTGGTGGAGAGACCCATCTCCTTCCTTAATCTAGTGTAAACCACTTTTCATAATATCTTAGACTAGATCCACAAGCTCAAATCATAATAAAATCAATTTTCATTCCATTCATATGTCAAACACCACCTCATATGCTCGTATTTCCAATAAAAATGACTTCCGTGATCTCAACATTTTTTTTTTCTATATTCCTTAACAAATTAATAGAAAATCCAATTAATGTTTCACTTCCATAATTAATTCACACTCAATTTGACACTAAAAATATTAGAAAACATTAACGGTTCTACAAGATATTTGTTTCTAGTGCACATTCTATAAAATTTACAAGGTCTTATGGGAATTCTCCAAAAGGGCTACCATCCATGAAATTAACTATTTGAGAGAACGGGTCTCCATTGGGAAAATAAAATAGAACAAAATAATCAACCATATGTCAGGTTTGAACACTTAACCTTCCAAGAGAGAAAGCGTACGCAAATCAACTATGCCACAACATACCTCGTTTAAGGTGGAGTCGTTGGTTTTATTTGAATTTGTTCAAAGAGGTCATATCACGTCGGAGGCCACGTTAGGCAGCCAAAGCCAAGCATAACTATCCCACATCACCAATTGTTGATTCAATATGAATTGTTCTTCCAACACCCTCCAAGTCATTGAGCGAAGCCACAACTATTTCTATGTCATAAATTTCAAGTGAATCCAAACTATGCCTTCAACACACTCCAATTCATAACTATTTGCATAACATATGACTGATCCAATAATAAAAAATTACCTTTATCACACTTCAACTTAGAACTATTTCAATGTGACAAGACCATGCCAGTAAAACAAAGATGTGCCTTTGGCACACTCCAATTCATTCGTTGAACCATAACTATATCCATGTCACAAGCGATGAGCCAATTTAAATTATGCATTTGACACACTTCAGCTCAGAAGAATTTCCGTGTCATGAGACGAAGTCGATTAAAATAGATTGTTCTTATCGGGATTAACCAGAAGTATATCCATATCACAAGTGATGAGCCAATCCAAATTATGTCATCAACACACTCCAAATCAGAACTCTTTCCACATCATGAGACTGACTTAATCAAACAAAGATGTCTCTTTCTGACACTCCAAGTCCATGTGTTGAATAAGAAATATATCTTTGGCATAATAATGATTCAATCAAACTATATTCTATCTTTAGTACACTATGTCTTTAGGATTAACCAAAGCTATATCCATGTCAGAAGACTGAGCCAAATAAAAAATTTGCGCCTTCGAGACACTCTGGGTCATTAGGTTCAGTGAGAGTTATGTCCACATCGAAATAATAAGCTAATAAAATATTTTTTTTCCTGTGGGACACTATGAGTCATTGAACTGAGAAAGTAATTTATCAATATCACATTAGAAACCCAATGAAATATTTTTTTCCCTTCACACACTCCAAGGTTTTGACCTTGTAACCAACCAAACTAAATCCCCTAAAACTAGCCACGAAAGCCAGAACTTCACATTATTCCCACCATTCTCATTTAATGTTCCTCAATAAAAGAGAAAGCCTTAATATATACATGATGGGGGATGTTTTTAGTAAATGTAGCGACATTTAAACCCCTATGGGACCACACGAAATGAGTAGGATCTAAGTGTCATTGAGCACTTACTAGCTCACATCATCACGATGTAACACCTTCCATGTGGCTTATTCTAAGTGGTCCATGTGTACATAGAATTCTTGCTATTTGTTTGGCTAAAATTTCCATGTAATCATGCCACATCGCACAATAAGAAAATGTTATTCCACCCTTCTCCCACCACATCATTATCACTAACCACACAATGTTTGACCAATAATTAATGGCCATGTGTTGTTGTTTCCTTTCATCAAAATGAGAAGCGGATTCGCATGGCACTCGACCAAGGGGTCAAATGGATCCTAGACATGTGAGACTACAAGAGTGATTAAATGTGGACGGTCAATAACTTGTTACACTTCGAGCATGTTGAGATATCATCCATCGTAGATTGCAATTTCAATGGCTAAATTCTATAAAAGATGCTCAAAATTTAATGGATTAAACAATGTGTATTTTTATGTGACATTTTTTACAATTTTAACCACATGACCATAGAAATACCCAGAATATGGTTGCTATTTAAAAAATTGGTTTTTTCGGTCATCATTATAAATTCCAATTTCAAACAGTCATAAATTCTCATGAAAGACTATTTTACCAATGTGTTATATAAAATTGCAAGATCCTTGGAGATGAAGAACTAACCATATGATCCTTATAATCATTAAGACATCATAAATTCAGAAAAATCTGAGTAAACTTCAAACATATTTGAGTTCACTTGATGAGAGCATGCAAGAGACTAGGCAATCATACCACTTCCTTTGATTTATGAATGACATTGTTGCTTCCTTAGGTATCCCCTTTGAAATCATTGACATTTCTTTTAATTAGTGACAACATTATCTGAAACACATGTAATTCCATAAATGACACCATTTAAAGTATTAATCTCATGGAACACAAAAAATACATGGATAATCACACTAGACAACATAAAAACATAAAAATAAGCACTAATACATTAAATAAAGTAGTAATTGGATAGAAAAAATAAATGTTCCACATAATTATAACATGTTCTTCTCATAATATCTTAGTATTAGGTGACCCCTCAGTTAGGACCATGAATCCACAAGCACAAAGGGTTACCAAAATCTTTTCATGGTACCTAACTACTACCTCAAATATGTATAACGACCTAGCTGTATCCAACCAATATTATAAAATCTTGCATAATACCACACAACCCTAGGAGGCGCACCCACTTTTCTACACTTCTGGTCCATTGGGATGGGCCCCTAACATTCTAGGGTTTCAATCTCAGGTAAACTAGGGATGTATTTGAGTCATGTGGCTTCAAGGAGTTTTAGTTTCACTTAGGGTTATGTAGGTAGCCTCTTTGGCCTCACACTACTGAATCTATCCCTTTTCCTCAAAACCAAGTAGGCATTTAAAGGGAATTCCATATGTAACAAGGTCATGATTTCTTTCCTTCCAAGAAAATGATGTCATTTGTCCTTAAATAACATTAACACCTTCATATTTATGAGTATGTCACTTGATTGGAAAGTGAAACTCCTTGAAGTGCCCCATGGACATTATAATAGAAACATATGCACTTTTTTACTCAATTCATATTTCAATGTTACATTAGCTCCCTAGGATTAAGCCCTTCATCACTTATTTCTTATCCCCATTTTGACACTTCTCGATTGTTAGTCCCCCATACTCTCTTTTCTCACCTGGTATATAGTAGGAGTGTATTTTATTAATATTCATGTGATTTTATATTTACAAAATTAGGTTCTATAGCCTTAAACATATAGACACAATCACACTAGCATAAAAATCATATTTACATGGACACACTAGGACCAAAATATACCTTGAATTAATATCTTAAACATGATATGTAGATCACACACAATTATTTATCACATATGAGTATGGTATGTATGGGGTTATCGTAGGGTTCTCACATTCCCCTTCATTGAGTCTTTGTTCTCTCCATAGTGTGGTATACACACACACACATAAAAGGAAAATATTAAGAAAAATTAGGGTACTCCACTCTCATTGAATATTCATATTTCTATATTGCATCCTAAGGATCTAAATGTTTCCACTATACCTCTGCCAAGGAGATATCTCGATCTTAGAGTGTTGAAAAATGTAACTAGCTTTGGTGTTCATAATTATCATTAAAACTATATCATTATGTATTTCATGCATAAGGGAAAAGAAGAAATAGAAAAAAATATTTTTTTTATTATTATTTCTTAGTCAAATCATGTTCTTCGTGCTCTCATGGTTATTTGATTCAAGAATAAAATGTAATTGAGTTACTCCATTTGAATTATTTGTAAGAAAAAGAAATAATTTTTTATTGTGTCAAAAGAGTCAAATTGTACCCACAAGACCAAGTTTTCCCTCCAAGTCATGTAAGCCTAGAATATGCATCCATTCAGCCATTTTGAAAACTATATATATAATAGACTTCAACCTCATTTGATCATCCATCCATCCACTTCATTTTTCATGTAGAATAAGGAGAGTTATCAACAAAGTCAAAGGACAAAAGGAGAGAAGTAAAAGGAGAGAGAAAGCTCATTTTTTTTCCCACATAGGTGAGTTTTTAAGCCACATTTTTTGGCATTACATGCTCTAAAATACAGGTTTAATATTTCAGGGAGGCCAAAATTTCAGGGATTAGAAATAATTCAAATGTATGACTACCATTGACTTTGTTGACTTTGACAAGCAAGAGGTAGGATTGAAGGAGGGATGACTTGGCTCTATGTGGAAGTCTTGGTATTGGTATTGGGTCTTAGATATCACACTTTCCTATAATTCTATAATAAAAATAACTTTTATCCATTTTCCCCCTTGTGAGGTTTTGGCCCTCACTTGGAGAGCCTTATTTGTTGTGTTCTTTAGTTTCCTTGAGATATTGATGTAAATTTTGGTAATTTATTGATGAAGAAGAATATAATATAATAATAACTACCCAAGAAAACCTCACAAGTAATTTTCATGAAGGAGAAATAAACCTTAATTTTCTAGCCTATTAATTTCTCAATATGGTATTAGAGATAAGGTGAATGGAAGGAAATCTGGATGTCACAAATTGTTCACATTTTACTTGAAAACACTTTCACAATGGCTATCTCTCCATCAAAAGAAAGAGAGACTTCATGTTGTTCCATCATTGAATATTATTAAATAAAATTAAGGTCACTTCATCCATACTAAATTAGAAATATATTGATTTTAAAGCATCCAACCAAGGAGGTATAATTCATTGTTTGTTTGAAATCCAATTTTATGTTCATTTTTTTTTATGACATCCATTTACACAGACGACCAAAGGTTATTGTTCATATCTATAACATTATAAAAATAAGTACTATGAGAAATATGATGTTTTCATTCAAAGTCCTTTAACATGCGAAGGCACTGTGCTAACCTTAGACAAAAGACAAAATATTGACATTTGAATGTTAAATCTTGTGGGCATGTTTGTATAATGTGGTGATCCAATTTGTAAACTATGGATATTTTCATATGATATAATAGAACAATAGGTTTTCATTTTCTATAAATTCAATACTTAGGTAAACAAGAAGTATTAAAACAATTTGTGAGTTATCCAAACATTTTCATAAAGGCGCCTAAGGCATCTATAATAGTGAGAACAATTTTTTTGTGGAGAGACATTTTACATAATGATATCAAACTACTACCTCTATTATATAGAATCATCCAAGTCATCTAAATCACTATATTTTAAATTATTATTTATGATTTATGGAGGAAGGAACCGAATGAATTTTGAATCCTCTTAACCATCCATAATAGTGGTTAGCCCTGGTATTGCACAAAGGGTGGTACAACTCCAAAGGGCTACTCAACTCTACTTATCAATGCAGGTTTCGTACAAAATTAGAGGTTATAGTGCTATATGCACAACATAATTCCTTCTACTTGATTAAAGTGCATCTAGCTAATGTAATGCAGTGAATTACTTCTATTTTAAGACAAAGAGAATGTATTTCAGATTCCTACATGTAAATGACAATGGAAGAAAACCATAAATAATTAACCTAATTGCAGAAAAAGGAAACTATTCTATGGGAAATCATTCATCTAACTATCTAATAATTTTTAGTAAAGAATCTATTATATCATCACACACTTCATCAAAGCATAAACTAAATCATATCTTTTGTTCATTCAAATTGTATTTTTATGTAAAACACATTTTAACTCTGGAATTAAATGAAACCCTAATGTCTAATATGTTTTTGTATTAAGGAAGGAAAGATATTTGGAGTGGCCTAAGAGTCTCTTCTAACCATGAATTCATATCTGGGGTCAAATGAATCCTATTCTATGCTGAAAAGGAAAAAATGAGATAAGCTAGAGTGAAGAGGTGACTTATAGAGATGCTATAGGAAGTTTCTACACAATGTCTTGTAATTGCTACAGGTTGTCCTGAAATGCTACAAGAAACAATCCAAGAGGGTTTTAAGGATGAAATAGTTTAAATTAAGGCATGGAAGGATGATAGGAGCTATAATTAGGTGGGGGAGAGGTGGAAAACACCTCCATCTAAACATAGAACCCTTGGGAGGCCTCTTTTGCACTTGGAAGGATACTCACGGTGGTGTTGGAGGTAGTTTCACAAAAAACGTTTTTGTGTCAGATTTGGTGCAGTTGTAGACAACCATGCAATCACTAAACACATTCATGCATTTCTTATTTACAAAATAACATGTTAACACATGGAAAAAATGAGTTGAATTGAAAAACCCCACCTAATCTATGTTGAAACCTAATCTAACAAAAATCCAACTCCTAAATTATAGTAAGTGGTGAGCCTAGATATTGCACCAAGAATGCTACAATTCCCATAGGATACTCTAATTTACTTTATAAACTTAGGGTTTGTACAAAATTGGAGGTGACAATGCTATATACACAAAAGTTTAATTCTACTCATGTCATCCTGTTCTGAGTCCTACGAAAGGGTTCTATTTCTAAGGTTTCTAAATGAAGTCTATCACACTTCTGAATATAGACGTAGGGCTACAAGTGATTCAAATCCATTGCTCTATCAGTAATAAAATAACTATTCTACAACCAGAAATTACATCTAGCTACTGCGCAATGGAAGAAATCTACAAATTAAACTATGGAAAGAAATGGAAGCGAACTAGGCATATTTCATGAAGTAAACTTTTGAATTGAAATTGTGGAAAGAAGACTAACCTAACCATAGATTGTTGGGCCAAATGGCTAAAAACAATCTATCTAATTCATGTGTTAGCTATCATTCTTTTACTCATGCTTCTAATCATGACCTAATTATGCTTGTAAATGCACTATTTTGCAGCAAGGAGGAGAAAGCGACAAGGTTGTTTAGAAAGGCCTTGACCTCATGGGTGCAGGGAAAAAGGTGTCTGGATGGTTTTGATAGGTATGGATGAGGTTTATGATGGTTTCTGGGCTAAAGTAGAGGCCCATTGGTGCTGCTCTAGGTGTTTCTATAGGTTTCCTGTAGTGCTACGTGAAAGTCTTGTATTGCTACAGGAAACCGTCTAAGAAAAATTTGAGGCCAAAATTGGTGGATAAAAGCATAGGGGAGGTGGAATGAAGATGTGTTTGGATGAATGGAAGGTTTCGAACGCCTTTCCCAAGCTCAAATCCTCTTTATAAGCCCTTATTTCACTTCTAGGGTTGCTCACATTTTGAATGTGAATTTTTTTTAAAACAGGGCTCATGGCGATTTGATGGAAAGAAGGCTAATGATGGGTGAGAAATGAAGCTAAGGGTGCTGGTGAAGTCCTCCTTTTTTGTGCTACCTAAACCTACAAGAAAACTACCTTTTCATGCAGCAAACATTAGCAAATTCATGATGAAGGAAATGGAAAACATGAGCTGAATCTGGAAAGAAAACCTACTTTAGCCTTCAAACATAAATATAACTTACTATTCTAGAAAATTTCATGACACTACAACAACCTAACTATTATTTCTAAGAAATCATTAACTAAAGAGAAAATTGGGCCTGTGGGGAAGGTCTTCCCTCTTAAATCTCCAATGAAAGATATGAGAGAGGGAGGCTTGAAACATAGTTTTCTGAGCTTATAAGCTATTCTACCAACATTTATGCAAGACTAACTACAACAAAGACAAATGGAAGCAAACTAAAAATAGTGAATTGGAATGTAAGGAAACTAGCTAAAAATCATAAAGCAAACTAGCTACAATGCAATAAAAATGAGCATGCATACACAAGAGAGACTAAGGCCAATGTATTGGGCCCTAACATACAATCCTATCCCTCTAAAAACTAAATCAGTGAAGGACAATTTGAATACTTATCTTATTGTAGAAAATAGTTTCATTACATAATCATAAAAGTCTCAAAAACCTATTACAAGAGTTACGAGTTTATAATCTTCCTTCAAAGTTAGAATCCTCATGAGCTCTTGCTCATCCCTATTTAACCTAGAGGGTAGCTACCAATAGCTCCCTAAAATGTAGGTGATGTTTCCTCTTTGACTGCAAGAGAAGTGGATCTTTGGTGCACTTGATCTCCCACTTGCTTGGTTGCCTTTGATTTCGATATGTTAGAGGGAATATCGAGGATACCTTGGCTGATTTTGGTAGTTAAGTAGGTGGTAAATCCCCCTAGGATCTCTCCTTGTTGTCTACTTCGAGCTTTAATTGCAAAAGCTTCATCAAAAGTGAAATATTTTCATGATTATCCTGCATTTAACTCATGTTAGGCACTCAAAGTATGACAAGCCTTAATCACCATATACACTAGCAACATAAGACCATAATATAATTTAAATGTGAGAAAGAGAGAGTAATAAGGATAAAAAGGTGACAATTAACCCCCCTAATAATACCTAATGATGGAGCTCATCATCAGCCCCTAACAAATGTTTTCTCATCCTCTGAGCAACTTATTCCTCCTTCTGCATTTCTTTGAAAGCTTTAATGGACCCTCTAACTTCACAATGAAGAAGTGTGGGAATCCCTTCAAGAGGGAAAAATCCATTATTATTTTCTTCTTCCTCCCATTCTCTATTTTTCTCATCTTGGATTTTTCCGTCACTTAGTCCCAACAACAAGGTTGGATCGAGTTTCAAACCAAGCCACTGAATCTTCCTAGCCTACATAGCTCTTTTGTATAGTGGTGCTCTTTCTAAGGCACCTCTAAATCTCTCTGGTATGTGGTAATCTATGTTTCTAAAACTGTGATGGAGGCTATTCCATCTCCTTTGACTAGTCATTATGCATTCATCTTCCAAGAAACTAGACATGTCATCAAAATGAGCCATGGCTTGAGCTTGTGTGCTAAGGTGTTTTTCTGCAAGTGCATCATCCTTTTCTATATTGAGATGGTTGTTGATGAGTCCCCTATGGCTGAATAGTTCTATCCTAATGTCTATAGGCTCCTCGTTATCTCTCCTCATGACCGTCCTTAGTTCTTGTGCTCTAGATTCCTCATTAACCATCCAAGAGGCTAATTCCATTAATTTCATGTATCCCACTATACGATTACGGTCCCAAATGTTCAAGTTTATCAACACAAGGTTGTGCAT
This sequence comes from Pinus albicaulis, assembly GCA_034641835.2. Lineage (NCBI taxonomy): Eukaryota > Viridiplantae > Streptophyta > Pinopsida > Pinales > Pinaceae > Pinus > Pinus albicaulis. Next base: position 482,925,569 of record CM076574.1, read on the forward strand.
GTAGAATTCTGCCATTTTTTCCTTGTCTCCCTTACTTGATTTGTTGCAAAATTCAATGAATTATTTGCAGTTCTGGAAGGGTAAGGATCTATGAGAACTTAGTCTCCTAATTTGAAATAGGAGGAACTGTTCATTGAAGTAGACTACATAGGAATATGATGGTTACCTATGTTGGATGGCCTCCCTGCACAAGTCTGCCATGGTTTACATTAGTTTCTCTTTTTGATGAAGTTGATCCTACAATCTTGCATTCTCTACTTGGGCCTTTTGAAGTTGCTCTTTCAACATGGATTCTCTAAGCCTAGCATCAGAAAAATCCCTTCCCAACTCAGTCACTTTTTCCTCCATGACTCCTATGTCATGCACACCTTTGGTTGTAGAAATATTCATCTAATGATGAGCGTGCGCCCTCTCCTCTTTCAACTAATAGAATAAAGGTAGTGTAAACGTGTGAGGAATCAATCTCCCCCTTCAATAAATCTATAGTAGGAGCTTATATTTGTTTGAGGGCTAGGGTGTGACACTACTTATACATCTTTGAGGATAGGTTTTGGTCAGGTAGGCTCCTCCTTTTAATCTTATACCCCCCCCCCCCTTTTCATCATTCCATCCACCTTGTTCCTTTTCCTCAACTTCTTGGACCTCTTTCCCATCCATGGTTGTCTTTTCTCCCTCATCCAAGGTTTATTTTTCTAATTCTAGCTTGTTGAAGTTTCCTGTAGCAAAGAAAAAGTTTCATGTAGCAAACTCTGTTTCTATTGAGGAAAACCCTCTCTTTCTTATTTTTCCTTTTTTTTCTATCCTTTGAGGGTCTATGGGGGTTGATATATGTGTATGGGATGTAAAACTTGTAGAATTTATTCCTATGTAGGTCATAGGGGTCCTCATAGGTGAGGTGATCTCTTGAACCTTTCCTTATTCTATCCTTATTTCATCATCATTCTTCGGTGAATCCTCAATGGAAATAGTTGGAGTCTGTGGTTTCCCTTGCATCACCCTTTGGCTCTTCCTATTCATGAAATACATGGGTATTTGTCTCTTCCTCTTTGATTTCACTGGTGTGATCAATGTGGCTAGGGTAGCATCCATTTCCTGATCTGTTATTTTTGGTTATATGCTGGTGTGTTGAGGGAAATATCACTACCTAGCATAGGGTCCAATATTATCTTCTCCTCTGTATTTTCTTCCTTCTTCCCCTCATTATCTTGCTTCTCTCTTTCTAATGTCTCTATTTTTTTTTTCAACCTCCATCTCTTCTTTTTCTTTCTCATCTTCAGCCTCCTCTTCTTCTTCTTCTACCTCCCTCTCTCTAAGAATAGAGGCATATGTTTTTCCTGTTTGGTGGCTATGAAGGCTTCCCTATCCATGTCTATGAATGAGGACCAAGACATAGGGAGGTTTAATCTTGTTAGAGCATCACTCGCTATCATTTTTATAAGGCCATGATGAGCCAAATGCTGGTGTTTCCTTTCCCTCACCTTTTTGCTCATGTTTGTTACTGATTTCAAGAGGAAATGAGGGATGCTGAATATTTTTTCTAGAGGGGGCTCTCCTCGAAATATAATATCATTCAACAACATGAAATGGTATCCATAGACTACACTAAGTCTGCCTTCACACGAAATGAATTTCATGATATGGAAGGCTACTTCATCCTAGGGGTATGGAATGCTTTCTCTCCTCACTCCATTCTTGTTCGCAATGTATTCTTCTCCTGTTACAAAGAAGATTTTCTTAGTTGCAGTGCTTCACATCCTCTCTTTAATCCACTTAAATATTAAGGGAAAAGTGGTCATTCTTCTAGTTAGTTCAAGTGAAAGTGTGATGGATAGGCCCCTAACCATAGTGGTGGCATTGTATTATGATTTTGATAGCAGAGCCACTGAAAACTCTCGAGTTATCTCCTCATAAAAACCCTTCAGAAGCTCGAAGAAACCTAGCCATTGGTGGTTACTTAAAATATCCATTACTTGAGGATGTTGCCTTATTATTTTAATATTAGTGGGCTCCCTTCTGTAAAATCCCCCTACCATATTTATGGTTTCCATAGGAAGGTGGTCAGATGCTTTTTGGTTGAGAGTTACTTGTGAAGAGGCCTTGGATATTATGTTCTCAAACAAATTCAAACTTTCGCCATTTAATTCCCAAATTACAACTGATTGTGTGTAAATTTCATGGAGAAATTGAAATTCTGGAGGGTGGAAACAACTTGCCTCTGTCCTTTGGTGTTTTTTCTTGGGATATGTTCGCCTTAGGAAGTAAATTCACCCAAAGGTGACTCTTTTTTTCCCTCTATATCCTTGTTGGTCTTCCTCTGTCATTTCCTGTATCACTTCATTGTTTCCTATAGCACAATGGTGCGTGCAAGCTCAGACTCAATTCTCCTCTCTCTGATGGATCCTCTGACTCCTTTTTCTCCCACTTCTCTTGAAATGCTCAGCAGAGTGGGCATAATGAGGCACAACTTTTCTTGATGGTTTTTCTAAAAAAAATTGGAGCAGGATGCTTACTTCTACTTAGCACGAGTTTTCCTCTTTGGGAACATTGGTCCCACTCTAGTTAATAATTTCCCAGCCTCATAATCCCATCCTCATCCTTGTTCACTCCTCCTTGACTGATTTTAATTTCCCAGGTGGCATTTAGAATTTACTTTTCATTCAGTTTAAATTTGCGAAGGTGGCCAAGTCAATTGGCCAACTTTTTTCCTTTTAAGTCTCTAAACTTAGACATTAAACTATTTTGATCATTATGAGTGAATAGAAAGAGGTGAAGGGTCATACCTAAGCCTACATGGTGATGGTGTGTTGCATACCTGATCTGGTGCAAGGAGCTGGAGTTTGGGGTTGCAGACATGATCTTCCTCTTGTTGTATTTTGATTTTTTGTTTATTTTCCGAGTGAGATGCTTAACCTTTTATTTGTCTTTTCTTAATGCATGTGTTTCATGGAGGTCCTTAGGTGCCTTGGCTAGTGGGTTCTCTCTCTTGGATTATGTTGGTGGTTGTTTGAAACCATATTCTTATACTAATCTTCAGCATTTTTCCTTATTGTGCCATACACATAATTGCTATAGGAAACCTTCCAACTTCCTATAGAACCTTCTCTCCACTTCTTGGGCCTACATATTTCTTAGGGATGAAGTGAGATGGTTTATGGAGTTCATGAATGAAGTGAGTGGAATGATGGAGAAGTAAGGGTAGAGGTTCATGCCAAGGTATAAATGATTTAGTTGCTAGTGATGCAACATAGGGTTTAAGGAGTGAATCTTTGTGCAGGGAATGAAGTGAGGGTTAGGAGTGGTAAGTATAGGCAGAAAATAAATTATCATTCTCTTTTTGAAGTTTAGAAACCTTTGAGAGATATTATTCAATCGTAAATAAATTTTTTGTAGCATTTACAGGGTTTCGTGTAGTGCTACAGGAATCCTGTAGCTACTATATTTTCCTGTAGAAATTACAGTCAGGGAAAAAATGAAATTTTCTACTTACCTGTGAGGTGAAATAAATGAATTGGTGCATGTTGGAGTAGTTCACAGAGTGTGTAAAAAGAGGAGAGTAAGAATTGAGGGAAAAATAATCCTATGGATCCAAAAACCATCTTTGATCAATAACCTACAAATATAAAAAAAAATGAGAGCATTTCTCTTTTTCCTTTTGTTTTTTTTCTCTTTTCTTTTATTTTTTTCTCTTGTTTTTAAGGCAAGTGGGTTGCCTCCATAGATTTTTTTAAACCACAAGCCTTCCTTGGGCACCTCTATGAGTTTTTCACCCAAGAATATTTTATTTTATTTTTTGCGTTTTTTTTTTTTTTTCTTGCTCCAGGATTGCCTCATGGAGGTTTTCAACCGTGTAGTTGGCCTTGGGCACCTCACAGAGATTTTCACCCATGCCTCTTTATTTTTTTTTATTTTTATTTTTTTTCTAGGAGGGGGGTTCTTCAAATTATGGAGTTGAGGCAGTGGAAACTATGGAGTCTCCCATGACATACACCTCCCTGTCTATGGAATTTATAAATTTTAGACCTATAGAGAGCCTTTTTGTAACATTTAAACCTGTAACAATTGACAAGTATGGGAATCCCCTCCTCATCTATGGTTATGAGTTGAAATGCTCTATTATCAAAACATTTTTCCACTTTGTAGGGTCCCATACATCTTGTCATCAGTTTTTCTTTCAAATCCTTGAACCTTGAGTCATACAGCAGAGGCCAATATCCTTCTTGAAAGGTTTTCTCCTTAATGTGATTATCATGAGATACCTTCCTTTGCAGTTGAATCACTTCTGTGTGAATGAATTCTTGCATCGTGAACTCATCCAATCCATTTAATTGCAGAAACCTTTCTTGTTGGGTCTTTGATATATCAAGGTCTAACTCAGCTACCATCCTTAAGGTGTTGAACTCAAATTCAATTAAAGGTAGAGCTTTATTCCCATATACCAAGTCATAAGGAGTGAATCGTGTTGTTGTCTTCCAAGTAGTGTTGTAGGCCCAAGTAGCTTCCACCAATCCATCTGCCCAATATTTTCTATTGTTTCTCACAACCTTGGTGAGGATATTCTCCAAGGTTCCATTGGTCACTTCCACTTGGCCATTTTCTTGAGGGTGGTAGGAAGTGGAAGTATTATGCATTATCTTGTGCCTCATGAAAATATTCTCAATGGGATGAGACGTGAATGGTGCCCTCTAATCAATGACTAACTCTCTAGGGTATCAAAATTTCTAAAACACATTCTCTCTCATAAATTCGACTACCTTCTCCTCAGTTTCTACCATTACAGCTTTTGTTTCAACCCACTTTGTTAGGTAGTGAATGTAGACCATGATATACTTCTTTTGGCCAGATGGTGGATCAATGGGTCAAATAAAGTCCATGGCCCACTTGTTGAATGGCTCTAGAGCCACCTTAGGCTGCAAAGGAATCACATCCCTCTATGTAGGTTTCCCCATGCTTTGGAAATGGTCACACCTACTAGTGTATATTCTAGAATTTTGGTGAAGGGTAGGCCAATAGTAACATGACTGAAAAAATTTCAAGGTTGTCCTTTTTGCAGTAAAGCGACCTCCACAAGGGATATCATGACATTCAAAGAGGATGTCAAAAAATTATTCCTCCCTCACACATTTTCTGAGAATTTAGTCAAGGCCTAGCCTGAAGAGATTTTCCCCAATCCAGATGAAAGGGGTGCTTTTTCTGATGATATTTCTCTCCTCCTTGGATGAGAGGTTAGGGGGAACTTTTCAACAACCAAGTAGTTAGCTATGTTAGAAAACCATGGAGAGAGTGCTAAGATAGAAAAGAGGTGTTCATCCGGGAGCTCGTCATCCAAAATTCCTTGTTCATCTCTAGGTAAAGCTAACTTGGATTAAACAATATGCAACAACATTCCCCTTTGCAGGTTTATCGACAATGGTTAGGTCAAACCGTTGTAATAGTAACAACCATCTAGTTATTATAGCATTAACATCCATTTTTTTCCTTAAATATTTTATGGCTTCATGTTCAGTGTGTACAAAGGTCTGATAACCACTGATATGATGTCTAAATTTTTTTAAAGCATGGAAATTGGCTAAAATTTCCTTCTCTGTGACATTATAATTGAGTTCGGCCTTGGAAAAGTTCTTACTAATGAAATAGATTGCATAATGTAATTTCTCTTCTAACTTCCCCGAGGCTGCCCCCACAACTTTTTTTGATGCATCTGTGTGGATGTGGAAAGGCAGAGTCCAATTGGGACCTCAGAGAATGGGGGTAGCAGTTAAATTTTCCTTAATGAGCTCAAAATATTCTTGATAGAGACTGGACCAGGTAAAATTAGAGTCTTTGGCTAACAATCCAGATAGTGGTGAATCCAACTTGCTGAATATTTGATAAACCTTCTATCGAAGCCATATAAACCTAAGGAAATCCTTACATCTCTTTGATTTTGAGGAGTAGTTACCCTTTTGATGATGGTGATTTTGTTTGGGTCCACCTATATTCCTGCTCGGGATATTGATTGTCCCAATATTACTCCTAATATTTTCAATAAGTGACACGTTTCTGGGCTCAGGGAGAGATGCATCTCAATGAACCTTCTTATCACTTTTCCAAATTTGGAGAGAGCTTCCTCGAAGTCATCCCAATAAGGTGTGAAATCTTCCATGTAGATTTCAACCGAGTCATGGAATAACTCAGAGAAAATGCTCAAGACAACTATTTGGAAGGTATCTAGGGCATTGCACAACCCAGACGGTAGGAATATGTAAGAAAAGGTACCCCAAGGATATGGGAAATTAGTCTTGTATTCATCTTCAGGGCTAATTTTGATCTGGTTATACCCACTGAACCCATCTAAGAAAGAAAAAAACTTATTTCCTACAAGGCCATCTAGGACTTGATCTATAAATGGAAAAGGGAAATGGTCCTTGTTGGTGGCTTTTTTGAGTTCTCGATAATCAACACAGATTCACCATTTTCTATTATTATTTGGGACTAGGACAAGAGGAGATACCCATTCATTTCCTGATATAGGATAAATGAAACTTGCATCCAAAAATGTATACAATTCTTCCTTAACCATGTATTTTAGAGTTGGGTTCATCCACCTTTGAGGTTGGAACATAGGCTTGCACCCTTTTTTAACGTAAATATGATGTCTGCACATCGAGGGATGCACCCCTTTCATTTCCTTGTAGTCCCAAGCAAATGCATCTAGGTTTTCTTTCAAAATTTGGCATAGCTGATCTTCTTCTCTATCTGAGAGGTTTGAGTTGATTTTTAGAGATTTGGATGGGCCAAATTCCCTATCCTTGGTGATTTTATAGGTTGAATCAAGTAAGTGCAGCTCCATGCGAGGGTGGCTTTCAAATTCTCTGACTATGTTTTCAAGTGGCCTGTTAGTGGGGGACTTGTTCTGAATGACTCGGTTGATGAGTTCATCTTCATCAAGCTACTCCCCTCTAAGAATAAAATCTATGGTAAAAATGGGGTAGGTTGTATTGTGTATAATTCATCTTCTTCATCATCCTCCAACCATATAGGTAAGTCATGGTCAATGACTCCGGAGGATATAGTACCAGCCCTTTAGACAAGGGTCCATTCTTAAAATTCATGTTTCCGGCCCAACAATTGATACAGGCATCAACAATGGCTAGCCAAGGTCTCCCTAGAATGAGAGGATACCCATTAAGCTTTGTTTTGGATGGAGAACCGAGAAACCTATAGGATACTCCCAATATTCAATTGAAACCATAAAATCCTTAACAATTCCTTCCAGAGTTACTATGGATTGATCTGCAAGTTGCAAAACCATTTTGATTTTCCTCAAAATCCTTTGGACATTGAGCTTAAGCATAGTTTCCTTGGCCATTACATTGATGGTGTCCCCCAGATCAATCAAAGTATTGGGTACTATGAAACCATCTATTTGCACATCTACAACTGGACTTCCATGGTCCAGGTACTTTGGGAATATCACCCTTCCTAACATTACGTCAGACAGTTGTCTACTACAGTGATGGTGGGGCTATCTTTCTTCTTTATTTTAGGTTTCTTGAAGAAATTTTCCTTGATGAGCGTATTATAAATAGCGACATCCTTAATGGCATGGATAAGGGGTATTTTTAGACAAAATTTTCAATTCTCCTAGAAGTTCGGTCCTCTCTAGGGTGTGATGAATGGAGTGGATCAAGCACTTAGGAATACGAGGTTGTTGGATCTGAGTGTTAATTTATTCCTTTTCCTCCTCAACCTCTACAGTTGTATATGGATAATGGTTTTCTAGGATTAGTCTTCCCGACCTGAGATTAATATCCTATATCTCCATAGAATAAGATGGATAGGATGTCTCTCCACTATAAACTTGTTGTGTATTTCTATTGTTTGGGTTGGGATTGGGTTGTGCAGGCATCTGGGGCATCTTGGGAGGAGAAGAATGAGTAAGTTGTGGTTGAGGTTTGTGTGGAGGCATTAGAGAAGGTTATTGATTATGTTGGGTCATCCACCCTTCTGATGGGTTGTTCCACTGAAGTTGTTGAGGAACATACTTATGAAATTTTTGGTTCGTAGGTTCAGGATGATATGGAGGGTTGTAAGGTAGAGTAGGAGGTGTAGGCTAGGATGGGGGAGTGGTGGTGTACCAAGATTTCATAGGTGCAAACTGATTGTTTTGATAGTAGGAATAAGGTGCACCTTGCATACCCTATTGATATGACCAAGGCCCTTGTGTCATTCTATGGTTGATGAAACAAAGTTTCTATGGTCCTACTTCCCCAAATTGATATAAAACTTTGAGTCCTTGCAAGGAGGTACACTTGTCTGTGGCATGATTCTTCTCAAAGACTAAGAAAACCTCTATGACATTTAATGAACATTCATTTTAAGGGTGTTTTCTAGTACATGTAGGGCACAATATAGCGAGGGATCCTTATGCTTCCTCTTGCTTCCTCTTGATATGCATCGTGTCCATTTGAAACACAAAGGTGTGCAATATCTCACTCTTTAAGTCCTCCAACATATTTCCAATCTCATGCTTGATGGAGGTGGAAGAGAAGGGGTGTTGGTCATACTTTGGCTAGCTCTTCCTTTATTTTGAGATACCCTAGAATGGTTCTTGAAGACAATTTTTATTGTCTCATAAGGCAATTGGTAGATATCTCATCCTGATAACATATTAAGGGTTTATATCACCTCCTTCTTGATCCCTTAGAGAAGTACTAGTTTAAGTGATCGGGGATCAAGGGTACAGTTGGCTCTTTAGTAGTTTTACTGGAACCTCTCTTCATAGTCCTCTACGGATTCATCATGCCCTAGAGTCATCGTCGACATTTCATCTTTAGTTTCCTTGGACCTACAATAGTCCCTATACTTGTTGTTGAAGACCTCTTGCATCTATGCCTAGGTGCTGATGGTGTTCCTAGGTAGACCCATGAACTAGCATAAGGTTGCATCCTTAAGGGTAGAAGGGAATAAATTTAGCTTTTTATCATCTGAGGCATAGTCATAGGTCCTACAAACAATTGAAAGTTAAAACATGAATGTGTCAGGGTCCTGAGAGGTAAGTCCATGGAAATGTGGAAAGGTGGAGGAGTTGATGTTCTTCATTTTAGTTTCCCATTTGTCTCTCTAATGGTAAAGGCACCCCGTGCTTCAGTTTCATCCATGGATTGAATAGCTGAAACAATTTCCTTTGGTGAAACAATTTATTCTTCTTCCCTAATAGGTTCTTCAAAGTTTTCAAAAGGCTCACCAGTGGTGTGCCCAACCTCACAGTCATTGAAGAAGAGTGAAGGGTGACTATGTTGGGATGTGGGGGTTTTTAGTAAAAAAAAATCTTGGAGCATCCCTACTCCTACGAGGCATGAAAGTAAAATCATTTTTGTATTTTTAAATTATTTTGAAACAATATGTAACAGTAAAGCATAAAATAATGCTAAAACATAATAAAATAATCTACTTGACACCTCCTCGACAATGATGCCAAAAAGTGGTAAGCCCTAGTATTGCACCAAGAATGTTGCAACTCCTAGAGGCTACTCTACTTTACTATATCAACCTGGGGTTTGTACAAACTTGGAGGTGATAGTGATATATACGCAACATATGCATTATACTCATGCCATCCTCTTCTGATTCCTACTAAAGGGTGCTATTTCTAGGGTTTATGAATGAAGTCTGTCACACTTCCGAATTTAAACCTAGTGCTACAAGGGATTCAATGCCATTTCTCTATCAGCAATAAAATAACTATTCTACAACAAGAAATTACATCTAGCTACTATGCAACGGAAGAAAACTACAAATTAAGCTATAACAAGAAATGGAACAAACTAGGCTTCTTTCATGAGGTAAATTGTTGAATTGAAATTGCAGAAAGAAGACTAACGTAACCACACATTGCTAGGAAATATGACTAAACACACTTTGTCTACTTCATGTTTTAACTATCATGCTTTTACTCATGCATCTAATCATGACCTAATTATGCTTGTAAATGCATTGTTTTGTAGCAAGGAGGAGAAAGCACTAAGGTGGTTTAGGAAGGCCTTGAGCTCATGGGTGTAGGGATGAAGGTGTCTGGATGAGGTCAATGATGGTTTATGGGCTTAAGGTGAGGCCCACTAGTCATATTGTAGGTGTTGCTATAGGTTTCTTGTAGTGCTACAAAAAAGTCCTAAATTTCTACAAGAAACAGTCTTAGGGAAATCTGAGGCCAAACATGCTGGAAAAAAGTGTAGGGGAGGTGGAATGAAGGTGTGTTTGGATGAATGAAAGGTGGAAAACCCCTTGTCCAAGCTCATAACCTCTTGAGAAGTGTGTATTTCACTTTTAGGGTTGCTCACATTATGAAGGTGAAAAAACTTAAAAACAAGGCTGATGACGATTTGATGGAAAGCAGGCTAATGATGGGCGATAAATAAAGCTAAGGGTGTTGGTGAACTCATCCTTTTGTTGTGTTACTTGAAATTGAAAGCAAACTACCTATTCATGCAAAAAACATTGGAAAATTCATGATGAAGGAAATGGAAAAGATGAGCTGAATTTGGAAAGAAAATATACTTTAGCCTTCAAACATAAATCTAAATCAGTATTCTAGACATGTTCATGACACTACAACAACCTAACTATTTGTTCCACGAAATCATAAACTAAAGGGAAAATTTGGCCTGTGGGGAAGGTGTGCCCTCCTCGAGCTCTAATGAAAGAGATGAGATAGGGAGGATTCACAAATAGTTTTTTGAGTTTATAAGCTATTCTACCAACATTTATGCAATATTAAATAAAACAAATACAAATGGAAGCAAACTAAAAATATTGAATTGGAATGTAAAAAAACTAGTTAAAACTCATAAATCAAACTAGATACAATGACATAATGTTAAGTCCCTATATCAATAGTTTAGTCCCTTATTATGTTACTGTATCCCCCCTTATTTTTATTTTTGTACCCCTGTAACTCCCATATTTTTATTATTGTGCCCTTACATTATTCTTGTTAGGTTGGCTAGGGTTACATTGTGGCCCCACTAGGATTATATTGTGGCCCCATCGACTCTTATATATAGAAAGGAGGTTTTTTCATTTGTATCATTCAAGAATTGTTCATTTATGTAATCTATTATAGGTTTCCCCCTCTAAGTGGATATTTCTAAGGCATTTATCTCTCTCTTTCTTCTATTTTTGGAGTTGGTTTCTCAACATTTGGTATCAGAGCTTTGGATTCTAGGGTTTCGATGCACCAAATAGGTCATCATGGAATTTTCACTTTAAATTTTTTTCTACGAATGTTTAGAAGCTGAAATTTTTAGAGCACGAAGATCAAATCCTGAGGAACATCGTGGAAAAATTTTAGAGCTTGGTCCGCAATATTTTTGGAGATATGGTCTTTGGAAGTTAAGTCATTTTTAGGCTCCCGAATTTCATCGCAAAGAGGTTATAATGGGAAAATCTTCATAACTCTCTCTCTGAGCATTAGATTGGAATATGTAAAAGGTGACTAAAATTATATAGACTGTAGTTTCTTATCTATAAATTTCATAGCTAAAGGAGAAAACAGTGACACGTGGCAGGTCGTACAAGTTTTCTCTACGGAACCATTCCATACTTAGGTCATTGTGGGAGATTGGAAATAACTTTGCATTGAAGATTAGGTCAGACCTATGGAATTAGAAAGAGGATTTAGAGGGCCACGGAAGGGCCAAATTTTAGATATTGAAGATCTGAAATCACATAGATAATTTAGTTTCAATATCGAGCTCCTCAAAAGCAAGAAAATGGTGTGTATTTGGTTTTTTAAATTGCATAATGTTTTTTTGAAAAAGAAGTTTGAAGTGATTCCAAGGGAATATTTTAGAATTTTTATTAGTATTGGTTCTATAATGCCTCCAAAAATTAATTCCATGCCCATTAAGCCCTCAAAAAGCTATACTATGACGCATGAAGAGAAAGAATTGCAGTCAAAATTACGGTACCAAGTGCAACTAATTTTGATCTTGTGAAGAGCAACCGAAGATGACATAGATGGTTTAAAATAAAAAATGGTGGCTACGTTGGACTGTTTGAAGGATCAAATAATAGATAATATGAATGATAAATTAGTGGAAGATCACATCGAGCATCAACAACAAGTTCTCCAACTCTCAAAGGATAACCTAACTTTGGTTCAGAATCTAATGAAACAATACGAAGATCAACATAACATTCAAATAAGTTCTAAAGTAGTCATAGAAACAAGAACTCGACAAGTACGATAAATTTCAAAGTATCTCAGCAAGTGGAAGAACTTTCCTATAGAAAATTTTACATGGGAGGATGAGAAATTTGTACAGAAGCATCAAGAAATAATCAAGCGTTGAGGAAAACACTTGTTTGAAGGAGAGGGGCATGTTAAGTCCCTATATTAATATTTTAGTCCCTTATGTTAGTGTATCCCCACTTATTGTTATTTTTGTACCCCTGTAACCCCCATATTGTTATTATTGTGCCCTTACATTATTATTGTTAGGTCAGCTAGGGTTACTTTGTGGCCCCACTAGGATTACATTGTGACCCCATGGACTCCTATATATAGAAAGAAAGCTTTTCCATTTGTATCATCCAAGAATTGTTCATTCATGTAATGTATTGGAGGTTTCCCCCTCATAGTGGCTTATTTCTAAGGTGTTGATATCTCTTTTTTTCTCTTTTTGGAGCTGGTTTCACAACACATAAAAAATGAGAATGAATACAGAAGAGAGACTAAGGCCAATGGATTGAGACCTAACCCACAAGCCTAACCCTGTGAAAAATAAATCATTGAAGGACAATCTAGATACTAGTCTTATTTTAGAAAATAGCCTCATTACATAATCATAAAAGTCTAAAAAATCTATTACAAGAGCTAAGAGTCTATTAGCTTCCTTCCAATTTTGAATCCTAATGAGCTCTTAATCAGACCTATTTAACCTAGAGGGTAGCTACCAAGATCTCCCTAAAAAGTAGGTGATGTGTTCTCTTTGGATGCAAGATAAGTGGAGATTTGGTGCACTTGATCTCCCACTTGCTTGGTTGCCTTTGATTTCGAGTTGTTGGAGGGAATCTTGAGGATGCCTTGGTTGGATTTGGGAGTTAAAGAGGTGGGAAATCCTTCTAGAATATTTCCTTGTTTTCTACTCCAAGATTTAATGGAAAAATATCCATCAAAAGTGAAATATCTTCATGATTATACCGCATTTAACTCATGTTAGGAATTCAAAGTATGAAAAGCCTTAATAACCATATGCACTAGCAACATAAGACCATAACATCATTTAAATGTGAGAAAGAGAGACTTAATAAGACTAAAAAGGTGACAAATAACCCCTCAAATTATACCTAATGATGGAGCTCATCATTAAGCATATTATGAGCATTATAATCACACTATATACTTTTTCAATAAATCACAAACAAAATAATTTTGATATGTGGTTGGAGATCCTTATCCTCAAGATCCCATGAGAGAGGTGAGGAAGAGAGACTACAAACACAGTTTTGAACAATTTTTTATGCTTCTAGAATGTAAACAGATTAAACAAGATGTTGAAACATAAAGAGAGAATATAAATACAGAAGAGGGACTTATTCAATGAATTAGGCCCTAACCCAAAATCATCAACCCTCCGATACTAAATCAATGATTGAAAAAATTCTCATTATTATTGCATAAAAATGTCTAATACATCATATGACAATAAAAAATAATACTAAATTAGAGCTCACGAGATACCTAACTAAATAAAATGTTCGAATCCTAATGAGCTCATGCCTATGCTTATTTATAAAAATGGGTAGCTACCAACAACTCCCTAAAAGGTAAGAATAATTCCTCCTTGATCTCGGGAAAAGTGGAGCTTGGCTCCTCATAATTGTCACTTTTCTTGGCTACCTTTTCCTTCAAGTTGTTGGGAAATATTGTGATGTGATATTTTCTGATTGAGAGAGTTAATGAGGTGGTAAAATATCTGACAATATCTCTTTGTTTTCTACTCTGATCCCTTTGGTGGAAAATATCTGAAGAATAGATTTATCCCATGCAATTACTTCATATTAGGCAATAAGACATGAAAAACATCACACACCCTTTTAATTAAGAATAATGTGACAAAAATGTAGATAAATGTGAGAAAGAGGTAACTTAATAGCTAAAGAATGGAATTTTGGGTCTCATCATCACCCCCCTACTGAAATGGTTTCTCATCCTCTGAGAAACTCAGTCCTCCTTTTTGATCCCTTTCAAAGCACTAGTGGACTCATTGACATCCTAAGGCGGAAAAGAGGGAGTGCCTTCTGGTGGGTAGAATCCTACATTCCTCTCTTCCTCAGCCCACTCCTTTTGTTCCTTTATTTGATATCTCCCTTCATGCAGCCCCAACAGCAAAGGTGGGCTGAGCTTCAAGCCTAACCACTGTATCTTCATTCTCTACATGGCTTATTTGTAGAAGGTTTCAAATTAATTTCTCATTCTCTCAGGAGAATGATACTCCCTCAACTGTAGGCTATGCAGTAAGGTGTGTCATCTTCTTTGTAACTCTTGCAAACTCTCTTCACCTAGCAACCTGGATATATCATCAAAGTGATCAATAGCCTGATCTTGTGTCACATTGTATCTAGTTGCTAGCACATCATCATCTGAGATTAATTTATGATTACTAATGAGCCCCAAGGGGCTTATTATTTTTTATCTAATCCATAGATGTTTGATTTCTTCTCTTATCATGACTCTTTCAATATCTGTTGCTCTCTCTCATTCATGTGTTATCCAGGATGCGAGAGCCATTAGTTTAATATCCCCCAATCTCTATTTTGGATCCCAATTATTCATATCAGAAAAAACAAGGTTGTGCATGCAGAATTCTGCCATCCTATCCCTCTATCCTACACTAGACCATGTGTAGAAATTAATGAATTGTCGATAGCTATGAAAGGGTAAGGAGCGATGTCTAAGGTTTTTTATTTGTAATTGTACCCATTAATATTTTAGGTACAATGCATAGGATTTTGAAGGTTTTCTATAGTTCATGGCCTCTTTGCAAAGGCTAGACATGGTGGCCATTTGGTTTTTCTTTTCTTGTATCTTACATTCCGTGCTCATGTTCTCTTCTTTTGTTTCTTTTGTTTCTCTTTCAAAAAGATTTCTTTGAGTTTTCATCCACCAACTCTTTTCCCATTTTCAGGGCCTTCTCTTCCATCAACCCCACATCCCAAACATCATTCAATTTGGATATTTTCATCTAGCTATGGGTGTGGCTTCTTTCTGTATCCAACTCATATAGGAGGGGGGTTGCGAAAATTTCAAGGATTAGCCTTCCTCCCTCAAGAAACTTATAATCAGATCCCAAATTAGCTTGTGTGGTAGGTTCTTGACATATTGTGATTTGTTTTCCAATTTTTTTTGAAAAAGCTATTGTATTTTGGAATTTATTTTCAGCTTGTATCTCCTCTTGCATCTCTTATCCTTCCATTTGTGCACTTTTCCCTTCAATATTTCCCCTCTACACTTCCTTCTTCTCGTCCTTCTCTACTCATAGCATCTTCTGAGTTTCCTATAACATGCTCTATTTTTCCTGTAGAAGACTCTAACTTTCCTGTAGCATCCTCTTTACTTTTTTTTGGATGTCAATGGGTGCTTTTGGTTGGTTTAAGGGTGATGCCCTGGTGGTATACCTCCTTGAAAATGTTATGGGAGCCTTATTCTTTGGCTTTGGAGAGGTGACCTCCTCAATATTTCCCTCATATTTTCCTACCTCCTCTTTTTTACTTGGGGACTCCTCAACGATATTTGGAATTTTTTTGGGAGTCTAGGCTCTACCCTTCCTTATTCTAGGTATTTTTCTTGTTTTAAAGTAGAGAGGGGTCCATATGGACCTCTTCTTCTTGGATTTCAAAAGAGTGTCGAAGGTGGCTAAAGTGGCATCCACTTCATCATCAGTGTTCCCTGCTCACATACTAGGCCATTGGGGGCATATCTTATTTTCCACTGGTATAGTGGTCTCTCTAAGACTTAGGGCCTCCTCTTCTAACTTCCCATCATCTTCCCCCTTACCATCTATTTCCATTTCTTCTTCTTCCTCTTCTTCTTTTTCCTCATACGTTTTTATTTCTTCTCTCTTCTCTTCTTCTTCTTCTTCTATTGATCTGGTGTCTCTACCACCAATGCTAGATACAAGGGTTTCCCCAGGATTAATTCTCCGAGTTCCTATTAGTGCCTCCCTATATATATCTCTAAATTTGGAACATGGGACAATAATTCTTAATTGGTTTAGGGAATCTTCTAATATCATCTTAATGAGGCCATGATGAGATAAGTGTCAATTTTTCCCTTGTCTAAATATTTGGCTCGTGGCTCTGGTGGAATAGAGGAGGAAGTAAGGTACATTCAATCTCTAGTCAAGAAGAAATTTTTCTGGTAACTGAGCTCATGCAAGAGCTTTAAATGTTAGACATACACTAAGCTTAGCCCTTTGTCACAAGATATGTATCTTAAGATGTTAACAGCTACGTCATCCCATCGGTAAGGTAGAACTTCTCTCTTAACCCCATTTTCATCTTCCAGGAGTCTCTCCTTAGACCTAAAGAAATTATTCTTTGTAGTTGAACTAGTGAATTTGTACTCCCCATTTCATTTAATGCTTAAGAGAAACATGGTTACTCTGTTGAACACTTTAGGACTGATGGTAATGACTAACCCTTTTATCATTTTTGTGGCACTGGCATCTGATTGGGAATTCAAATCCATATCAAACTCAAAGGAAACTTAGCCATCATATCATTTCAATAATTAAAATAAGCCTAACCAGTGATGTATCCTAAATTTTTTTGCTACAGGAGGGTGCAAATGAATCATTTTGGTGTCTGTAGGTTCTCTCTTGTTGAACCCACCCCCATCTTATTTTGTTTCCTTTGAATAGGTGTAGGGAAGGTGCTTTGTATTGCCTTAGTTTTTGAATTAAATTGTAGCATAGGGCCAAAAATATTCTTATAACTTTAAATCTATATATTAGTCCTCTATCCTCCTCACACGGACCTCCAATTTCACAATTTTATGGCCGCAATGTGAATTTTTTTTAAGAGAAATTGTGTGAAACTATGATGGATAGGTGAGGTGATGGAAAATTACTTTAAAATTTGATGCTATCAGATGAAGAACATGAGTTTCTTAAATCCATTGGATATTTGGTTGCACCTTACCTGGACCTTACCTCTTGTATTTGTTGTAGGATGATGCATGCTAGAGCTAGAGTTGGAGTTACATCATTGTGTTTGTATTGCTGCTTGATTTTCCTTTTTATGTGTCTTCTTTCCTTTTGAGATTTTTTAACTTGTTTTGTTTGATTTGTGTGAAGGCACCTTTTGATTCTTCATGTCTATGTATGTTGGTGGAATATCCCTTTCGTAGTGCCATTCATGGCTTCATAGTCATCTACCAGTTATTCTTGGTCTTCATGATTGATCAAAACCGTCTTCAAGGCTTTTCTGGTGCTTACACAAAGCTTGCTATAGGAAGTTTAATTTTCCTATAGTTTCCTCTTTTCTTCCTATTTTAGGCTTCTAGCTCTGCATGAGTGATAAGGGAGAGTGTGAGGTGATCTTAGGGTGATGGTAGGATGATTAAAGGTTTTTGATGAAGGGGTGTGGCCTTGGAAAATGGAGGGAGGAAACTTTCTGTGTTTCAAAAATTTATAGAGGTCATAGAAGATAGGGTTTCAAAGAAAAACTCTTGTGCTAGAGATGAAGGAGTGATGAGAAGGTGGTAGGAAATTATGGGAATACTCTCTCATTTATTTTTGGACAGCTAAAGTCCATTGGTGTTTGTTGTTTGTCCTCCGCCCACCTTCCTATAGCTCAATGTAACTTCCTGTAGCAGTTACAAGATTTTTTGCAGCACGTGGGAACTTCCTGTAGCACCTTAGAGAAGGTCGAAAAATCTTTCTTTCTGTAATATTCTCAATTTCCCATCAGTTAATTGAAATATTAGAGTTCATACTTTTTCTAATTAATTAAGTAAATAAGAGGGTAGAGGGACCCATAAAACCCATAGATAAATAAAATCCACTTTTTATGTGTCTATGTGGATAATTTAGAAGTAGATCTTCATTATGCAGTAGTGGAGCAGCTTCTTAATGAAGGAAGAGTGGACATCATGCAACATTAATGATAAGATCATGGAGATCATGGAGGAACTCAAATGAGATCATGTTGCATTAATAGTAATGTCAATATCACTAATGACGAAATAGTGGAGGAAGTGGTGCATCTAATGCACACAAGATGGATAGAGTGGGAATTGAATACAGAGATGGTGGAGAACATGGAGAGACAACACAATATTCATGAAGGCTAGTGGCCACATGTGTAGCGTAGTTATGAGGTGGGTCAGGGCTATGGAAGGCACACAAAACATATAAGGAAGATGAAGCCAACAATAGAAGGCATACTTTATATTTTTATTTTTGATCTGTTTAAATTGGGATTTGTCATTTGACATTTCTATGCACACATGAGCTGTTTAGCTAAGTCTGTAGTGATGTTTAGCACATGGGTGTTTCTGAGTTGAAATCCCACCCTTACCCACAGGGGACATTGACTGCCTACTCTGGGAAGGTTTCTTTCCACTTTCACACATCATCAAGCATTGGCGCCAAATTCAACCCCTCTCTACATCACATTCAATCTCAGGAATTACGCATTCTTGCTTGATGGTTTGAGAGGAGGAGGTATTTCTTGGAATTTCAGCTAAGAAATCGATGGAGGATCCATCCTTTCACCTTTTTCTTTGACTACAGTCCTTTGGGAGAAGTATATTCATATTCATCATTCAGGCCAACATTACACACCTAAATTTAGCAGCAATTCCCCAAGGGATTTTAGATTCTAGTCCAGTAGATCTATTGAAGGAGGGAAGTTTCTAGTATTTCAGCTGGAAATACTATGAGGGACCATATCCTGAAATTCGGCACATTATTTCCATCATTCAGTAGCTTCATTGCATCATTTAGCATTAGGTTATAGAGCATCTATCCTTGGCAGTGAAGTTTCATTCAATTTTTGTGTATTCAACAACCGCATTCAGTGGAGAAGGAAGGAGGAGCCAAATCTTGAGCTTCTAGCTTGAGGATCTAGTGAAGGGATTAACCCTTCAAGAATTGAGCTGATTTTATATCATTGCAGGCATCTATTCCTCAGTTCATTCTTCAGATCTTCATACCTAGTAGTCATATGTTGTAGGGCCTAAGAGGGTTATTTTCCAAGATTTTGATATCTTGAAATCCTTTCTGGGTTATCTTGGGTATTCATCATAAAGCCCAGAACTGAAATCCTAACATAATCTAAGCTCCAGAATTGCCAAATCTACATTGTTATATTTTTTTGACAGTTTCAGTGCCAACATTTGCAGCACGAACAACATAATATTCCTTCCAGCAATCCAACAGCTATGTAGTCCCTCTTGTAGGAGGACTTCAGGGTCATTCTAGGTCACTTTATCATGTCTCATATTTTGAGCACTATTATACTTGTATTCCACCTCCTATATAATAAAATGGCTCAGCTATTCTGTACATTTTTATGGTGTATATATATTATTTGTTCATTGTTTCAGTTTTAAATTATTGTGTTTATGTATTACTTCATTCTCCCTTTTGGGATATTATATTGTTATCAAAGCATGATCTTTGGCTCAACTTGTGGGCAATTCATCTTTAACATAAAAATAAGAAACAAAAAGTAGAGATCTACAATGACGAAGGGTTTAAGTTTTTTCACTCTTCTCTTTAGATCTATGCAAGATCTCTCCAAGGAGGTCAAAAAAATGAAGAGAGAAATACAAAGGGAGGATCCAAGAAGATTTCAAAAGGGGGAAGATCCAAGCACTTCCTATTAGCAGCAAAAACAACCGACAAGGCAAAGAGATCCACAACATTCTTCTACATCCACTTTCTTTGAGAAGGAGGGTGATTGGTGTGAATATGAAGGAGACTTGGGGTATGAGAACCTGAGTAAATATTTGTTCGAGTACAAATAAAAACCTAGAGCACTCAAGGAGAATCTAACTCTCTAATAGTTTTTACAACTCAAGGAAGAAAGAAGATCTTGTAGTAGAAATAGAAGAAATAGGAATAGATTCTTCTTGCCCACATTTTATGGATCATCCACAAGCACAGTGAAGGCTTGAAGGGAAGATTTAGCTACATTCTTTCAGCTATACCCAGTAGAAGAAATAGAGGTTGTTGATATTGCAGCACTACACCTTGAGGGTGAAGCAAAGGATTGGTGGTTCAGTCATTTTTCACATGCCAAAGTGACTGCTTATGCACAATTATTTCAAATACTAAAGAAGAAGTTTGGTAGAAGGAGACTAGAGACATTTCCCATAGAGAAAATTCCAATCATTGATGAGATAGTACATGAAGAACCAAAGGAATATGTTGGCCTTATCACTCCAGAAGAGGAGCCCCTACCACCACCATAAATTGTAGAATTACTTACATGAGGAGGAGAAAAACTTTCATATTTGAAAGATGGTCTTGAGCTCTTGACATTGGAAGCCCCATGCATGATTCAGGAGATGCATGAGGAGAAGGAGGCATATACCAGCGCTGGTAAAGTTGAAGAAGAGAAACCATCACCATTACTAGCAGTTGGAGAGTCCATTCCACTGCTTGGAGGAACTCTTGTAGTTGTGAAATATTTTCCTGAGATTCAACTTATCCAAGGTTTTCAAACACTTTCATCTCATATTATTTTAGTACCTCATATTGAGATTTTTGATACCATGCCATCATGGAAATTTCATAACCAAGTATTAGAGAACCTTGTTGATTTGGAGCAGTAAATTATCACTGCAGAAAGGACCCTTGACTTGATTAAGGAGAATATGTATATCTATCCCAGTTTATCATGGTTGAGCTACACCCAACACTTTGTGTTGAAGGTTAGAGTTTTAGAGGATGGGAGGAGAACAGTACTATTCATTATAGTGCTTGACTATGAGTTCAATATTGTGTATGGCCATGAGACAACATATGTATCACCATGTATATTTACAGCACTGTCATTGAGTAGCAGTGATGAGACGAGGGCCCCATTATTCTTGGAGAATTCTGAAGGAAAATTCACTCATGAAGCACTGGAGGGACAAATGATAGATGGTAGACATCTTATGATGGACAATATTTTCCACTGTCAAGATGAATTTTCACTGATGATCACCTCACAACTCAAAGAGGAATTTCTACCTACAGCATGCATAGAACCTTATGGGTTCTATTGGGCCATTTATGAGAGGATCTCATGGAGAGACCTCAAGGAGGGTGCACTTCAACATCTCGTGGAGTGGAAAGCTTATCACTTGGAGGAGAATGGTATTCTACCTTAGGTGGATACCAAGATTGAGCATGGTATGATTCATCATCCACATTGGGATGAATGGATCTAGATGAGGAGCAAGGGGTTACCAACCTTCTTTCAGATCTAGGATACAAGGCAGCAAGAAGCATCGCTATGCTGGTTGATTTTGGGTGATTATGGTTACTACCAAACATCTCACACTTGTGTGGTCCGTGCCATGAATGTCACTGATGTTATGTAGCAGCAGGAGGCATGGATGCACTGGCTATTGTTGAGGGAGTTTTTCCATCACATGATATATATTATGTCCATGTGTGTACTTTTGTTTGGGATGTATTTTATGTTCATGTATGTACTTTTTTTTGGGACATGGAACAACTCTCACATGATGTGGCTACAGGGAGATTATTTGTATTGTATTGATGTGACATTCCACATGTCAAACAATATGTTGTTGCTCCATGACTTGCATCATGATGATGTAATATGGAAGCAAGAACCCTTGTTGCGTTGGTTACTTTTGGGAAAGCATGGGCTAATTTTTCCCCATACATTTCATGATGATGATAGAGGTTGGAAACAAGAGGCCTTACAACATTGGATTCTGTTGGGTGATTATGGTCATTATACTTGGTATGATGATGATGTGGTATGGCAGCAAGAGGCATTGTTGTGGTGGATTATTTTGAGAGAGTATGGCTTTCATACTTGTATTGATGATTATTTGGCATGTCAGCAAGAGACATTGTTGCAATGGCTTCTATTGAGAGAGTATGGCTCTGTTACTTGGTTCAATGATTATTTGGCATGGAAACAGAAGGATTTTTTGTGGTGGTTGTTATTGGGAGAGTATGGTTTAACATTGTATATGTTCATCCATATGTCTCTACTTCTTATTTTGCACATTGTTGGGATGATGCTTGGATCCAACAAGGAAAACAAGGCCAAGGATGGAAGCATGAAGAGATATAATAAACTCCATGTAGAATGGGATGGAGAGATAATTTATGATGGGGGGACTTCCACTTTGGGAAGATACCACTTCACTTTATCTATCTTATGCATAGAGGAGGATCTTGGACAACATATGGTTGCCACTTGGAAACTTATTGATTAGGAAAGACATATAAATTTTTAGTTGGAGGCCATTCTAGACATTCTAGAGAGGTAGCTTTAGAGTTGGGCATGCATAACACATTGGAGAAAATGGGGAGGCCTTCTATATGAGGTTTTCATTTGGAGGGATATGGATTGTTGTAGCATCCACTTTTGCAGTTTCTTGGGGAAAAAAAACCTTTTGGCGGGGAGGACTATAATATTCCCAATTTTCCATCAGTTAATTTGAATATTAGAGTTCTTAATTTTTCTAATTAATTGAGTAAATAAGGGGGTGGAGGGACCCATAAACTCCATAGAAAAATAAAATCCACTTTTGATGTGTGTATGTGATTAACTTAGAAGTATATATGCATTATGGAGTAGTGGAGCAATTTCTCAATGAAGGAAGAGTGGAGATCATGCAACATTAATGATAAGATCATGGAGATCATGGAGATGATGGAGGAAGACAAATGAGATACTGGTGCATTAAAATTAATATCATAGAGCACTAATGATGAAATAGTGGAGGAATTGGTGCATCTAATGCACACATGATGGAGAGAGTGGCAAATAAATGTAGAGATGGTGGAGAACATGGAGAGACAACACAATATTCATGGAGGGTAGTGGCCAACGCAGTTATGAGGTGGGCCAAGGCTATCGAACACTCACAAACCATATAAGGAAGATGAAGGTAGCAATAGAAGGTAGGATTTATATTTATATTTTTGATCTATTTAGATATGGATTTGTCATTTGACATTTCTATGCATGCTAGAGCTGTTTAGCTAAGTTTATAGTGTTTTCTAGAACAAGGGTATTTCCCAGTGGAAATCCCACCCTTACCCAAAGGGGAATTTGAGTTCCTACTCTCAGAATGTTTCTTTTAGATGTGATACAAGATCAGGAATTAGTTCCATATTCAACTCCTCTCTACAACCCATTCAGTCTCAGGAACTAGGCATTCCTTCTTGAGGGTTTGATAAGAGGAGGTAGTTCCTTGAATTTCAACTAAGAAACTGGTGGAGGATCCATCATTTCACCTTGTTCTTCAATATCAGTGTTCTAGGAGTAGTATATTCATATCTGGTATTCATTCTAATGTTACCCACCTCCATGCAGCAACAATTTCCCAAGGGATTCCGCAATCCAGTCTAGTATATCTATTGAAGGAGGGAAGTTTCCAGTATTTCAGCTGGAAATCCTATGAGGGACCATCTCCTCACATTGGGAAAATTATTTCCATCATTCAGGAGCTTCATTGCAGCATTTATCATAAGGCTATAAAGCCTCCATCCTTGACAGTACACTTTCACTCAGCTGTTGTGTACTCAAAAGCTGTATTCATTTGAGGAGGAAGGAGGAGCTATATCTTGAGCTTCTAGTTTGGGTATCTAGTGAAGGGATCAACCCTTCAAGAATTGAGATGAATATATATGATTTCAGCCATATATTATTAATTTCATTTTTTAGATCTGCATATTGATCAATCATATGTTGCATGGCCTAAGACGATGGTTTTCCAAGATTGTCAAATCTAGAAATCCCTTGTAGGTTATATTGGGTATTCATCATAGAACCTGGATCTAAAATACCGACATCATCTGAGCTTTGGAACTTCCAGATATACGTTGTTATGTATTTCTTGTAGTTGCAGTCCCGAAATCTGTAGTAGGGACATCACATTATTCCTTTCAGTAGTCCAACAGTGACACATTCCCTCTTGTGGGAGGACTTCAGGGTCATTCTAGGCCACTTTCTTGGCTTGATTGTCTCATATTTTGAGCAATGTTGTACTTGTATTCCACCTCATATATAATAAAATGGCTCAAATATTCTATACATTTTTATGGTGTATTTAGATTATTTTTTCATTCCTCCAGTTTTAAATTATTGTATTTTTGTATTATTGCATTCTTCCTTTTGGGATATTACACTTTCTGAGCTCAAGGATGACATGGATGGATGAAGAGGTGATTGGTGGCATTGAAGAGTGATAGGATGGATGGAGGTGATAATGAAAATGGGATAATTCCATTGCTTGTTGACCATGAGATGTTTCTCTTCATAACCCCACAAAACAGAAAAAAAAGGTCAGCAGTCATGGTGCATCCTTGTTATTTTATCTTTTTTTGTATTTTTTCTCTTTTTTTGTTTTTTTCAAAACCATTGGGTTTCTTCAAAAAAAAAATTCAACTCTCTAGCCTTCCCAGGGCACCTCAAACAGGTTTTCACTCAGGGGTATTTTATTTTCCTTTTCTTTCTTTTCTTTTGCTCCAGGACCGCCTCAGAGAGGTTTTCAATCGTGGAGTTGGCCTTGGATGCCTCATGGAGGTTTTCACCCAAGCCTTTTTATTTCCGTTTTTTTATCAGAGGGATGTGAACTGGAAGTTATGAGTCTGCCAATGAAATTTACATCCCTGATGATTATGTTGATGAACTCTTCCTTGGACATGAGTTTTTTGTATACCTTGAGCCTATAACCATTGAAAAGTAGAGGTATCCCCTCCTCATTAATGGTTATGATCTAGACAACCCCATTGTTATGGCACTTTTATATCAGGTATGGGCCTAATCATTTTATCATCAGCTTCCCTTTAAATTTCTTGAACCTGGAGTCATATATAAAAACCCAATCTCCTCCCTTGAATAATTTCTCCTTGATGTTCCTATCATGCCAAACCTTCCTGTACATTTGGATGAATAAAGTGTGGAGGGGAGCTTGCATTCTAAATTCATCTAAAACATTGAGAGGACAAAAGTTTTCGTTTTGTGCCCTTCTAATATCTAAATCTAATTGAGATGCCATTATAATAGTGTTACATTCAAATTCAGTATAGAATAAAAATTTCTTGCCATAAACCAAATCATATGGAGTAAACCCAATACTTGTATTCTAGGTGGTGTTATAGGCCCAATTTTCCTCCACTAATTTGTCTACCTAATAATTTCCAGAGATATACCTCTACCTTCTTGTTTTCTTGAGGGTGATAGGTAGTAGATGTTATGTGCTTGATGTTATACCACTTTAGGAATTTATCAATTAAGTGTGATGTGAAATGAGTCCCTTGATCAGTGACTATCTCCCTTGGATACCCAAATTTGTAGAACACATTTTATATTAAGAATTCAACCACCCTTTCTTTTTTTGCCTCCTTGTAAGCCTTTGTCTCATCCCACTTTGTCAAATAATCAATGCATACTATGATGTATTTCTTTTGCCTAGATGGAGGGTCAATTGGACCAATGAAGTACATGCCCTACTTGTAAAATGTCTCCAAGGAAACCTAACGTTGTAGAGGGATTTCATCCTTTGGTGTAGGTTCTCCCATCCTTTTACAATAGTAAAAATCTATCAGTATACCTTCTATCATCTTCATGGAGAGTAGGCCAATATTATCCATCTTGCAAGGCCTTGAAAATTTTCCTCTTAGCTAAAAAATTACACCTATAGGGCCCATCATGACATGCTAAGAGGATGCCAAAGACTTCCTCCTCCAGAACACATATCCTTAGAATCTGATATGGTCCAAGTTTGAAAATATTGCCACCAATCCAAATGAAAGGGGCACTCTTTCTCACAATTTTTCCCATCTCCCTGAATGAAAAATTTGGAGGAAATATCCTAGAAACCAGGTAGTTGTCTATGTCATCAAATCATGAAGAGAGTGTTGAGATATTAAATAAGTGCTCATTTGGAATCTTTTGATCAATCATATCTTCATTCCCTCTAGGAAAAGTGCGTCTAGACAAAAAATTTGCAACTGCATTCTCTCTCCTAGGCTTATCAATGATTTTCAATCTAAACTATTGTAACAATAATAACCACCTAATAATTATCGCATTGACATTAGTTTTTTTCATCAAGTATTTAATTGTTGCATGGTCAGTATGCACAATTTTTTTTTACCTAGTAATATAATGCATGAATTTATTTAAGGAATGGACAACAACTAAAATCTCTTTCTCATTAATAATGTAGTTTAATTCATCCTTAAACATATTTTTATTGGTAAAATAAATGGCATAGGCATCTTATCATCCATTTTTCCCAAATCTTCCCCCACATATTTATCTCATACATCATTATGGATAAGGAAGGGAAGAGCCGAGTTGGGAATTTGAAGTATAGGGGAAATGTTCAACTTTTACTTCATGATCTGAAATGCTTCTTGAAAAATACTTGACCAACAGAATTCAGAGTCCTTGGCTAGCAATCTGAATAGTCATGAATCCACCTTGCTAAAATCCTTGATAATTTTTGTAGAGTAACTAGCCAAGCCCAAGAAACTCCTAACATCTCTTTTCCTCTGGGGAATATGCACCCTTTTTATGTTGGAAATTTTGTTTGGGTATATGTTTATCCATGCCTAAGATATGAAGTTTCCAAGGAAAATCCCTACCTTCCTCATGAATTCACACTTCTCAGGACTCAAAGAGAGATGAAATTCATTGCATTTCCTCATGACTTTACCCAAATTAGAGAGGTCCTCGTGGAGGTCATAACCATAGGTAGTGAAATCATCCCTGTAGATTTCCACAAAATCGTGGGAAATCTCAACAAAAATGCTTAGGACTGCTCTCTGCAAAGTGGTAGGGGAATTGCATAGGTCAAATGAAAGAACCATATAAGAAAAAGTACCTCAAGGACATGTAGTTGTAGTCTTGTCTTGGTCTTCATGGCTGATCTAGATATTATCTTAAATGTTTAATCCATCCATGAAAGGGAAGCACTTCTTTGTTACAAGACCATAAAATACTTGGTCAATGAAAGGAAAATTAAATTTCTCTTTCTTTGTGGCTTTGTTCAATTCTATGTCATCAACATAGATCCTCCACCTCCCATTCTTCTTTGGGACTAATACTAGAGGAGACTGTAATATCCCAAAATAGGGAAAGCAGCAATATGGAACATAAAACTGAAAATAATAGTTAATATAAATAGATAAAAACATGAGACAATAATAGAGCTATTACATTATATTTTTTAGCATAAAATAAGTACAAAGTTTGGAGGAAAAGGTCACTCGAGCTAGGAAAACAAGCCTCTCATGATCTAATACATCAAAATAAGAAATGTTGGTAATACATAAAATACCGTAATGTTATGGTTGCGCAGTGTATGGGGGAATAAATACAACTTGAAAATAGAAATATATATAACTGCTGATATAATGCTCCAAAAATTCCAGGAATAGAGATCTAAGATCCCAAGCATAGTTCTAAGAAAATCTAGAAAGGGTTTCGGGAAATACTCAAAATACAAAAATGATGAAATGCAAAAAATACAAAGTGTGGCCCTATGGCTAAATAACACTCTGCAACTGGAACACTAGTGGGAGGTGGCTGATATTATATGAAAATGGTTGGTATCCCTCCTCAAAACCTTTCCAGATGAAGGGCCGATCCCCTCACTGGAAAAAATGGTTAAGAACATGGGTACTTGACCTCCCACTACAACTGCACTGCAAAATAACACAGTTTTTGGAGGAGACTGCGCTGTGGGTGAATGTGGCTACTTGGCATGATGTCAGATGATGGAAATAAGCTCTAAGAAATTCCTTACTAGCCTCCTAGATGAATATCTGCTCCCTCCACTAGAAAACAAGCTAAGAAATTGGGTCTTTCAACACTCCACTGCTGCTACCATGCAAAACAACACAATCCTGAAGGAGACTGCATTGTGAATGAAGGCTAAAACTTGGCCCAAAGAAATATAGTGGAAATTATGCTCAATGAACATCTACCGAGTAGGCACTCGAAGTCCGCGAACGATTAGGGTGGGATTTTCACTTGGAAACACCCTTGTGCTAAGCATCAAAGCAGACTTAGCTATACAATTGAAACATGCAAAAAGTCATAAAAGGCCAAAATACAATATCAATATTATATATGCCTTCTATGGATACCATCCTCTTCCTTTTATGCTTGGTGAGCTTCCTCACCATTGGTCCCACTTACTAAAATGATATTGTCATGCATACACTTCTCCATCATAATTTCATTGTCCTCCTTTAATCCTCCACTCCCTCCATGACAACGTTGTTGATTTTGGAAACTTTGACCCTGTCCACATGCTTTCGCCCCTGTTCACACCTAAGGGGTTCTTTATTCAACTGATATAATGACCCACATTCACATGGAAAATGGTTTTATTTATATTAAAGAGATTTATGGGTCTCCCTACCATCTTATTCATCTATATAAATGAAAAAAGAAAAAATTAATATTCAAACTAGCTAAAATCTAATTAGTAATATTACAGTCCTCCCCTTCCAAGTTTTTCTTGTAATCAAGCAACTGCAAAGATAGATACTGCAAAATCTTCTCTCCTCCTCCTGTAGCCTCCTCATCTGATAGTCTCCACTACTGAGCTAGATGCCCTCCAATTAATCAATCTCCTAGTTGCTTCTCCCAAGTGTGAAAGTTAGCCTTTGGTAAATAAACCAAATGGCTATCATCATGAAGAAGTGGGGTGTCCATGGGGGAAACTACATGTTTCCCAATGGTGTCCTTGAGGCATGAGAGATGAAAAATGTTGGGGGCCTTAACCCTAATGAGAAAATCCAATCCCCGTGCTATCATCCAAATAAAATGGATCATCTTGGGTAGCTGATAGAAAAACTCACCAATCCACTGCTTCTGTAATGTAGAGGGGTTGTATAGCTGAAAATGATATGCCAAATTGTCCACCCCACGTTGTCTCTCTCTTCATTTATGATATGTATGGAGATGTTGTTGATATTGGGCTATAGTAACCTTGTCCTAAAGAAGCCAAAAGGAATCGAGACTCTCATGGTTTCATTCTTTGGTTCCAGGACCCTCTCTTTCCTAAGACATTCCACATATAGTGAACAGAATATCATCGCAATATGGGATCCAAAGGAAAAATATACCAAGTTCTATATGACATGTTGAATGGTGGCAATAGTCCCTCAAGTGAGACCAGCAATGTTATGCTCCTAGCTTCCTCAAAAAATGATATGATAAGTGGCTATCTGACCACTTGCTTGCTGCCACTAGCTTCTCATAAGCTTGGAAGTAGTAAAGGGAATTTGGTGTCATTTGAGTGTAACCCAAGCAAAACAATTGTTGCCCAAAGCCCTCTAGGAAGTGGCCATTCCCATCACTCATTGTCATCCCAATAAGACCATGAAATCCAAAGAGAGGCTTACCCTCTTGTGGATAAATGTACTGTAAATGTATGGAAAACGAATGTAAATACTTGGTTAGTTGATCAATAAGAAAAAAGACAAAATCCTTACCATGTATTGTTGGCAAGTTGGTGAAGAGGTCCATAGATGTGCCTTCCCATCTGTCTATGAAAAAGGGAAGTGGTTGTAACAACCTTGTAACGTGGTTTTTTTCCTCCTCATTCATCAAGCAAACTACATACCTTCCGATATGATGGAGCACATCCTCCTTGAGACTGTCCCATGAGAATCTCTCCATGATGATCTGATAAGTCCTAATGAAATTTGTGTGACCGGAAAGGAGTTCTTCATGTGCTACATATAGAATCTTCTCCTTGAGCTTGAAGTCTCTAATCAAGAATATACGATCTTGGTAATAGCTGACTCCATCTAACACTCTATACCTCCCATATGTCACTTTCCCATCACGAAACTTACAAATGAAGAGGTTCTTGGAATACTCCACCAATATTTAGGACTCCCAATATGGATCTATACTCCTCAATGATATCACTGTTGGTTTCTGTCATGAAGCACCTGTCACCTCATAGCTCCCCTCTTTGACATGATCAATGTGAAAGCCAGATGCCAAAGTATTGCTACCCCATTTTTGTTGCCTCCCTTGCAGCAGTGTTTTCCCAAGACAAGATTGAAGCTTATGGGGGTAAACCTTCACTTTGAAGCCATTGCCCATACAAAACTTCCAGAGTTTGTCAAATGCATGAAAGAGTGCTAATAACCCTTTGTCATATATAGTAGAATCCCTCCTGTGTGGAAAGATCTTCTTATTCTCCAAGGCTAAGGAGTAGCCCCTTTGCACCATACTTGTGCCACCATCTACTCTTGAATCAACATATTACAATGCAAGTATTTGGGTGAGAGATGGAAATTCAGATATCAGACAAATTATCATCCCTTCCTTGAGCCAATCAAAGGCTCTCTGCACTGTGCTAGCCTCTCCCAAGGCTCCTTCCTTAGCTAGATCCATGGATGATGCATATTGTTGTGATAATTCTTTTATCATATTCAAGTTAGGGGGACTTCCTGGTGGAATGCCTCCATCCATTGAAACATCAAGGTCTAGAGTAGATTGTATATCTTAGTGGACCAATTTATCCATGCTTCCACTACACAAATAAGCCTCCTTATTATGTGCAAAAACCTCTTGGAATGGATAGGTGTGTATGCCCCTAATCACCTCATGTTGGCCATCCTTCTTATCTTCCCCTTCCATCTGCAAAGACTCCCATACTGTGGTGACCTTTCCCAATGTAATAAGCCATTGCACACCCAATATCATATTGGTGTCAAGATTCTTGACCACAAAGAAGTGATCTATCATGGCGTATGTCCTCAAAACTATAGTAAATGTTGGAACACACTTCCTCCACAGCGTAGTCCCACTGTCTATCAATACTAACACATGTTGCTCTTGGATTGTGCCCTAGTCTCCACATGCTATATTCGTTGGAACTTCTTGCAAGGATACAAGGGTTCCTCTAGTTGGAGCAATTGCTCCGTTTCTATCTCCATGTGGTGGTGGGTCTCATCCTAGTACTATATCACTAGTATCTATTTCCAGCTCTTCATCTTCTTCCTTATCATTATTGAGAATACCCCATGATCACTAAAATACCATTTTTCTTGGTCCTCTCTTGAGGGAGGAATCTTCATATCTTTCTCTTGAGAAGAGAGCTCTTGCTAGAAGGGGGGCTCTTTCCCTTGGAAAAGTACTTTGTAAGTCTCTAACCCTCTTAATAGAATCCTGGAGCGTAGTTGGTCTAATGGATCCTATTAACTCATGCAAAGGGTCTAACTTCTTGAGCTTGGCTAGCTCAACCAAAGGTGTTTCTGAATATCTTTGATCGAATATTTACACTAATCTCCTAGTGAACTCTGCATATGAAGCCACATTTGCATGTCTCAATGTAAAAAGAACCTGAAAACCACCAATAATGAGCCTTACCGTCAAGGTGTAGCATTGCTACCTTAATGGCATCCACCTCTGAAACTTGGTGTAGCTAAAAATAAATGTCCAACTTCCTTACCCAAGCATTAATTGTGCACTTGTGTGACCCATCAATAGTATGGAGAAATAATCTACCCAAAGTATGTTGCATGCACCCATTACCTCTATTTTTATTACTGGGACTTCTATTCTCCTTGACCCGGGAGAACCCTTGGAAGTTTAAATTCTCTTTAAACCTTTGAGATTGAGATTCATATTCTTGGAGATAGTCACCAAGAGTCTCCTCCCTTTGTGTTTCTCCTTCCTCCTTCCCTCTTGCTAGGAAAGTAGGCATGGTAGAGCATTGTGGAACTGGTTGGGATGTTGAATGCTAAAACCATTAATGTAAAATTTTGGATCTTCCTTCATGTACAAACCCTTTAGGGGAATTTTTATGTCTCTCCATCCTCATCTCCTTGATTTCTCCACTAATATCCTGCATAGTTTGGAGAAGAAGATTTGAAAACTCCTTTCCATTTATTTCTCTTGATGTTGGAATCTTGCATTTGTCTCTTTTGTAAACCTTCTCCTTTCTGTGAGAAGCGTATTCTTCTTCTGATAAAATAGATGTGATGTCTCACAGGCTGAGCAAAGATTATGCTATGATACCACTGTAATACACCAAAATAGGGAAAGCAACAATATGGAACATAAAATTGGAAATAGTAGTGAATATCAATAGATCAAAACATGATACAATCATATAGCCATTAAATTATGTTTATTAGCAGAAAATAAGTACAAATTCTGGAGGAAGAGGTCACTCAAGCTAGGCAAACAAGCCTCCCATGATCCAATACATCAAAATATTAAATGTTGCTAATATATAAAATATTGGAATGTTATGACTATGCAATCTATGAGGGAATAGCTGCAGGTGGAAAATATAATTATATATAATTTCTGATACAATGCTCCAAAAATTCCAGGAATATAGATATAAGCTCCCAAGCACAATTACAAGACAACCCAGAAAGGGTTTTTGGAAAACCCAAAATACAAAAATGATGAAATGCAGAATATACAAAGTGTTTCCCTAGGGCTGAATAACGCTCTGAAACTAGAAAAATGGTGGGAGGTGGCTGATATGATATGTCAATGGATGATATCCCTCATTAGAACCTTTTCGTTCGAAGGGTTGATCCCCTCACTGGAAAATAGGGTAAAGAACCTGGGTACTTGACCTCCCACTGCAACTGCATTGCAAAATAATGCAGTTTCTGGAGGAGACTACATTGTGGGTAAATTTATCTACTTGTCCTAATTCCGGATTGTGGAAATAAGATCTAAGAACTTCCTTAATAGCCTCCTAGATGAAGGGCTTCTCCCTCCACTGGAAAAAAAGCTCATAAATTGGGTCTTTCAACCCTCCACTGCTGTTGCCCTGCAAAAAAAAATAATCTTGAAGGATATTGCACTATGACTGAAGGTTGAAGCTTGGACCAAAGCTGGATAGTGGAAACGATTCTCAATGAACCTCTCCTAAGTAGGCACTCGAAGTCCTTCGAGGATGAGGGTGGTATTTCCGTTCAGAAACACCCTTGTTCTAAACTACACAACAGACTTAGCTAAATAGATGAAGTGTGAAAAAACTCATAAAAGACCAATACAATATCAATATTATGAATGCCTTCTATGGTTGCCATCCTCTTCCTTTTATACTTCGTGTGATTATTGACCCTGGGTCCCATTAATTAAAAATGATACTCTCATGCATACACTCCTCCATCATAATTATGTTTTCCTCCTTTAATGCTCCACTCCCTCCATGACAACGTTGTTGATTTGGTCAACTTTGACCCTGTCCACATGCTTTGGCCCCTGTTCACACCTAAGGGTTATTTATTCAACTGATATAATGACCCACATTCACATGGGAAGTTGTTTTATTCCTAATAAAGAGATTTATAGGTCTCCCTACCCTCTTATTCATCTATCTAAATGACAAAATAAAAAATTAATATTCCAACTAGTTGAAAGCTAATTAGGAATATTATAGAGACACTCATTAACTATCTGAGATGGGGTATATGAACCTTGAATCCAAAAAATTTAGTAATTCATCCTTTACTATGTATTTCAATTCGGGGTTCATTCTCCTTTGGTGCTCACAGACATGCTTGCATCCCTCTTTGATGTAAATATGGTTTGTGCAAACTGAAGGATGTACCCATATTATTTATTTGTAATACAAATAAAAAGAATCTAAGTTGTCTCTCAATAGATGGCCCAATTTTTCTTCCTCTTTGGACGAGAGAGAGGGATTGAAATTGAAGGTTTTAGATGGGCCAAATTATACAATATTCAAATGTTCATGGACTAAGTCAACTAAGCATAGCTCAATCCAGATGTTTCTTTCAGATTCCCGGACTAGTTCATCAAGTGGAATGAACTAGTTTGGAAATAAATGATGGAATTATGATGTGAAATTTGTGTAAGGATGTTGAAATTTAGGTTATTATTAACAGTTTTGTATGATGGAAAAATGAAAATATTCAGGGCCCAACATCCCGCCATGTGTGAGGGTTTGCATGTCCTCATGAAACCAAATCTCTTCCTCATTGATAGATTCTTAGCATTGTTTTGTAGATGGTAGTTCTTGTGGGACAACGTTCCTTGGATATTTGAAGGTACTGGTTCTTGTAGAGAAACATTGCTTGAATACAGGGAGGTGTTGGTTATTGTGGCACAATATTGCTTGTATATTTGAAGGTATTGGTTCTTGTGGAGAAGCATCGTTTGAATACACATAGGTGTTGGTTCTTGTGGTGCAACACTCTTCATATTAATATGTAACACTAATTTACTAAGCAATCCAATTTGAGGACTAGAAATGAATGGATGAGAGAGAGATGATGGATGAAATGAGGTGGATATGGAGATGGTGAATGAGTGGTTGCATACTCTATCATTGTAAGTCTAATGTCCACAGGTGGTTTCCTTTATCATTTCAAGGAAATAATGGCTTCATCACGATTCTTGTTATAATGGAAGGAGAAGACATCATATAGGCTTCTTTTGTTAATGCACCATAAGGCTACACTTTTACATGGCCTTGTTATCAGAGTTTATGCATAATGAATGGAAGGAAATAGAAAGATAATGGTTTATGAAGGATGAAGTGGTGAATCATTAAGCTTATTTAACCTTATAATTAATTAGAGAATCATAAGCCAAATTTACCTCAAGTTTTACGTGTGTCGTTGATGTGCCTGATGCTGTAAAATGAAGTGGAGGATGGAATGGTTATAGTTGATGTGACTCTTAATCTAATATGCCGAAGAAGGTTGAAGGATGAGTTGAAGAGATCAAGGATGAACTGAAGGTCCCATTCTCCCCCATGCGTGAGGATTTGTATGTCCCCAAACAACTGAGGAAAGGTGACTGTTGCTACAAATGATAATGGAAATGTTGATACCAAAATCCAAACTGCTACAAATTTGTGTCGAGATCTCAAAATCATATAGTCTTCAACCGCTACACACCAATGTGAAATGTTTCATATGTGAATGAATGGTGCTAATGTCGAACATAAGCAAGAACCATTGGATTAACAACATTGAGAACATCATTAACGAATGTGAGATATCCCACCTTTGATGTCAATAGGAATCAAGGCACCAGGTACATTATACTAGCCATGAATGTATTTTTTGGAGTTGAATGGACTATTGAATTCATCCACCAAGAAACATTGATGTATTTCCTTAATAGATGGCATGAAGGCTCCCAGGTACCTTATCTAACACTAACCTTGGCCCCAGATAATGTGTTGATGTCGATGGGATAAGGCTTATTGGTAGGTGGGCCTTAAGGAATCCCACATCAACCAACTTGAGTACAAACATAATGAATTTAAAGATACATAATTTAAATAACTCATACAAATTTATAAACTTTATTGGGAACAATTCTCGCTAGTTATCTTGTTTTCAAGCAAATTCCTTGTCTAGTTGCACCAGACAAGTTGGTTTTCACAAAAGGACTTATTTTTATCTTTACTATTTTCATTTATTTATTTATTACACTACTAAATTTCCTACTATATTAGAGAAAATATGTCTTCCTTCAAGAGAAAGAGAACTTCCAATGAAGCCATGTGCGGATCAGGTACAAATATATAATCATGCCCATATTTAACATATAAAATTTAGAAGGTATATGAGAATGAACAATCAACAACGTTGAAATATGTGATACAAAGAGTATTTGAAGATGAGATTGGTACTTTGACTGGATTGTGACCTAGAACCAATACTCGATTTAAACCTAGTGGTATTGTCTCATTTCTTCTTTTGGCCCACTCTGAAAGTCCTCCTCGAACATGCCAGGAAAAATTGGATAATTGGTCTTTGGAATGCATACAAGGCTTACTGCTAGGCATGGTGAAATTTCCTCGATCTCAGGTTCAACTAGGTGATCCTTGTAAAATTTGGTACATAATTGATCAATCTCCTTGGTAGATAGGCAAGAGGAATCAAGGAAGACTTCAAAATCCTTTTATGGTTGTGGAGAGATATATAATTTTCTAAATGCGGTCAAGATGAACTCTTCCTGAGAGGCAGATATCCCAGCTAGTCCTGGGATTCAGAAATATCTTCAAGGGACATTCTTCAAGCTCTCAATCATTATAAATTTTCTCCCACTCGTTGATGATCCCAGTCTCAAAAAATGGATTAGTACAGAGGGTTCTTACAACACCCCAAAAATGTTTTGTCCTTAAATTGCTTGAAATTTTAAACTAAATGAACAAAAACTATTAATTTGCAATAAAAATCACCAAACTTGGTCACTCAGACAACCACACATTGGAGAAACCCCACCCTAGTGGATGCGTGGCTCTTCACTCATGTCTTATCGTACACTCTCCACCCTTTAATTGTACTACAACTAACATCACACAAAGAAAAATTGTGAAAGAAACTAGGCTCTAATCCTTTTAGCACCTCCCCAGCAACGACACCAACAATGTTGGGAAAATATATTTCTATTATTTCCAACATGAAAGTATCAACCAGGGCTCGTAATATTTGAGGCGCAAATGCAGGTAACGCAAGATCTGAGCATTTAACCTAAACTAGAGTACGAAAATCAAATTGTTGTTTTAAGTACAATTTTTTTTTCTAGTTTAATTTTTCTAAAGATGAATATAAATAAATATAATTAATGTTTCCTATGAATTAAAACAAATAACCAACTACCATTCCAATAAAGCTTCAAGAAATAAAATGGATATTACAATTCATGTAACTAATTTTAATCAAAACAATTAAAAGCAAAACAAACTCTACGACGTCAATCCCAATCCAAACAAATCTAATTTCAATTCCCTAGATAAAATAAGACAAACTAAAAAGAATTTTAAACCAACT
Organism: Pinus albicaulis; assembly: GCA_034641835.2. Taxonomy (NCBI): domain Eukaryota; kingdom Viridiplantae; phylum Streptophyta; class Pinopsida; order Pinales; family Pinaceae; genus Pinus; species Pinus albicaulis. The sequence goes on from CM076574.1 coordinate 482,962,585, forward strand.
TTTTAATCACACATATAATTCTGAATGGAAATTTAAATAAATTCTGAAGCAATAAAAATTACAATTTTAATCTAAGTAAATGGGAAAACTAAATCTAAAATCTACTTAATCTAAGTACAATAATCCAAAACTAATTCAAAACGAAATTAAGACTATGCTAAATATCAATCTCCACAGAATTTATTCTCACTAAAGAAATTTGACAATTTAAACAAAACTAATCTATTTCCTAGAATGCATAAAACAAATTAATAAGAACTAAACTCTTGATTTTTCCTAGCATCACTCTACAAGCACTCAAAAGAAACTAAATAGAAAATCATTGGCCTTCACTAACTATGTCCATGCCCTTCATATTTAAAAGACTCTACAAATAAAAATATGGTATGGATTTAATTCAAAGACTCACACTACTAAGAAAAAGAATTCACACTGCTAAATAAATAAAACTCACACGACTTATGTGACTCAGTTTTATTCCTGCATACTGCTTCTAGGAAATAGATGGAAATGAAATTGTTGTGCAGTAACCAAACTCACACTTTTAACTGGAGAATGCTATATCTACATCAGTATGCTATATTACTTGGTCTAAATATAATGTTAAAATCAAGTCCTACTTGGAATACAACCTTAAATGGAATAATAATATTTATAAAAAACCTTCACAATACCCACAATCCAAAATATGAGCACAAGATCCTATTTCGCTACAGGATTACCAATCATAGCCACAATTTATATTAAATTGAATTCACTTATCCAATCACAATTAGTTGCTCAATATATATATAGAAAAACATCTATCTCAAACCCTCACCATTCAATTCATAAAATTCGTTTATGGCATTGAGTAATGATCAGACTGTTCTTGGATTCAAACTAGATACCTCACCTAATTACATAGAAAATTTCAATGTATTCACACATTAACTACATGAAAAACTGATACTATAGGATTAACACACAACTACCTATCTTAACTGAAAATTAAGCTTGATCCCAGATGATGGTGGGACCTTGCCACACCTGGGAAGCTTTAATGATTTGAAGGGAAAAAAATACAATTTAAAATATTTTAATTAAAAACTTACAATCAACTACGCAATTAAAACAATCTGGTTCAGAGCATAGCCATCATATTAACAGGAAGAATTCTCAATTACATAATGCAAATGTTTGACCGTAGCCAATCCAAAGAAATAATTCGTAACTGCCTCTATCTACATTTCTCCCTCCCCTACGTACATGTTGAGCTTTGAATTTTATACAGAGCTATTGATAAAAACATAGATTAATTACATTCTAAATGAGACATAACAACAAACAAACAAATGTCATATTTAATTTCTCTAGATGGCCTTCGAATAGCTTATGGTTGGATTTTTGCTGATCAACACATGGATGGAGGACCTGCTTCAATTTTTACCTGATCAAATCGTGGTCTTCCATGTGGCTGACCCAAATCTGTGGCTAAATTTTCCAAACCTTCCACATTTAGCCTATTTATGTACTTAAAACCACACTTAACAATTGTTTTAGCCTTCACTCCCTTTTGGTGATGAATTTTTCCAGACGATTTCTGGGTTATATGAAACATGCTATTCTGAATGCAATGAAAGTATCATAATGTAGAGATTTTTCACCATTTTGTCACAAACTTCATATTTTCACCTACAACAATCTCACTTTATACTTAACTTTGTAGTAACTAGCTTAACTGCCTTGTGAAGAATTTTAGAGATGGAACTTTTTGGAAAATGAAATTAGTGAAACCATCATTATTAAATCACGAATAAATCATCTCTAATAATATAAAATATAATCAAAATAATTATAATCAAGTACGAGGTGTAAGATGTGATTTGGAAATAAGTGATGGATTTATGATGTGAAATTAGTGTAAGGGTGTCAAACTTTAGGTTACTAATAATGGTTTTGTATGATGGAAAAATAGGCATGTTCAGGGCCCAACAATCATCCATGTAGATTTCCATCAAATCATGAGTAAGCTTAGCAAAAATTCTTAGGACTTCTCTCTACAAAGTGGTAGGGGCATTGCATAAGCCAAATGAAAGAACCATATAAGAAAAGGTACCCCAAGGACATGTAATTGTAGTCTTGTCTTGGTCTTCAAGGCTGATCTAGATATTATTGTAAGCATTGAATCCATTCATGAAAAATAAGAACTTCTTCCCTACAATAACATCAAATACTTGGTCAATGAAAGGAAAATGGAAAGTTTATTTCTTTGTGGCTTTTTTTAATTCTATGTAATAAACACATATCCTCCACCTCCCATTATTATTTTGGACTAAGACTAGAGGAGACACCCAATAACTATCTAAGATAGAGTATATGAACCCTACATCCAAAAAAATTTGTAATTCATCCTTTACTATGTCTTTGAAGGCGGGATTAATTCTCCTTTGGGGCTCACAAACAGGCTTGAATCCATATTTGATGGAAATATGGTGTGTGCAGACTGAGGGATGTACCCCTCTCAATTATTTGTAATCAAAATCAAAAGAATCTAAGTTGTCTCTCAGTAGATGGTACAATTTTTCTTCCTCTTTGGTCGAGAGAGAGCGATTGATATTTAGGGTTTTAGATGGGCCAAATTATACAATATTTGCAGGTTCATGGACTATTTCAACTAAGCATAGCTCAATCCGGGTTTTTATTTTAGATTCTCTCACTAGTTGATCAAGTGGAATGGTAGTGGGGGGTTTGTTTTGAAAGATATCGTCAATGAGGTCATGTTCGCCAGGTTTCCCCGTCTGATAGTGATATATAAGGTACAAACATGGTATGGTTCTGTACGGTATAATTTGTCTTATTCTTCATCCTCCAACAACAAAGGTAGAAAATTTTCAACGGAGGGTTGGGCAGGAGGATATAATACCAATTTTTTTGACAAGGGTCCGTTCATGATGGTCATGCGTCCATCCCTACAACTGTCATAAGCATCAAAACTAGTCAACCAAGATATTCCTAGGATAAGAGGATAACCATTAAACTTGGTTTTGGGTTTGAGCACCAGGAATTCAGTTGGATACTCCTAGGATTCAATGGACACCATACCATCCTCAAAAAATCCCTCAGGGGCTATTGTGGATCTATGTGCGAGCTGCAGATCAGTAGTGGTCTTTCTCAAAGCTCCTTGGAGGTTTATTTTCAAAATGGTTTCTTTGGTCATCACATTTTTGGCAGCCCCAACATGAATCAATGTATGAAGGAAAATGATACCATCAATGTGTACATACTCTACTGGACTTCCATGGTCTAGGTACATTGGGAAAATCACTCTCCCCAACATCAAATTAGATAATTGACCTACAAAAATAATTGTGGGGGTGTCTCTCTTCTTCCTCCTAGGATTTTTGAAGAATTTTTTTTTGCTAAGGTTATTTTAGATGGTAAAATATTTAATAGCTAGGAGGAGGGGTATCCTTACACATAGATTCTTCAATTAACCAAGAAGTTTAGTCTCTTCTAGGGTATGTTGGCTCGGATGGATCAATGTCTTAGGAAAAGGAGGTGGATGTACTTTAGGGATACTCTCTTCCTTTTCGTCTTCAATATCTTAAGGTGGAAATGGTGGATGGTCATCTAGGAGAACTCTCCCAAACATAAGGCTAGCTACTCTTCCAGACTTGAGGCTAATCCCATGGATATCCACCACATAGGGAGGGTAACATGTCTCTCCATTGTAGACCTCTTCTGCCTATTTATTATTTAGGTTCATATTAGGTTAAGCATGCATCTGAGTTTTCTTAGGTGAAGTAGGATGAGTGAGTGGAGGTTGAGGTTGGAGTGGAGGCAACAAAGCAAGAGGTTGGTTGAGTTGATGCCTCCACCCTTGTGATGGGTTTCTCCACTAAGGAGGTTGGGTAGCATGTGGCTTAAATAGTTTATTGAAAGGTTGAGGATGATATGGAGGGGCACAAGGCCAAGAAGGAGGTGTGGGCCATGATATATGATTAAAATAATACCAAGGGTGAAAGGGTGCATTTTGGTTTGAATTTTAGTAAGAATAAGGCACATCTTGCATGCCTTGTTGGTATGGTCGAGGTCCTTGAGGTGTCATTTCACTTATACAAAAAAATTTCTCTAGACCACCTTACACCCATTGGTATACAAATTTTAGGCTAGGTAAGGAATGTCATTCATTTTTTTCATGTTTTTCTTCACAGACAAAGAAAAATTCTACGACATTCATTGGGCATTCATTCCTAGGGTGTCTTCTAGGGAATCTAGGGAAAAATATGGCTACGACTCTCTCTACCTCCTCTTATTTCATTTTGATTTGCATTTTTTCCATTTTCAAGGAAAACTTAAGCAAAATTCACACTTGAAATCCTATAACATGTTCCCTATCTCACTTTTGATGGATGTGGTTAAGGAAGAGGTACTTTCCAAGCCTTCATTACTTATACCCTTTTTCCTGGTTGCTCTGGAATGGTTTCTGAACACAACATTGATGTAATCATATACCAACTAATTGATATTCCCTCCAGGTAGCATGTTGATGGTTTTGAAAACTTCATCCCTGATCCCTTAGAGAAGAACCAACTTGAGTGATCCTAGATCAAGGGTGCAGTTTACCCCCTTGTAGTTCAATTGAAAACCTTCCTCATAGTCTTCTAAAGATTCAACAAGTCTTATGGTCATTCTAATGATTTATTCCTTGGTTTCTTAGGACCTAAAATAGTATCTATACTTCTTGATGAAGGAATATTTCATTTCAGCCCAGGTAGTGTTGTTGTCCCCAAGTAGACCCATGAACCAACGCAATGTAATATCCCAAAATCGGGAAAGCTAAGAAAGCCTGCTAAAATAATGCAATCCCGACAACTTATGCCATAAAATAATGAAATAAATCCTTGGATCCTATATATCAGACAATAAACAACCTGAATCCAAGAATAGAGATGAAAAAAATCAAACTAGGTGGGTTAAACAGACCTCCCACACTAGTGTAACTAAAAATAACTAAAAACCCCAAATACTGCAACACAAGGATTTATGCATAAAATTTACTGCACAGCCTAAAAAGGGTTTTAACTCATAAAATAAGAAGAAAAATAGATCTACTCATATATTAGACAAATATGCTCATAAACTAAGATCTAGTCTCCTTATTACAATTGCAAGAAAACCCGGGAAGGGTTTCTTGTCAAACACTCTGCATACAAATGTGATATTCAGAAATTTACTGAATCACCACTACAACATTGAATAATAATATTGTAAAAGGTTGGAAATATGTCTGATCTGATGTAGATCCTTCAAGGTCTTCCTCCCATGAAATAATGAATCTATCAATCATAAGGAAACACTGCAACAGAGCCACTAGACCATGCACTGAATGCTTCCTCCAAAATAGCGCATGCCCTAGCTAGAACATCGCTGGGAGTGTAGGGGAAATGTGTGTTATGCTACCAAATATCTAAAATAAGCTCGATAGCTCTCCAAAAAGGTCTCTAAAGTCAAGGAAACCTTCCTCCAATGAGAATCTAGCTCAGAAACCGGGATTCCAATCCCTTCCACTGTTGCACCTCGAAACACTGCACAATCTCCAACAGAATTGTGTTGATGAAGTAGAATAAAGCTTGGCCTGAAAACCTGATGTGGAATAATGAATAAAAAATCTCCTAATGAGTCTCCCCAAGGATAGAGGTGGGATTCCCGCTCGGGAACACCTGGTGCTAAACAACACTGTAACCCTGCTAAGCAGCAAAGGCAGCAACAAGTCTTGGTAGACAAGAATAATAAGCTAAAACATGAAGAATAATGTTGTCATCCTCTTCCTTAAATATAACATGATTTTTCTTGCCCTTGGCCCCACTCAATTAGGTCATCTCTATCCAAGGATACAACTCCCTCAAAAACTGCGTTATTCCTTCTTGGATTCCTCCTCCTCCACAACTGTGTTGTTGAATTAGTCAAAGTGGACTGAATCAACTTGATTTTATCCCTGTTCACACATGGAGGTGTTTTATTAAGCTAGAAAGAGTGTCCCATTTTCATATTTGGAGTGTTTTTATCCCTCCTTAGGAGACTTATGGGCTTCTCTACCCCTTTATTCATATACTAGAGTTGTTGCTAACTCTAATGTTCAATTTAGCTTGAGGCTAAAATTTTGGAACATTACAGTCCTCCCCTCCAAAATATTTTATTTTCCTCAAACAAACGTACAGGGAGAGAAAAATTTCTCCCCTCCTCCTCATGTGGCATCCATCACTACATCAAGAGAATCTGCAAAAAATCTGTCATCCAATGTTTCCTCCCAAGTGTGCAAAACCAAATGGTCTACATCAATAAAAGGTGGAAAGTGTGAATGGAAAAATGCTTGTTGTCTCATGGCCTCCACAAAGTAGGAGTGATGACCAACATGGTGAGTGAGTGCCTCCCTCACCCATGCTATCATCCAAATGAAGTGAGTCACCCTCCAACATGGCAACTCATGAAGAATCTCCTCCACATTGTTGAGATTTCAGTGGACAAGCATGCTCACGTCAATTATAAAATAGTCACAGAACCACGCAAACGTAGATCTGGTTTTCGACTTAGCTTTTGAACTCGCACAGTAAAAAAAAAAAATGAACCATAAACAGATACATGTCTCCATCGTGATATTTTACAGAGTGCCCTTTGGAAACTCGTTAACGCATATCTTGTCTCCACCTTTGCGCTTGGTATTCATCCCAATGCCCTCCTATGCAATTACACCAAACTTGCTCTGATACCAATTGTAGGAGTTACACAACGGAAAAACTAAAAAACACACACAGAAATAAAACATGAAGACAAGAAATTAACGTGGTTCACCCAACCAATCTGGGCTACATCCATGAAACAGAGGTATCGACAATATTATTACTCAACATGAGATTACAACAACAGATATGCACATCTACAATTTCTCTTCCTCATACCTCACATCTCATATGTTTTTCCTCTACGGGCTTACCATTTATAGAAGAGAGAAGAAACTAGAATATATCTTCATGCTAATTTGATGCCATCAGTTTTGCAACAAAACCTATTGTTGTCATATCCAAGAGATTTTCTCCAAATTAATATACAAAAAATCTCAACACACATTTGGCTCCCGAACTGTAGGTGAGTTGAATAAATGAACATGATAAGAAAGCCCGAACTGTAGGTGAGCTGAATAAATTAACATGATAAGAAAGAGGGCCTATCCCACACTGTCCTCCTCTCCACTTATGATAAGTGTATAGGGCATGCTGATCTTGGGCTATAACATGATTGCCCTCCAATGGCAAGAAGAATATTGAGTCTCCAAAGACTCTTCCTCCAAAATCATGAGACATGCCAACCCAAACCATTCCATTCAAGATGAATGGCACATCATCACCATTTAGTATCAAAATAAGAAAAATGATGAAAGTTATGTGAAATTTTTGATGGTACCAAAGGTTCTCCAAGTGGATATTACGCAGTTCCCTAAACTATTGTTTGAGAATGTCATGTGGCAAGTAGTTTTGCAACAAGTTATAAGCTGTATATGTTTTCTCTTCCAACATGGGGAAGTAAGCATCAATGTTTATCAGCTGTACATAGGTAAGATAACAATACACTTTCCCAAAGTCATGTATATATGGGCTACTATCATTGCAAACATTGGCCCTAAAGTGACCATGAAACCCATAAATACTCTTGCTCCCTTGTGGAGCAATGCACTACTCATACATGGTAAGAATATACAAATACTTAATGGAGTAAACAACAAGTACAGAAATGTATTTCTTACCATGCATGGTGAGTAGGCTAAAAGTGAGGTCCATGTATAAGTTCCCCCATGAGGATCTTCTCACAAAAATCTGCAAGAAGAAGGGATACATATACTCCTTGGAGCACTCCATCAATAAGAACACACTCCCATGTAACATCGCTGTAGGCCTTAGAAGTAAGGCTCCATGACTCCTCTCTTTGACATTCCATATGCAAAATCCATCCACCACCATGCTGATATGTGAGAAAACCTTCTTCCTACATGGAAGTCTCTCATGACCCTTCAATGCTGAAGGGTAGCCTCTTTTCATCATGAATGTGCCTTCCTTCTCTGTAGAAATTTCATGAAAAGTATGGGAAGAATTCTACCGATAATCTCCCAAGTGCAACCACAACAAAAAAAACTCTTGCTTCTCCCTCATCTCTCCCTCACACAAGCCATGGAGTAAGATCATGATGGTCAACTTGCATGATATCCCATCAAACAATTCAGCCATGAAGTGCTCCTCAAGTTCTCCAAGTGGTTCCTCCCACAAGAAGAGAAAAAGTGTGATGTGGCAATCATGGTTTTCCCATGGTTCCTCCTAAAATGTACAACATATAAAGTGGGGAGAATCATTCTCCCAATGGGCATCTTACATCTCAAGCCCACTCTCCAAACAAGGCTCCCCATGATCATAAACATATTAGCAATATATAGAAGCAAAGTACAATGATACCAAGTTGCCAAATGACAACCGGAGAGTGAATCATAGTTCCACTCAAGGAACCAGTGCAGTGCATCCTTTTCCTGCTTCAAAATAAGAAATGACAAGTGCTCTACTAGCCACTTGTTTGCGTCCATAATCATCTCATAAGATGGAATCATGAAGTTACAATATGGTGCCAATGGTGAACAACCATATACATGTGGCTTCCCCCACAAACCATCAAAAAGATAACCAAAATCAATGCTACAAGTAGCTGCAAGTACATCATCATACAATATGCAAGAAGAGATAATTCTTCTTGTTACATCATGCTGCTCAAGTAAGGAAGAGAATTACAATACAAAATATGAAATGATACCTCCTCCATCATGCACTTGAGATCTTGAGCAGAAATGGTTCCACTGGAAATTCTCCCTCACCTCCAAAGAGTAGGGAAGTGGTTGTGACCTCCTATTCATTATGATTCGGGCTATGCACCTCTCCATATGCTGATATATGTCATGCTGGATTCCCTCCCAAGTGAACTCCTCCATCAAATGTAAATATGCATCATAGTGCCTAGAAGAGAAGTCCTCATGTACTACATGCAGCGGCTTCTCCCTAAGACTAGAACATCTAGTCAAGAAGAACCTACCATAGGAATAGATGACCACATCATCCACCATGTATCTATCATCTCCATCTAGGTCATCAAGAATCATGCATGCACCAAGATCCTTGGATTACTCTACCAAGAGCTGACATCTCCAATAAGGATCAATCCTCCTAAGAGACAGTGCTGGTGATTTGGCATGTGAAGCTCTCCTCATGCTGATGCCTGCTACTTTGACATCCCCCATGCCAAATTCTTCCTCCAAACTCTTCACCTCTCTAAGATCCAAGAGAGGTGAATCCAAATATAAGTTGTCTCTCATCAATGATAGATCTAGTGGCCTTCCAGGTGGAATGCCTCCATGGAGTGAGACATCAATTTCAAGAGTGGACTGTACATATGTTTGGGCACCCTTGCCCTTGCCCTCACAGTGAAATACAGTCTGCCTCCTCTTTGAACTAGCTCTCTGAAATAGAGAAGGGTGTGTGCCTCTCATCACATGATGTTGCTCTTCCTCCCTACCTCCTCCTTCCAGTTGTAATGCTGCACAATCATGCTGCTCACTTATTGTGTTGGGACATCTATGTATGAGATCCTGGGGAAATTCTTGTAAAGGTACAAGAATCCCTCCTATCGAAGCATGTGCTCCTCCTCCCTCTGCATGAGTTAATAGATATGCTCTAGATGTGATAGCGTTGCTACCCTCATCTCCACCAATGTGTATGGGAAACATCTCAATAGTTGGATCCTTCTGTGAAAAAGATATCTCCATGCCCTCTTGTTTAGCAATATGAACTAGAGGTCTTGCTTCCGGCAATGTGCAATGCAATATGGCAGCTTCCCCCAGGGTTTTCTAAAGTAGAGTCTCCTCTATAACATGCAAGGGTTTGGTTCTCTCAACTTTTCCTTGCTCATGTGTCTTAGGAATTTTTTCACCAAACCTCCTCACCAATGTTTCTATGAATCTTTCATAAGGGGAAGTGTTTTCATTCTTTAAAGAAAAATATTCAAAAATCCACCATGCATGAGATTTACCTCTGAAATGCAGTGCTGCAACTCTGATGGCTTCATCTTTAGATATATGTTGCAGTTGCAAATAGGAGTCTAGCTCCTTCACCCAAGCTCCATTTGAACATGTAGGTGATCTGGAAAAAGTAGATAGAAGAAATATATCAGCATCCTATTGTTGGATCTTCTCCACCTGGATCTTTCAAAACTCTTGGAAATCAGAATGATATCTAAACCTCTGAGTTTGAGATTCATACTCCCGCAAAAAACCACTAAGAGTCATCCTCTTAGGCATTCTTACTCCTTTCATCCATCTCAAGATAGAATTGGGCACCTGACTGTGTTGTGCATCATGGTGTGTAGATGCATGCTCAAACTCACCATGTGAAAATCTAGATTCAGCTCTAGATCCAAACTCTTCTGGAGATCCCATCTCCAATCTCATTTTTCTCAGCTCTCCTTGGAAGCTCTGCATAGATTTTGGATGAAGCTTTGTAAGCTTGTCTTCCCTCTTTTCTCCACATACTTAAGAATTCTCTTTTCTTTTCATCTCTCCTGAAAGTGTAATGGCCTGAGATTCACAGGTTGAGCCAAGATTTAATCTTTAATACCACTGTAATATCATAAAATCGGGATAGCTCAGCAAGCCTGCTGAAATAACACACTCCCAGAAAATTATGCCATAAAATAATGAAATCAATCCTTGGATCCTATAGATAAGTCAATAAAAAACATTAATCCAAGAATAGAGATGAAACAATCAAACTAGGTGGGTTAAACAGACCTCCCACACTAGTGTAGCTAAAAATGACTAAAAACCCCAAATACTGCAACACAAGGACTTTTTCATAAAAGTGACTACATATTTTAAAGAGGGTTTTAACTCAGAAAATAAGAAGAAAAATATATCTACTCATATATTAGACAAAAAGGCTCATAAACTAATATATAGTCTCCTTATTACAATTGCAAGAAAACCTAGGAAGGGTTTCTTGTCAAACACTCTGCATACAAATGTGATATTCAGAAATTTACTGAATCACCACTGCAACATTGAAGAATAAGAGTGTAAAAGGCTGGAAATATGTCTGATCTAATGTAGATCCCTCATGGGCTTCCTCCCATGAAATAATGAATCTCTCAATCACAAGGAAACACTGCAACGGAGCCACTAGACCATGCACTGAATCTTGCCTCCAAAATAACACATTCCATAGCTGGAACAACATTGGGAATGTAGGGGAAATGTGTGTTCTGCTACCACAGATCTTAAATAAGCTCTGGATCTCTCCAAACATATCTCTCAAGTGAAGGAAACCTTCCTCCAATGAGAAACTAGCTCAGAAACCAAGATTCCAATCCCTTCCACTGCTGCAGCTAGCAACACTGCACAATCTCCGAAAAAAATATGCTGATGAAGTAGGCTGAAGCTTGGCCTGAAAACCTGATGTGGAATAATGAATATAAACTCTCCCAATGAGGCTCCTCAAGGAGAGAGGTGGGATTCCCGCTCGGGAACACTCGATGCTAAACAACACTGTAACCCTGCTAAGAAGAAAAGGTAGCAACAAGTCTTGGCAGACAAGAATAATAAGCTAAAACATGAAGAATAATGTTTCCATCCTCTTCCTTAAATAAAACATGATTTTTCTTGCCCTTGGCCCCACTCAATTAGGTCATCTCTATCCAAAGATACATCTCCCTGAAAAACTGCATTATTCCTTCTTAGATTCCTCCTCCTCCGCAACTGCGTTGTTGATTTAGTCAAAGTGGACTGAATCAACTTCATTTTATCCCTATTCACAGATGGAGACGTTTTATTAAGCTAGAAAGAGTGTCCCCTTTTCATATTGGGGGTGTTTTTATCCCTCCTTAGGAGACTTATGGGGTTCTCTAACCCTTTATTCACCGACTAGAGCTTCTACTAACTCTAATGTTCCATTTATCTTGAGGCTAAAATTTTGGAACATTACATGCAAGGCTGCATCCTTGAGGGTAGAGGGGGGAAATGTCAATTTTTTTTCATTTTAGGCATAGTCATAAGTCCTACATACAACAAAAAACTCAAACATTAAAGTGTGAGAGTCCTCATAGGTTAATCCATGGAAGTGTGGAAGGGCTAAAGGGATGATGTTTTTCAGGCTAAAATTTTGGAACATTACATGCAAGGCTGCATCCTTGAGGGTAGAGGGGAGAAATTTCAATTTTTTTTCATTTTAGGCATAGTCATAAGTCCTACATACAACAAAAAACTCAAACATTAAAGTGTGAGAGTCCTCATAGGTTAATCCATGGAAGTGTGGAAGGGCTAAAGGGATGATGTTTTTCATCCTAGTCTCACCATTGTTTTGTCTTATGGGAAAAACTCTATGGGTTCTATTCTCAGCCATAGCTTGAAAAATTAAGTAGGTTCTTCTTGTGAAGCAAGTTCCTCTTCTTCCCCAATATGTTCCTCAAAGTTTTTAGGTTGCTCACCTAAAGGGTATTCTAACTCACAGTCAATGAATAAGAGTGAATGTTGATTGTGTAGGTATGTGGGGATTTTTGGTAAAAAAATTCCTTGATACGAGGCATGAAAGACATTTTTCTTTTTACTCTTACACTTTTTAAAATTGTATGCAAACAAAATCAGAAAAAAAAATCTTAAGAAGAAAACAAGCATCTACTTAGACACATCCCTGATGAGGGCGCCAAAAAGTGGCGAGCCCTAGTATTGAACCAATAGTTATGCAACCACCAAGGTCTACTCAACTTTACTTATCAACCCGAGGTTCATAAAAACTTAGAGATGATAGTGGTATATGCATAACATATGGATTCTACTCATGCACCCTCAACTAGGTCTTCTTGTTAGTAGTACTTATAGGCCATTCCTTCTACTTGATTAAAGTGTAGTTATCTAATGTAATACAGGGACTTGCTTCTATTTTAAGAAAAGAGAATGTATATCAAACACCTGCTTGTAATTGACAATGGAACCAAAGAATAAACAATTAACCTAATTTCACCAAAAGGAAACTATGCTATGGGAAATATTTCATCTAAATATCTATTCATTTGTAGTAAATAATACATTTTATCATCACAAAATTCATCAAAGCATAAACCATATCCTATCTATTGTTCATTTAACTTGTATTTGCATGTAAAACTAATTTTAACCCCGAAATGAAATGAAACGTTAATTTCTACTATGTTTTTGTAGTAAGGAAGGAAGGATATTTGGAGTGGCCTAAGTCACTTCTAACCATTAATTCACATCTGGGGGTCATTTGCATCCTATTATAGGCTAAAAAGGAAATAATATGCTAAACTAGAGTGAAGAGGTGACCAAAAACGCTGTTGTAGGAAGTCCTGAAGTGCTACAGGAAGCAAACCGAGAGGGTTTTAAGGATGAAATAGGTGAAGAGAATGCATTGAAGGATGAGAGGATGTGGAATTAGGTGAGGGATAGGTGGCCAATATAGAACCCTTGGTAGGCCTATTTTCCACTTGGAAGGATTCTCATGGTGGTGGTGAAGGTAGTTTCACAAAACATGGGTTTTGTGGTATATTTTGAGGCTGGAGAGAAAAAGGATGGATGAGATGGAGAGGATTGTTTCCCTACAACTATAGAAAACCCTACAATCACTACACATATTCATGCATTTCTTATTGAAAAACCAACATTTTAATAGTTGGAAAATATGGGTTGAATGGAAAAACCATACCTAATCTATGCTAAAATATAATCTAATAGAAATCCAACTCCTAACTTACAGTAAGTATATTATGAGCATGATAATTACACTCTCTCCTTTTGAAGAAATAATAAACGAAGTAGTTTTGATATGTGGTTGGAGATTATTCTCCTTAGGCTCCCATGAGAGAGGCGAGTAACATAGGCTACAAGCACAATTCTGTTTGATTTTTTATGATGCGATAATGTAAACAGACTAAAAAAGATGTTGAAACATAAAGAGAGAATATAAATACAGAAGAGGGACTGATCCAAAGAATTGGGCACTAGCCCAAAAGCATCAGCCCTTTGAGACTAAATCAGTGATGTAACAAGAAACTTTTGATTATCATTGCATAAAAATGTCTAATACGTCATCTGATAGTAAAAAATAACACTAAGTTAGAACTCAAGAGCTACCTAGCTAAATAAAAAGCTTGACTCCAAATTATATCTTGAATATTCTTATTTATACAAATGGGTAGCTACCAGCAACTCCCTAAAAAGTAGGAATAAGTCCTCCTTGATCTCAAGAAAAGTGGAGCTTGGATCCTTAGAGTTGTCACATTGTTTGGTTTCCTTTTTCTTTGAGTTTTTGGGAGAGATCTCAATGTGATATTGGGTAATTGAGAGAGTTAAGAAGGTGGAAAAATATGCTACAATCTCTCCTTGCTATCTACTTCAAGCCCTTAGGTGGAAAATATCTCAAAAATATATTTATCCCTTGCAATTAATTCAGATTAGGAAACAAGACATGAAAAACATCATACACCCTTATCATTAAGCATAACATGACAAAAATGTAGATAAATGTGTGAGAGAGGTAACTTAATAGCTGGAGTATGGAACTTTAACCACTTGAAATATACCTAATGACAGGTGTCATCAAATAGCTCACTCTTTCTCTAAGGATCATCTTCATAAAAAATTCAATATATCATGGGAAAATGAATGAATAAAATAAATAGTATCTTATAGCTCAGACATTTTTTTAGTCTACATAAATTTACAAGGATTTACAACAGCAAAGACAAGAAGCATACACAAAAAATCCAAATTTGTGACTTCTATGGTAGAATTTAAATATTTTATGGAAAAATAACAAACAAAATAACACACAAGTATCACGATCTCTATGGTACCATGAAAAAAATATTATGTGAAATTCATAAGTATATGTTTGATTTAACTTATTGAAACTTTAGGAAAGTAAAAAATTACTATTTCAAATGACATATGAAATTCAAGAATTTGTACTTGCACTCCAAAGTCAAGGTCTAGAGAAACAATATTTTATCCAATGGTAGTGATTATTGAGTAAAAAATTCAGTTTCATTGAAGAACGTTACTATGTGATGAATCTAAAGGACATTGTTAAGGTTCTTAGATGCGACAAGATTTGATGTTGGGAAAAATGTAACATTTAGTTCATTAAAATATCATAGTATAGTGGAAGGGATCGAAATGAGTACTAACTATTATCTCCCTTTCAATATTTAAAATAAGGACCTACTTCATCACTAAAGCTGATACATCTAAGAAGACAATATGTTTCTATTATCTAATATTACTCCTTGTAACCAAAAAAGGCAAAAGATCACCAAATTCATTTATGGGGACTAGCTTGAAGGATGAAAAAACGAGCTCAATGTAAAATCCTAGTTGCAAACGTGTATGGACATAAATGAATCTAGTATGGGCATATATTGTAAGCAACCTCGAGGAGTTACAATATGGTAAAGCTAAGAGAGGTAAATATAAACTATGTTCATTTAATGTTCTATGTCAAGAGTAATGATGTTAAATTACTAATGTATCATAGTGAGATTTCTTTTAGAAATATGATTAGGATTTGAAGTATTTACATTGATTTAAAGACTAGGACTGGAATTAAATATATATATATATATATATATATATATATATATATATATATATATTAATGATATTTCTAGGGTTTGTATATTGCAATTGATAAGCTTGTATTGCAGACTTTGGCAACTAGGGTTGGTGAACCCTAGAATTTTTTCAAGAACCCTAGGAAAAAAACCCTATCTAATTATGTACATAATTAGAGGTAGGTCTAAACCTTTATGTTTAATGTGAGTACAAGGTTGGTGAACAAATCCAAGATTCAAAGGAAGAGAAACCCTCTCAAAAGATAAGTAGTCTATATATCCTTGTTTATTTTCTGTGCATCTTGTCCTTTTTGTTCTTTGATGGTATTCAAATAAGGGTCGGAGGTCATGAAGCCATTTTATGTATCAATCAAAGAAGATAATTAGATGGTATGAGGCTTGGTTACCTTATATGGATAGAGGGAGTTGAAAATATCTTAATGGATATGATAATAATTTAATATTAGTATAAATCCCAAATAATATTACGACCAAAAGAGATAATTATTGATCTCAGGAAATGTTCTTAAGTAAGAAGCAGAAGTGTTCTAATAGTGTATCGGTTCATTTCAGGAAAATTTTAAAATTGACAGTGATGATGTTGATAAATTGAAATAACATGAAACATAACACCGTTGCAATATGAAGAAATGAAATTCAAAGGAATCTTGACCTGAGAGGGAGAGAGTAGTAGAATTTTCCATTTGATTTGGAAAATCCAATGATTTTTTTGATTGGGATATGTTTTGGATATCTCTAAATACATATTGTAGAATTATATGAATAGGTTGGAAAGATAGAAATTTAGATAATCTATTGGATGATATTGATGTACCTACAACTCTTTGGTTTGATAAAGGAACACATGGATTGTGTGGAAAACAATAATGATAGCTTGGAAGAGTATGAGGACATAGTTGATATTTGGAAATTTGAGTGAATTATTTAATAATAACTATCTTATGAAGGATAAAAGGCATGTGCAAGGAGTTGTGAAAAATTGTTTCTCCTTGAGATGATAAATGAATGACTTGATAACAATGTTGCATAAAAATTGTTGAAGATCCAAGAAGGTCGAAGTCTATCATGATGTGATGTTGTTAGGATATGGGAATCCCTAAAAGCTTATACTAATATATATACTTAAGAATAATAAATTGATGAATGAGAAAAGTTGAAGCCTATGGTTTTGTATCCCTAGTTGAGATGGAGTAAGGATCTCTTGTGTGGTTGAGACAAAGTGATGGTGGAAATTGTATTTTCCCTGTGTTATGTACTAGGCCAATAAAAATAGTCATGTCTATTGAATTAAATGTTATGGAGAATGTGGGATTTCATAATAATTTGGGCACCGATACTCCTTCAGTATTTTTAATCCTAGATAGTGTTAGTCCTGAGGACTAATAATATTTTGAGAATAAGGGAAGGTTATCCAAGATAAAGTGTAGTCCTAAGGAGGAATGATATTCTTTGAGGATTTCAAATCCAAGATAATAATAGCCCTACAAAGACATACCTGGTGAACATATGTATGGGGTATGTGACTTTAGAGGCATTTGTGATGGTTTCCAAATGTATTCCACCCAACATTGTAGTCTAATCTCGTGGAGATTTAAAGCTTCTCAGTAAAGGACTTTCTATTTTGTAACTGAGAATGTTGGTTATGATGATTGTTGAAGATTATTATCATTCAAATCTTTTCTTATGATAATATTTCAATTGGCTAGTGTCCTTGTATATGATTTTGTAATTATGAATACTTCCCTACTTAAGTTGTAGTGTTGAAAAAGGAAACTAGGTTCGGTCTTCATAATTATAATTGTACTTGTATCCTTATGTATTTCATGAAAAGGAAGATATAATAGAAAGATAAAATATTATTTTGATTACTATTCTTAGTCAGAGAATGTTCTTCATTCCCTTACGGTTATTTGAGTCAAGAAGAAAATTTAATTGAGTTAATGTTAAATTGGACTCTTTGTAAGAAAAATAAAGAAAAGTTTTATTACGTCAAAAGAGTCAAATTGTCCCCGAAATATCAAGTCATTCTATGAGGACATGTCAGCCTAGAAGGGGCATAAATTTTTCCATCCAAACTACTATATATGCAAGAGAATTCAACCTCATTTTATCATCCATCAACCTAGCTCAAATTTTGTGCCGAAGGAGGAGAATTTTCAGCAAACTCAAAGAAGAAAAGGAGAGAAGTCAAAGGAGGGACCGTAATAACACCCCTTATCCAATATACAGATTAGGACATGTTAACTATGCAAAATCAATATTAAAATTACCATTATGAAATCGGGGTATAAATATTTCGACTTCTTCCAACTTCTCTAAGCTGAAAATAACTATCCCTATTGTGTTCATCTTGTACCATTATGAAAATGGCTTGTATACAAATTTTGACTTCTTCTAACTTCTCTAACTTAGAAAAACTATCACCATTGAGTTCATCTCGTTAGGATGAATCTAGTGATATAATTTTTTACCTCAATTCACCCTCGAAATTGAGATATATTTCCTCTCAAGAAACTTGCCCTTCCACGTCATATAATTTCCACATGGGATTCTGCCATTGGCCCTCATGGAAGTCTAGATCTTAGAATAATCATGTCAGCCTTCCCTGAATCGCACACTTAAATTTTGTCTGGGATTGACCCCCTAACTCGTGACCATTTTATTGACATACACCATACCTACAATGGCCTACATGACATATGTGCACCGCTCTAACTAATAGAAAACACACACAGATTCTTGACCATCTTACATGACTTGGGTGGATCACCACTTCATTCAATAGTGAATTCATTACACGAGTGTCTCGATGGTCCAACGTGCCTGGGCTATAATAGATTCACCCCCAAGATGGAAGTAAGGGAATACCTCCCATCACAGGATCAACTAATCAAATTAACGTCGAGGGGTCAAACCCATTTTCCCTAATTTTCTTTACGAAGCCCCTGGAAGTGATATTTGATTCTACTAAAACCACTATCAAATATTTAGACATGCATATATCATGGTAAGGCTCATCCGTCTGGTCCTCCCAATGCTAAAGCGTTGCGTCATCTCGATGCTTTTCATCTCACTATTCTACTTATTTCACTATCCTAAACTCCTAAATTTATTGCAATGGGTTGACCTGTTATGTGGGACTACCTCCCCAAAAATTAGAGTGAAAACTTAGCCATGACATCATGAATTTTGTCATCCCACTCATTTGATTTAGAAACTCACATTTATGTCACATTCTATGCCTCTAGGGTGATACCTTCGAACTTACATGGCCTAGTGGGTCTCACCTATGTCCATATTTTCCTTTGATTTGATTGGGTGGCTACCTCACTACCTCACCCGAACTCCTATGCCTAACAACCTCTTTCATGCTCACTTTAGTTAATCTACCGATTAGGACCCTTTGTATAAACATGGGTCGGTGAGCCAAACCCTCGCACATCACCCTCTCTCGATTAGTGCACATGGTCATATCACCACTCTATACCTAGTCGGGTGGGAAATTTCATCCTGACACTTTCCTCTACTGCAATCCCTCATTTCTCTAAGGTTTAACTACCAATGTGTGGTATCTTTTGGGCACCACCTCGAACCAATAGTAGGGTGTTCGTGTCTGCATGTTAGCTAACTCATCCGGCTTACATCATCCCAATGGATACCATTTTGCACTGTTGGAAATGTTGTCATTGATGTCAAAGGAAAGGAGATGGTAAAGGAGATGGCAAAGGTAAAGACATGAGCAACACCTAAACTATCCATAAGGCAAAAGAGGCAGAGAAGTAGCAGAGGCAGCAGAAGAAACAGAGGAATTGAAGCATAATTGGTTTATCTATGAATTAGGGGTTTAATACAGTTTGCAGATGAATTATTGAGCAATTATTCATTAATGATAGACTAAATCTGTAGTAAAGACTTAATATGCTTAGGGATGAGTTGGAGTATTGCTTAAATGGCAGAAGAGGGCTGGAGTACAAGCAACATATATACATATATCTGTTTATGAATAATTGTGAATAAGTTCCATGTGTGACTTTATGTGTTCTTGGTCGAATCATATGAGGAAATTGTCCCAGTGTAACTGTCCAAACTGTATGTGCTTGTGGGGAGAATATACAAACCCTGTGATGTGAATTCTGTATGAATGAGACCCTGTGGCAGAGTATTTATAAGAAATGCATAATAAACATCTGCATAAGAATAAACAAAACCGTGTTATGTATGGTGGAACTCTGCAAGGGTTATGTATGGTGGAACTATGCGTCAGAGTATAAAAGAACCTTTTATAACATGAAACCGTGTATTGAATATAGTATGAATGGAGGCGGAACCAGAGTGAGAGGTGGAACCATAGTCAAAGTCAGAACCATAGTCGTAACAAAATATATAAATAATAAAGGAGAACCGGAACCTTGATCGGAGGAACCATGAGGGGACTGAAACCACGAGCGGGTTCACGGAGGTGGATTTCCCAATTCCGCACCACCTTTCGACCGTAAGGTGGTTTTGTAGAAATCGCAGCAATTCCATAGATTTCGTGACACGTGGCATAGGCGATATTGGAAGCCACCGTTTAACTTGCAATTTTGCGCGTTATACACAGACAAAGACGCCTAGCGAAATGGATATAAACTGTCGATCTGGCAGAGGAGCATCAGACGGAGATCATTAAACGAAGATGTGCGAGGTTTAATAAAAGTGCCCGGAAGATAGCGAGGTACGGGTGCACGTGTTTGGTTGGTTATTGATTGTATGTGTGGGGCCCAATCAAACATGTACTAAGGTTTATTATATGGTCATAAGGTTTCAATTTAATAAAGGTGCGTAGTTAAAGGATGAGGATAGATATATGCAATGAATTTTGGCTATATTAATAAGGTTTTCCGAGTTATTAACATACGGTGGAATATATTAAAAGAGTCTGACTAAGGTTTCAAATAAATAAAAGATTGCCAATTATTGTTGAAGGCGTAATATATTATGTATAATGACTGTATATGTGAAGTGGCACAACATGGAATATCTTTTAATACGCCGAAGGTCAATGAATATGTTGCATAGAATGGTTGTGAATGCAGAATCGGCGCATATGTATCCATAATGGACTGTCGGTTATAACTACAGAGGAGTATTGAATTAATATTTCAATTCTCTGAATTGAGATATTAAAATAGTCCAGCCTTATTGTTTGAAATTGCCAGCATGGAATAGGACAAGTGTGAGATTGCCGGATGTGGAAATGATTGGGCATGAAACTTGAATGCAGTTATGGAAAAGGAAAAAGAAGAGGAGAGCATGCAGAGATACACATAGATTACAGGTTTGACAGGAATATGTACAGGAATGAGTTGGATAGGTGAATAAGCACAGAAAACAGGGAATATGCAGATTACAGTGAACAAAGTGTATGTAGAACAGGTTCTTAACAGCAGCAGGAGAAGACAAATCCAGTAAAGCCAAAATCCAGAGAAGGAGCTGAGTGAAATTGAAATATGTAATTAAAAATGTGAATGTAAATGTTTTAATTATTTTTATTGTTTGTGATGCAAAGGAAAGTATCCTAAGGAAAAGACAAAATCCCACTGTAGCATGAAATTTTGTAAAACTTATTATTATTTTAAATTGAGTTGGATAAATAAATGAGGAGGCAGAAGACCAAGGGGTATGACCATCCATTTCGAATTCTTAGAGGAAAACAAACAGACATCAAGAAATTCAATAAGTAATATCATTTTGATATGAAAAAAAGATGGTGAGAAGTGAAAGAGAGATTAAGAGAAGAGAATGCAGAAATGAAGCAGCGAGGGAGAGAAGAAAGAGGAGCTGAGAAGAGAAGAAGGAGAAGCTGATAGAGAATCTAAAAAGATGCAGAGATGATCAAAGGCATATATGAGAATAGATGAACAACAGAACAGATGGAACAGAACAGAGCTGATATCCAAGGTAAATCAGCAAGTGTTTCTCTTTTGAAAGAGTAAGGAAGTTGGAGTTTCCCTATCAAGTTGTAGCTTGATAGATGTCAGTTGTAGCTGACTGAGGTAGGAGCCTCCTGTAGGTTGGTGCCTGCAGAAAATAGATGGGAGTTGGTGCTTCCACATCAATTTGTATCTTGATAAAATGTCAGTTTTAGCTGACAGAGGTTGGAGCCTCCTGTAGGTTTGTGCCTGCAGAAAATAGATGGGAGTTGGTGCTTCCACATCAAGTTGTAGCTTGATAAAATTTCAGTTGTAGCTGACTGAGGTTGGAGCCTCCTGTAGCTTGGTACCTACAGAAAATTAATGGGAGATGGAGCTTCCTTGCATGTTGTAGCTTGTATAATTGAGGTAGGAGCCTCCTGTAAGTTGGTGCCTACAGAAAAACAGTGGTGAGAGGGAGTTAGAGCTTGCCTTTGCATCACAACAATAATAAGATGTGGTTTTCTCCCTTTATGGGTTTCCACTTATATCTGGTGTCTCTGTGCATGATTTCTATGTGTTGATGTGGTTTATCTAATCTGCTTAATACATGTCGCTCACATATTAAGACTGTTGTTACATTAACAAATCTGTTTGATACTTGCTACTCACTAATAAAGATTTTTCACATATTAAGTTGATCATGAAGTGAAGGTGTAAATAAGATTTAAGAGAAAGTTTTAAAAGTCCATGTATGTGTTAAACTAATTCACCCCCCCCTCTCAGTTTATATAAGGGTTCAACAATTGGTATCAGAGCAAGTTCCTTTGGTGTAAGCTTAATAGCTTGAAGGAGATCTGGTTAAGTCATGGACTATCAAAATGTGTCTGTGTTAAATACAGCAAACTTTCCTGAATGGAGAGATAAGGTTAAAACATGATTATTGGCTTATGAACCTGAAGTATGGAAGCTTGTATGTGATGGTTATTTCACAGACCCCCCCACGGTGAAAGAACAACAGAGGAATGCCAAGGAAAAATGTGTGATATATGACAGTCTTCATAACAAGGACCTTGAGTTGATAATGGATCTAGACTCTGCAAAAGAAATCTGGGACAGATTGCATTTCATCCATGGAGTAGACACCGAGGATTGCATTGTCAAGAAGGAGAAGAGAATCAAGAAGAATAAAAATTCATGTCAAAAGGAAGATGTTGAATCAAATGAGGTACCTGCTAGTGTGAATGGTATTAAGAGCCATGAAGAAATCACAGCAGAAGAAAAAGCCAAACTTGACACAACTCTGACTGAAATAGAAAAATTGAAGAATGAAAACAAAGACCTTAAGAGATTGGTACAAATATGTGATGAGAAAGAATATGAAGAGAGAAAAGAAATTATTTGCCTGAAGACACAGATTGAAGAGGCAAAGAAAGTAGAAGACACTCTGCTGCAACAAATGAGAGAGAAAAGTCAGGAATGTGAAAGATTGGAAGAAGAAATAGTGAGCCTAATAAAGATCTTAGAAAAAGCCCAAAGATAACTATTAATGAATACACCTCTAATGAAAGGCTCTAAACAGTTGGATCAGATTCTAAATGCATAAAGGTCACCTCTCATAAAGGCTGGGATAGGATATGAAGGAGAAACTAGTAAGCCCAGGGTAGAAGATAACAAGAAAATTATCTTTGTGAAGGCTATAAAAGATAATAAAGCAACTCAGCAGATTCCTACAAAAATAGAATCTAGCAAGAACATGAGTTGCAGAGAAACAAATAGAATCAAGCAACAAAATGAAAGAACAGAGAATGAGAAGATGAAACAATCAATTGCTGAAGGCTCATATGCTCCTAAGGATGTATTGAAAAAATTTGGAAGATGTCAAAGGAGGTTGCTCCCTCCTATGAAAAATAGCACATGTTTTTCCTGCAACAAACAAGGACATAATGCAACATATTGCAAGACAAATCCAATCCACTCCAATCAGCAAAGGATGCAGCAAAAGAGAAGAATCCCTCAAGCAAGCAAATGGAAAGAACAATCTTTCACCAGGTACACAAATCATTTCCATGGCTATTGTTATGCATGCAATAATTTTGGACATAAAATTGTTGATTGTAAAATGTATTCGAGAAGAGGAACACAATATTATACATCAGCTCAAATTCACCTTGGTCAAATAAGATGTTATGTATGTCTCAAGCTTGGCCACAAAGAAAAGGACTGTAATTTGCCATATATTTTAAAGAACTCTAGACATATGATGAAATAAAAAAGGATCAATCAAAACTATGAATCAAAAGGAAGAGCAGTCAACATGAAGAACCCCAATAAAGTATGGAAAGAAAAGAGAATGGGGGAGCCTATTATCACCTCAATAACATAATGAATCCTCCATAGTCTCAGGGGGAGCTGCTCTAGGAAAAAAATCACAAATCCATCTAGTGACAAATATGAAGCAACATCCCAGGGGGAGAGCAGTTCATATATAGACCCCATGAAAGTAGTGTAAGAAGAGCTCCATGAAATGAGAACAGCTATGAGATCAGGAAGAAAAAGGAAATTCCTCTAAAAGAAAACTATAGAGAAAGAAGATCATCTGAAGTATTAAGTAGCTGACAGAGTAATGAAAGAAGAAAAGAAAGCAAGCATCCATGGTAATAGAAAGAATACATCAACACCTTAAATGATGATCACTTTGTACATCATATTGCTAGAATTGACAATGAATCACATTAAGAAGATTAAGTAAGAAAAGAGTCTTCTATCTTGATGTCAGTACATAATTAATCTATGAAAAGTCTCCTTAGAGGAATGAAGTCAAATAAGTGACAAATCTCTGAGTAATCAACCCATGAAGACTCATAGTATAGAAATTGAAGATGTCCTTCTGAAGATCATCATGTCAGAATAGTTGAAGTGGTATATATAAAGCAATATAAAGCAACAATGATTCTGGAATAGTCATAGCAAAGGAAAATGCAGTGACATTTCTTTGAACAGAATGACAGAATAAGAAAATAGTTAATGATGAAAATATCAGATTGAGGATATTAATGACTGTTGAGGTGAACAATGGAAAGCTCAATAGAAGAATTTATGAAGGAAGTCTTAAATTATGGGTAAATGTGCAAGCTAAAGTGAAATCTCTGCATATTTTATCAAAATAATATCAATTGATGGTTAGATACGAGCAGCATGCTTATCAACAGATTACCAAGCATTATCAGTGGAGCAGCAGTATGATACAGGTCCACAGGATCAAAGGACTATGGCAAGATTGCATCAAGATAAAATTCCCAGGGTTATCTGCATTCAGCATGAAAGGTCAATAATAGAGCTAAAATATCAATGCTTTGTTTACACTTGAAACATTATATTAGACATTAAAGAAGTCTCTGTTTCTATATATATAACTACATGCCTTCTTGAAGTTAGTACATATATCTTCAAGGCCTCTATCTGAAGATTGTTCATAAATTGGATGAAGTTTGTTAGCTGAGTTTTCAATTAAACATATTGACTATGCTTTTGTGGAATTTCATTTTGATAGAATAGTCAAAGTATCTGAAGAGTAAAGGACTAACTATGATTACCATCTGAAGCTCAAAAGTTTTTTTTAAAATCATCTAAATCCTACTTCAACACAAAGGATTTACTGGTAATCCACCTTTAAAGAGAGATTGATTATTGACATACATACCATTATGTCATAAATAAAACTGCATAGTTGATAAGTGAAACTGACCAATGCATTGAAGGGTTTGTTTTGAAAGCACATTGTACAAGAAGGAAAGTGAGTTGGCCTCTAATATTGAAAGATATTTCCTATTCTTATAATAAGCTATAAACTCTGGTTTGATTCATTGTTCACAACAGCAACAAGGACCTTTCATTCTTTAAAAGTAATATCCTTGTCAGCATCCTAGTTCATGTCATCAACAATAGGCAGGAAAGGTGTACCATAGCAATAAAATATATATTGGCATCATTATCATAATTGAACAGGTGTGGTACTGCAGATGAATATTATAGGAAGAGACATATTCAATCTACAATCTTCTTCAACAAAAATATATTAACTTACTACATCAGACAGAGACAGAAGCATATTTGAAGCCTTCTCAGTATTTTAATTCTTGATCGAATCATACATCTCTGATTAAATAAAGCTGGTACAATGTGTTCTATGAAGGATCATTATCCTCACTTTCAGCCTTATACTAGTGAAAGGAGACTGTGCATTGGACTGTACCAATTTACAGTATATATTCAAGTCCAATAATCCTCAAAGTGTTCTCTCAACAAGTCTTGTACATCAGTCTAGAGCAGCATGGTACAAAGTGAGCAGAAGAGGGCCTAAACATAACTCAGAGAGAGGAAATGTAGAAAGAAAACCAGGAAATGAGCAACCCTTTGCCATTGATGTCAAAGGGGGAGGAAAAACAAAAAGGGGCTTTCAAAAGGCAAGCAGAGGAAGTATGTTGCCATCAATGCCAAAGGGGGAGACTATTGGAAATGTTGTCATTGATGGCAAAGGAAAGGAGATGGCAAAGGAGATGGAAAAGGTAAAGACAGGAGCAGCACCTAAACTATCCATAAGGTAAAAGAGACAGAGAAGTAGCAGAGGCAGCAGAAGAAACAGAGGAATTGAAGCAGAATTGGTTTATCTATGAATTAGGGGTTTAATACAGTTTGCAGATGAATTATTGAGCAATTATTCATCAATGATAGACTAAATCTGTAGTAAAGACTTAATATTCTTGGGGATGAGTTGGAGTATTGCTTAAATGGCAGAAGAGGGTTGGAGTACAAGCAACATATATACATATATCTGTTTATGAAGAATTGTGAATAAGTTCCATGTGTGACTTTATGTGTTCTTGGTCGAATCATATGAGGAAATTGTCCCAGTGTAACTGTCCAAACTATATGCGCTTGTGGGGAGAATATATAAACCCTGTGATGAGAATTCCGTATGAATGAGACCCTGTAGCAGAGTATTTATAAGAAATGCATAATAAACCTCTGCATAAGAATAAACGAAACCGTGTTATGTATGGTGGAACTCTACAAGTGTTATGTATGGTGCAAGGGTTATGTATGGTGGAACTCTGCGTCAGAGTATAAAAGAACCTTTTATAATAGGAAATCATGTATTGACTACGGTATGAATGGAGGCAGAACTAGAGTTAGAGGCAGAACCATAGTCAAAGGCAGAACCATAGTCGTAACAAAATATATAAATAATAAATGAGAACCGAAACCTTGACCGGAGGAACCATGAGGGGACTGAAACCACGAGCGGGTTCACGGAGGCAGATTTCCCAATTCCGCACCAACTTTCGACCGTAAGGTGGTTTTGCAGAAATCACAGCAATTCCATAGACTTCGTGACATGTGGCATAGGCGATATTGGAAGCCACCGTTTAACTTGCAATTTCGCACATTATACACCGACCAAAGACGCCAAGCGAAATGGATATAAATCGTCGACCTGGCGGAGGAGCATCGGACGGAGATCATTAAACGAAGATGCGCGAGGTTTAATAAAAGTCCTCGGATGATAGCCAGGTACGGGTGTGTGCGTTTGGTTGGTTATTTATTGTATGTGTGGGGCCCAATCAAATATGTAATAAGGTTTATTATATGGTCATAAGGTTTCAATTTAATAAAGGCGCGTAGTTAAAGGACGAGGATAGATATATGCAATGAATTTTGGTTATATTAATAAGGTTTGCCGAGTTATTAACATGCGGTGGAATATATTAAAAGAGTCTGACTAAGGTTTCAAATAAATAAAAGATTGCCAATTATTGTTGAAGGCGTAATATATTATGTACAATGACTGTATATGTGAAGTGGCGCAACATGGAATATCTTTTAATACGCCGAAGTTCAATGAATATGTTGCGTAGAATGGTTGTGAATGCAGAATCAGCGCATATGTATCCATAATGGACTGTCGGTTATAACTACAGAGGAGTATTGAATTAATATTTCAATTCTTTGAATTGAGATATTAAAATAGTCCAGCCTTATTGTTTGAAATTGCCAGCGTGGAATAGGACAAGTGTGAGATTGCCGGATGTGGAAATGATTGGGCATGAAACTTGAATGCAGTTATGGAAAAGGAAAAAGAAGAGGAGAGAATTCAGAGATACACAGAGATTACAGGTTTGACAGGAATACGTACAGGAATGAGTTGGACAGGTGAATAAGCATAGAAAACAGGGAATATGCAGATGACAGTGAACAAAGTGTATGCAGAACAGGTTCTTAACAGCAGCAGGAAAAGAAAAATCTAGTAAAGCCAAAATCTAGAAAAGGAGCTGAGTGAAATTGAAATATGTAATTAAAAATGTGACTGTAAATGTTTTAATTATTTTTATTGTTTGTGATGCAAAGGCAAGTATCCTAACGAAAAGACAAAATCCCACTGTAGCATGAAATTTTGTACAAATTATTATGATTTTAAATTTAGTTGGATAAAGAAATGAGGAGGCAGAAGACCAAGGGGTATGACCATCCATTTCGAATTCCTAGAGGAAAACAAACAGACATCAAGAAATTCTATAAGTAATATCATTTTGATATGAAAAAAAGATGGTGAGAAGTGAAAGAGAGAGTGAGGGAAGAGAATGGAGAAATGAAGCAGTGAGGCAGAGAAGAAAGAGGAGCTGAGCAGAGAAGAAGGAGAAGCTGA
Organism: Pinus albicaulis; assembly: GCA_034641835.2. Classification (NCBI taxonomy): domain Eukaryota; kingdom Viridiplantae; phylum Streptophyta; class Pinopsida; order Pinales; family Pinaceae; genus Pinus; species Pinus albicaulis. The sequence continues at coordinate 482,990,893 of CM076574.1, forward strand.
TAGAGAATCTGAAAAGATGCAGAGATGATAAAGGGCAGATATGAGAATAGATGAATAGCAGAACAGATGGAACAGAACAGAGCTGATATCCAAGGTAAATCAGCAAGTGTTTCTCTTTTGAAAGAGTAAGGAAGTTGGAGCTTCCCTTTCAAGTTGTAGCTTGATAGATGTCAGTTGTAGCTGACTGAGGTAGGAGCCTCCTGTAGGTTGGTTCCTGCAGAAAATAGATGGGAGTTGGTGCTTCGACACCAAGTTGTAGCTTGATAACATGTCAGTTGTAGCTGACTGAGGTTGGAGCCTCCTGTAGGTTGGTGCCTGCAGAAAATAGATGGGAGTTGGTGCTTCCACATCAAGTTGTAGCTTGATAAAATGTCAGTTGTAGCTGAATGAGGTTGGAGCCTCCTGTAGGTTGGTGCCTACAGAAAATTAATGGGAGATGGAGCTTCCTTGCAAGTTGTAGCTTACAGAATTGAGGCAGGAGCCTCCTGTAGGTTGGTGCCTATAGAAAAACAATGGTGAGAGGGAGTTGGAGCTTTCCTTTGCATCACAACAATAATAAGATGTGGTTTTCTCCCTTTATGGTTTTCCACTTATATTTGGTGTCTCTGTGAATGATGTCTATGTGTTGATGTGGTTTATCTAATCTGCTTAATACTTGTCGCTCACATATTAAGACTGTTGTTACATTAACAAATCTGTTTGATACTTGCTGCTCACTAATAAAGATTGTTCACATATTAAGTTGATCATGAAGTGAAGGTGTAAATAAGATTTAAGAGAAAGTTTTAAAAGTCCATGTATGTGTTAAACTGATTCACCCCCCCCTCTCAGTTTAACTAAGGGTTCAACATGAACAACATAAACCTTCATGGTAAACCATCCGTGATTCACCTATAACTGAATCGCCACATGGTTGTCCAATCATATTAGAGGGAAATCATGCACACACAATTATGGCTAACACATACATGATTCTTCCTGGTTAACAGATAAGGTGGTCGACTCTTCTATGAAGCTAAGTACCAACCTTATTTCGGCATAACACTTGCTTTCCTTCGATCTCCTCCATGGAATGACCAGGGGAATATTTCCAAGTGTTATCTGGTGCACCCGATTTGGATTTCGATGAGTATATTGAGAGCTTACTCTAGATTTTTTATGCTCATTTTTCATTGTATCTTTCAACCATGAATTTTTCATAAATTTTCTGCAACCAAGGATTTCATCAACACTAGACGATGACAATGGTGGTGTACTAAAATTCCTTACGAAATTACCCCTCCTGATCTTGGGGAAAATCCACTCCAATTATTTCCTGTCCCCTCGACATTCTCTATGTTTGAATAAGAAAATTTGAAGGTTATAGGTGTATTTTCCCCTTTACTCTCTCTATGTTGAGGACCTACAGTGAACTACCGAAGGGCTCCACCTCTTTTTCCACACGTCGAGAGGTCTACGAACAAAAGAGATGCTATTAAAAGCTCCATGGAACTATGCAGGGGCTTTGAGGATTGAAGTAATAAAGGTCAGAAGCTTGTGGAATACCTCTAGTCTATTCATAATGAAAGGATAAATAAGCCTGAATGCATGGGCTTCAACTATCCATGCACTTAAAATAGAGAATAAATCTTCCGCCATTAATGCTACACCTCATGCATAGATTCACAAGCTTGTAGCTAGGTGAATACGTATATATGTGTGCAAAAACACACCCTACTAAGTAGGAAGTCTCTTATGTAATCACTTCATATTAATAGAAAGCATTTTTCTACCCAATATTTCCAATATCTTAGTCCAATTTCTTATGGATCCTTCCAAAGTTTGTCGCATTTCATATTGTTTGTGTGATGTTTTCAACTGTAACATTTACAACATGGTTAAGCATTTACTATAGAACAAAATTCTAGTTTGGGGATATAACATAACACTTTTTATCATGTGAATCATTAGGCATTATGTTTTTTATTATATGTTATAAACAACATAAACAATAATTTTACAAAACATTTCACTTCCCATCTACAAACACACACTTGCTTGATCTATTTAACGACATCACTCATCTCATAGATGGAACATTGTATATACATGTTTTCATCACAAAAATGAGTGCCATTTACAAAAAAAAATGCAGCCACACAATCATTTAAGTTAATAGAGTTGTTATAGTCTATAAATATAGAAACATTTCCACACAAAATCAATTATAATGTCATTAACATTTTCACTAGTAAAAAAGGATATTTATCTTTAGTTTTGCAGGGAAACTGAGTGTAGAACAAGGAATCTCTACCCAACCTCAGATAAATACATGAAATATCACTTGTAGTTGCCACAGCCGAGCTAGATTCTAGACACTAAGGGGGATTTCTTAAGGACTATAACACCAATCTACTCACTAGAATAGGGACCCTAGGGGCCCTTTTCCTCAACCACACTAGCTTTCTTTTATAGTAAGAAATGGACATCGAATCAAAAGGTTCAAAACCTCCATCGCCAATATAAATAATAGGGATTTAGCCCCTTCCAAAGAAGTCCATAATGCATTGTATATGTTAAAATAAATATTGGTCTCTTCCCAAGTGTTCCAGGGCTTTAGGGAATACTATATTAACCCATAGCCTCAATGGGACCCAAGTTGTTACAGGGCTCTAGAGATTCCAATCTCAACTAACAACCTACAGGGAACCCGAGATGTTATATGGATCTAGGGACTAGTATCCCAACCCAAAACCTCCAAGGAACCAAATTTGCTACAAGCCTCCACAAATTCCTATCTCAACCCACAAAATCCAGACACCCAAGCTTTAATATGGCTCATAGGAATAGTATCTGAACCCATATCCTCTAGTGAACAAAACTTGATACATGGCTTGAAATATTCATATCTCAATTCAGAGCCTCCAGGGACCCCAAAATGTTACAGGGCTCCAAAGAGTAGTATCCCAACCCACAACCTCTCCGGAACTAGAAGACCAATCCCCTTCACTTCTCTTCACTTATATTATGCAAGTTTCTGACCTCTATTGAATGTTTCACAAATGGTTACTCTCCCTCCAAAAATGAACATTAGAATAATAAAATTAACCCTTTTATTATGATGTATCTTTTTCATTGTTCTACAGAGATTTTCCATCCTCATCCTTGTTGCCTTTCCCAATATTGTCCTCCATAAATTATAGTATATTTTTTTCTTGTTAAGGTTCTCAAGCACATGGAAATATGTAATTTCATTTGCATCCTATTTAATTTATAAACAATTCCATTAAAAACATGCACCAACCAACCTTTAATGGTTTTCCAAGAAATTCCTATTTTTGGGACAAGAAAACCTCAATATCATAAGCAAGCAATCCTCATCCTTAGCTCTAGAATTTGTGTATGTTTGATTCAATTTGGGTTTTGAATTTTATTTATGTAAAAAAAATTTAAACTGAATTTTTAGGAGATAACCATGGGTGGGGTTGTCACAGACCCCTCCCCCTTGAGGGAACTCCGCCCTCACTATTATTTTTACCACCTGTAACAACAAAAACAAAATATGAAAACATATTGTCTTATGGAGATTTATATATACAGATATATACAATATTTAAAAAACATATACACATTTTACTTAACCTACAAACAAAATGGGATAGTTAAATTTCATGGAATAAATCATTTCGCAAGTTGCCTCCTCTGGCCCAAAGTGCTTCCACTATGCTTTGACTTGCTCCATGGATTGATTCTGAAGCATGAGAAATATCTTTTCTAGAAATAAAAATAGCTCCGAATGGAACTCTCACTCTAGATACACATGTCGTACAGACCAATCAATCACATGATTAGAATCCTGCACATGTCTTTTAAGCATAGAGACATGGAAAAAATAATGAAATCTAACTGATGGAAGTAAATATAACCTATATTCCACTAATCCAATCCTATCAATGATCTAAAAATTCCCATAATACCATGGTGCCAACTTGGCACATGTCCCAATATTAAGGGAACTATTATTGGTTTCAATTCTTAGATAGATATGCTCCCCAAATTGTAATTGTTTGTGCACCCTTTACTGGTGAGCATAGAACTTTTTCCTATCTCGTTCCACTTTCAAATTTTGCTATATGATCTGAACTTGATGTGATATTTCCTTGATCATATCAGGTCCGGCAAGGACCATTTTCACAATATCACTCCAACTAATAGGAGTGTTTCAACTTGTGTGATACAATTCCTCAAATGGGCTCATATTTATGGATCTTGGTATGCATTATTTTATGAAAATTCCATAACTGGAAGATATTCCTTACCCTTCGTGAGCTGATGCATTTCATACATCCTTAACATGTCCTCAAGGATTCTATTATTCCTCTCTATTTTCCCATCTATTTTTGGATGATATGTTGTACTTAATTCCAATTATGTTCCCAATCAAATAGATAGTTCCTTCCAAAACCCTGAAGAGAAACTAGCATCTTTTTCTAGAAAAAATTTCTTGGGGATATTAGGTAGCCTCATAATCTCCATTATGAAAATTGGTGTTGTGTTAGTTACAAAGTTAGTGGACATGACTGCTACAAAATGAGCTACCTTGCTTATATTTTCAACCACTACCATGATTACATCATGTTTCTTGGTGGTTCTAGGAAATATTGTAATTAATCCATAGAAATTACCTCCCACTTCCATTTCATAATGTGAATGGGATACAACAAACATGTTATATACTTGCACTCAACCTTTATCTACATGAATTCTATCCACTTTCACACAAAATAAGCCACATATTTCTTCAAATTAGTCTCATAATAATACCTTTTAATGGATTTTTAGGGCTTTTGATACCCCAGATGGCCTGAATAAGGACTAAAATGGAACTATTTCATTATTTGTATCTTTATTTAATTATTGTTTGTCACATAAATTATGTTTTTAAATATCATTGTCCCATCCTCAATGAGTTTATATTCCTCATCCTGACTACTTTGCAATAATTTTTCTTCATTTTTTCATATTTTTCATCTTGTTGCCAAACACACTTTATCCTTTATACCAAGTCTAATTGATAATATCTTACAACTTCCAAGTGATTCACTTGAATTATTCTACTCAAAGAATCAATAACTTAGTTCTATTTCCCTTTTATATACTTGATTTCAAAGCCAAATTCAGTAAGTAGGACATCTATCTTTCTTTCCTAACATTCAAATTGTATTGCCCAAAAAAGTACTTGAGTACACTATGGTCCTTCATGAATGTAAATATTATTTGAAGCAGGTAATTCCTCCACATTTTGAAGACATGGTTGATGGAATCTTACTCTAGATCATGTGCTACATAATTCACCTCGTGTTTATTTAATTTTCTCAACTTATGGAATACTATGTGGTCTTTCTATATTAAGACTCCATTGATTCCTTCTTTGCAGGAATATTTTCACACCATGAAATCCTTGTCAAGATATGCAATTCTCAATATCGATGAATTGGTGAGAAAATACTTTAACTACTCACATTGAGTATTCCACCAAAATCTCTTTCATTTTCTCAAAAAAGTTTTGAACGATGGCCTATATTAGAGAAAGTTTTGTTAAATCTCTTCTAATATCCTACCAAACACATGATTGATATAACCTCATCAACATTTTTTAGAGTTGGTCACTCCATTATGGCCTTGATAATTTCAGGGTCAACTAAGATCCATTCATTTGAGAAAATATTCCCCAAATAATGTATTTTTGATTGGAATAAATCACACTTACTAAGTTTTGCATAAAAATTTTCCTCCCTCAATAATTGTTGCACTACAACGAGATGATTTTCATGCTCTTTTTTTTTCCTTGAGTACATTAGTATGTAATCAAAAGAACATAATTAAGAACTTGTCTAGATATAGATGAATCACACTTTTCATCAGACACGTGAAAGTGGTAGGGGCATTAGTAAGCCCATAAGGTACTACTATGAATTCATAGTGCCCATAGCTTGTCCTAAAATTAGTTTTATGAATGTCCTCCTAATTAATTCTTACTTGATCATAGATTGAACTGAAGTCAATAATGGAGATGACTACTGCTCCCTTCAACCGAGCAAAGTGATCACCAATCCTTAGAAATTGGTACATATTATTGATGGTGACATTATTTAACAACCTTTATTAATGCATAGTGTGAGGGTTCCATATTTCTTCTTTACAAACAGTATAGGTGCTCCCAATGGAGACACACTTTTACTTATGTATCACTTTTCGATTATTTCCCTTCGCTACAATTTCATCTCAGCCAACTCTGGGGTGCTCATCCTATATAGTGCATTGGATTTTGGTTCTACTCCAAGTCTTAGCAGAATAGTGAAATGTATCTCTCTCAGAGCAGGTAATCTAGGAACCTCCATGGGGAAGAGAGATGCATATTGATTCAAAATAGGGTACGTCTTTAGCATCTCATCTTCCTCATCTTCAATTTCACATTCACCTTTCTCATTCTTAGAAAATTGAACAACAAACAACATGCATAATTTTATACTTATTTGGTTGCATCGCATACTAGTGATAATCCTTACTGAAATGGGATTTTTCCTACTCTAAGACACTCTTTTTACTCCTTACTCATCTAAGAATTTCATTTATTTTCATAGAAATCTACTTTGGTCTACTGTAAATCTAACCTGTCCATGCAAAAAAGTATGCCATATGCACATATTGAAAATACACTCAAGTGGGCCTTTTTTTTCATGCACTAAGATCAAATGCGCAAGAACTTACTAAATGATTTATCTTCATTTTTGTCCTAGTTACTCACTAAAAAATGCATGGTTCTAGATGCAATTCCCTGACTAGGTTGCATTTGTAAACAATATTTGGGCTTCCATAACTATAATTATAACCTGGATCATTTATAATGGAAATAAGTTGATCATGCAACTTTCCTTCCGTATCAATGATGGATGCCTAGTGATTTATCTAGAAGTTGTCTAGTCCTACATAAATTAAATTCATACTTTGAGCTACCTCACCCATCGTGAAAGACTCTTAAGCACTGTAAATCCCTAGTCCAAAATTTTCCAGATGTCAATAGTCCCTTCTTCAATGGTCTTCGCCGCAAGAATAACATTTGAGTGGTTCTATCCCTTCAAACTTTGGTTGTCTTGAAGATATATTCTTCACATGTTTCTTCACAACAACATTAGCTTTCTCTTCAGACTATATCGTATGAGTTGGTTGCTGACATTTTCTCTTTTCTGAGATTTTATGGGCCAACTCTTCTTACGTCCAACATTGTTCTTGGCCTGGAAATTAATCTTTATTTCATGATTTTTTTTTATTGTAGCTTCTTGATGGCATATTTCATAGTTTTATGTTCTAGCAACTCAATTTTATCTTTCAATGCCATTGACAATCCACTAATCAATATCTGAAATTTGGCTTTTTTATCCTTGATATATGGAACATACCTTAATAATTCTAAGAGATTGGTGACATATTCATCTCTCGTTAATTGATCCATATTGAGTTCATATAACTCTTTTTCCTTGCTATTTTAATATCATTAAAACATGTATTGTTCTCTGAAGAGTTTTTCAAAATCATCCCAGGTCAATTCCTTCTCATAAATGCCTCAAAAATTATTCTAGTATTCCTACAATATATATGATTTTCCCTTTAGGAGATAAGTGGTGACTCTAGCCTTCATAGTTTTAGAATAGTTGTGTATTTTGAAAAAATTCTTCATACACAGAAACCATGCTTCTGTGTTCTCTCCTTTCTTCATGTCCCGATCAAATTTGGGTGGCTTTGATTTCTTAAATTCCTCAAGCATGTGATCCTTTCCCTTGCTTCCTGAATGATGATGATGATAATCATGAGAATGATGGTGGTTCCTCTTGGTATCATAACTAGATGGTTTGCTAGAATGATGCACCTATGTTCTAGTTATTCCTCTTGGGATGCTCAAAGGTACATCTCTTGGTACAGTGTCCTCACTTACCTTCTTGTGTCTCTTTTTGGACCTACCACCATTTGATCCATTGGTGTTCTATTTTGACTCAACAAGGCTCTTCCAGTCTTTATGAGTTTCTGTCATCTCATATTTCATATACCTATGTAAATCTATGAGACAATGCAGGATAATTGCATTAATATCAATTTTCCTTTCTTTATATATTAATAGCATATAATTATATTCCTTGAATCTTCTTGCTTTAGCCATCAAGTTTCTCAAACTGTTTATCGAATCTAGCGAGCAATTACCTCCCCCTTGGTCCACTAGTCCTTCTTCTTCATTAGCTCTGACCCAATCACTTGCATGTTGTAATTGATCAAAGGTGTACTCAACCATTATATACCACACTATTGTATTATCTCTACCTTATGTTTCTTGTGGTGTGTGTTCAATCACAAAAATTGTTAGCCTTTGATGTAATAATCAAATAAACACCATAATGATCATGAACCTTGCATTCATGGACCTGTCATGGAGAATTATGATGTGACAGAACAATCATGATATCATGCTAACCATATTTAATAGTTCATATGAACTAATGAGATATCATGTAGTTCCATCATTGGCACATATTCAATAGATAAGCAACAAAATTGTGAACATCTTTGTAGTGAAAGAAATCTGCATTAGTGTATAATTATCAGATAAGTAGCAATTTTTAAATGGACATTCAATCTTACAATTTCACAATTGTTACAAATATTAGTTTACTCAAACATGGTACTATTTAGTTTAATTCTACTTTTAATTATATTGAGAGGTGAATTCCCAATTAGGCCTTTAAATATTTTATTTAAATCGACTTTTAATGCCTAAATAATTATTTGGTTAATCTTATAAAAAATATTCCTCGCTCATCATATAGCCCATCCATTCTAAGAATTTAAATCATATGTTCTGATGCCACTCTGTAAAAACACCCCTTACCCAATAACCAAAATAGGATATGTTCACTATACAAACCCAATCTTGAAGGTACAGTTATGAAAATCAGGAATAAAGGTTTCAACTTCTTCCAACATCTCTGAGCTTATAATGACCATCACCATTATGTTCATCTTATCAAGATTAATTTGGTGATATAAAATTTAACCGCAATCTACCCTTCAGATTTAGAAATATTTCCTCTCAAAGAAAAATCCCTACCACATCATCTAACCACCATGTGTTAACCCACCATTGGCCTACATGGAAGTTTGGATCTTGACCAGTTGAGTTAGGCCTCCTTTCATTGTGCATGTATACTTTGTCTGGGTCTAAAACCCAATTTCATATGATTATATTAACACATGGAATACTTTCAATGAACCCCATTCCACATCTATACCATTCACACCAATAAAAAACAACCATGGCCACAACCTCTTAACAATATTGTAGGTATTGGGCAGATCCCTGTTGACATAAACAGTAAATTCATCACTTGAGGGTCTCGGTGGGACAACATGTTTATCGGTTATAACGATGTTATCCCCTAGTATGGCGGTAAGGTAATACCTCCTATCAGAGGATTGGTGACTCCCATTAATAACGAGGTGTCAATCCCCTTTTTATAAATACACTACAAGCACCCACCTAGAAGCAGTTTCCAGTTCCAGTGGAACCAATGTCAGATCTATGCACATGCGTCCATTATGGGGGTGAATATCCCTTCGGTCCTACTAATATTGGAGCATCTCGTCATCACAATTATTTCCATCCTAGTGCTATGTTTATTTAATTGTACTGAACTCCCAATATTCTTGCAACACGGTGACCTCTCATGTGGGAATGCCTTCACGGTGACCTCTGAGGTGGGAATGCCTTCCCACCAATCATAGTGAAAGCTCATCCATGATGACATTATTTTTGTCATCTCACTATTTCCATCTCCATAATTAAATTTATACCACCCTTTGTACCTCCAGGGTGAGAACTAAAGGCTTACGTGCACTGTTGGCTCTCACCTCTTCACATCATTACCTCTAGTTGGACCACGTAGTTACCTCACCACATCATCTCTATGCTGATTCCCGACATCCTATTACTTGAATTTTGTTAATTATTCGAATGGTCCCTTTCATGGAAGTATGGGACAGTGAGTTGCACCCTCGCACCTCCCTCACTTTCAATTTTCACATGTGGTCATAGTGCCACTCTTTATTCAACTAGGCAAGGCCCTCTTGGACATGTTATTCTGAAGGTTCTATCCTAACACTTTCCTCCATTGCACTCCTTATTCCTCCAAGGTTGAACTCCCTAGCTAAATTGTCTTGTTGGTGAGACCTACAAGAAATTGGAGGGCTTCTGGGTTTGTGTATCAACAATATCATATTATTAACATCATCCTAGTAGATCCCACTATTGTGTAGCATAAGCCTCAAGTGTAAAAATTTCAGGCTTCACCTCTCTCCATGTCATCATATTGTCATCAAATCTCATTAGAGGGAAGTCATGCATGCCAATATGTGGCTGCCACAACTAGGGTTTTTCCAAATTAATGAATAAGGTGGATGAATTTTTAATAAAACTACGTCCTATACTTCTTCTTCCATAACAATTTATTTCCTTTGGTCTTCACCATGATCGGACAAGGGGAACCTTTCCAAGCCTTATATAGTGTGCCTAATTTGGATTTTTATGATTATTGTTAGAGCTTACTCAATCTTATCAATTCTTACTTTTTTTTGGTCATTCCAACCATGACTATTACACAAAGGTTTTGTAACATTCAAGGTAAACATAGATGCTTGACAATGGCAATGGTGGCTTGTTAAAAAACCTGATGACATTACCCCTAACTAACTTGGGTGAAATCCACTTCAATTATTTATTGTTCCTATAGCACTCCCCATATTGTAATAAGAAAATTTCAGGGTTACACGCATAGGTGCTACTATAGTACCCCTTTGCTAAGGACCTACAGTGAACTTCTGAAGGGCTCCACTTGTCCTCCCACACATCATGAGCTCATTAGGAGAATTTTGAGCTCTAAAATGGGCCTTCTAAGAAAATTTTCCAACAAAAGTAAACTTTATAAGAACCAATAAGATGCAATATGATGATGTCAACCACGGGGGATGATTCACCATTTTTGGAGTAAAAAAGTAAAAAGATTAAAAAATAATAAAATGATAAAACTACTTTTTCAATTCGTATTTTCAACTTATCTCCCTAATTTTTTACTCAAATTTCAAGTGGGAGTACTCATTGGATGCAAAATTTAATTCCTCATCTAAGGAGTATCCATGTTGCATACTTTTGATGGAGCCTACTACACGAAAAATGAGAAATACATGAAAAATTGTGATGTGATTATGTTTTTTAATATATTTTTTGTTTTTCATGTAGAAGGGTCCATTGAAAGTATGCAACATGGGTACTGCTTGGATGAGGAGTCAAACTATGCATCCAATGAGGGTTTTCGCTCGAAATTTCAGTAAGCCCATAGGGCGATAAGTTGAAATTTTAGTTTTTTCTTTTTTCCCTCTTAAATTTGATGATGTAATCATATCTTATTATATTATTTCCACCATTATTTTATAATTTCCTTAGGAGGCCCATTTTAGACCTCAAAATTCCCCTAATTTCCAAGCTCCCAATCATGCCTCTAAGCAGCTCCATGGCATTACGCAGGGACTTCTAGGGCCTAAAACAAAATTCTTAGAAGCTTGTCAAAGACCTCTAGGCTGTTGAGAATGGAAAGATGACTAATATTTCATTCATTAGTTTCGACTATATTTGTTTCTAATAGAGAGAATAACTCTTCATATGTTAATGATATTCCTCCTATATACATTGATGGGCTCGTAGCAAAGTGAATAACCATATGTCTGCAAATAAAAATCCTGCTAATTATGTATTCTCTTATGTAATCACTTCATATTAATAGAAATGATTTTTCTTCCCAATATTTCTAGGCTTTTAATCGATATCCTTACGCATCGTTCCAAATTTTATAGCTTTTTATATTGTTTTTGTGGTATTTACATATGTGTCATTTACAACAAAGTTAGATATTTACTACATAAGATAATTTAAGTTCTATGACATAGCATAACCCTTGTTATCATGTGATTCATTACACATTTTGTTTTGACTATATGATATAAACAACAATAGTAAGAATTTCACGCATCATTTGATTTCCTATCCAAAATCAAACACTTTCTTGACCTATTTAACAACATCTTTCATATCAGAGATTCAAAACTTTATATACATGGTTTCATCACAACAATGAGTCTCATTTCCAAGAAAAGATGTAGCCACACACTCATTAATTTAAAAACACTATTATAGTCTGGAAATACATAGTCATTTCAACCTGAAATACATCATAATTTCATTAAAATTTACATAAGTATAAAATGATACTTATCTTTAGGTTTGTAGGGAAATTGAGTCAGGGATAAGTACTCTTAACCCAAACTTATAAACTTGCAACCAAGCTCACTTTCATTTTTAATCCCCGAGCCATATTCGGGAGATACAAGGGACTTGGTTAAGGAAAGTAAAACTAATCTACCTGTTGGAACAGGGTCTCTAGAGAGCCTTTGTCCTCAATCTCACTAGTTTCCTATTTTCCTATATCAATGATAAATGCATAAGGAATATTGAGGGTCACTACCTCAACCCTTAAGAGTAATACTAGGGATTTATCTCTTTCCTAGGAATTTTATAACCTTCTACATATGTTAACTCTAATAATGATCTCTTCCTAAGTTGTCTAGGGATCTAGGGACTACTATCTCAAACCACAGCCTCTAGGAGACCCAAGCTACTATAGGGATCCATATATTTCAATCTCAAACCACAAACTCCAAGGAACCCAAGTTGTTAGAGGGCTCCAGGGACTAGAATCCGAACCCACAACTTTGAGGGAACCAAATTTGTTATAGGGATCCAAAGATTCCTATCTCAACTCACAACCTCCAAGGACTCGTGTTGTTATAGGTCTCTACAGATTACTTTCCCAACCCATAGCCTCTAGGGAACCCAAGTTGTTATATGGATCTCGAGATTCCTATGTCATCCCAAAAACTCGAGGCACCTAAAGTTGTTACAGGGATCTAGAGACTAGTATCCCAACCCACAACCTCCAAGGAACCAAAAGACCAATCCCCTTAAATTATCCTTGCTTCTCTTCTATGAGTTGTTTCCCTATTCTTAATGTTTCTCAAATGGTTATTATTCCTCCAAAAATGAATCAGAGAATAATCGAATTCCCACTTTTCTTTTGTTGTATTTTTTTCCTTGTTCTGTGGGGATTACCCATCCCCTTCCTTGATTACCTTCCCATTCTCATCCTCCACAAGTTTTCCTGTCCTATATCCTTCTTAATATTATCGAGCACGTGGATATATGTACTTTAATTGGAATCCCATTTAATTTTAGAACTAGTAACTTAAAATCAAGCACCAACCAAATTTTAATGGTTGTCCAAAAAATCTAATTTTTTTGCCAAAGAAACCCTAAACATCCCAGTAAATAAATCCTCCCTCATAGTTCTTGAATCCATGTCCCTTTCACTGAGTCCCATTTAAAAAGAAATTGTAAATGATATTTCCAATGCATTTTTATGATAGAGCCATTGGTGGGGTTATCACAGAGAGGAAGTTCGTTTTATTTGTCATCAACTACCAGTTTCTATGGAATATTTTTTGGTAACACATGATTGAAATTATAAGTTCAATATTTCAAGGACGTCAAAATTTTAGCAATTGGAAAAACTTTAGATGTTTCTCCAACATTGAATTGGTTTGCTTTCACAAGCAAGAACAAGGATTGAAGGAGAGCTTAATTGGGTCTATGTGGAAGTCTTGGTTTTGGTTCTGGGTATTTGAGATCTCACATTGATCTAATTCTATAAGTAGAATTTTTTTTTTCGGTTTTTCTTGTTGTGGAGTTTTGGCCTGAGCTTTGGAGAGCCTAACTTCTTGTCTTCATTTTTTTCCTTGTCATCTTCATGTACATTTTGGTAATTGATTTATGAAGAAGAACATAATTAATAATAAAAATCTAATTAAATCTGATAGGTAATTATCATGAAGGAGAAATGAACCCTAATTTTCTAGACATTTGGTTTCTCAACACAGAGACCATGAGTTTCATGTCCAAAATTACAATTATTTGGACCTATATGTCTCCCACTAGCTCCATGGAAATCATATTCCAAAAGGTCACATGATAAAAAACTAGAACATAATTTTTATGTAATGAAAAATTAAATAAATTATGAATATGTATCGATGTTGGTAATGCAATCCTATATGCGACTAGGCCAGTCATCTTTATGATTTTAAATTACCACTCTAAACTACACACTTGGCCATATCTACATTTCCTTAAAATAAATTCCATCGACATTTCTAATTTTAGTTTCTATTGTTATCATCTTACATTTTGTCGTGAACATGGGGCAATCACCAACTACCAAATCTATGGAAAGGTCAATATCTATTTTAGGTGCTAAACTTGGGGTATGAAATAATACATATTAAATTCCTGAATTACCTTAAGATTCTCAATGGTTGGTACCTTCTCCTTGGTCGCATCTTCCATGTGAGCTATTAAATTTTGTACTCTTTCCTAAATTTATTTGCATTTGCATGGTTGATCTCACACTGATAAAAACTAGCCTTCGAATTTGAAAGAATTGTCTTTGCTTCCCTTCTTCATCATGGTAACTGAATGACTTACTTTAACAATCCAGGATAGTAGTGTAATTTTATAACCAATCCATACCAATAGATCATAACCATTGCTCTATCAACAAGGAAATAAACTACTCTAGATCATAATGATTCATCCAACTATTTGCAAGAGATAAATATTCATACTTATGCTAAGGAAGAAAAGGGAATTACACTGAGTGGCATTCATAGTCTAGATTATTGAAATTTAAAATGGAATTGTTTAAAAAAAAAATAATGAGGCACTTGGGTGGTATAAGAGGGTCCCCGGAATAGAGATTCGGGGCTAAAGTTTTGTCGGTGGCTTTTATAGGCTCATATGAGGTGGAATAATGATTTTGGGCTGAAGGAGAGGGTATTTGGTACTGCTAGAGGATTTCCAGTAGTGCTACGGGATGTCCTAAAAAGCTACAGGAAACAGGATGCGAGTAGTTTGAGGCTAAAAATTATGAGAATATGGTTAGGAGAGGTGGGGGAAAGGAATATGCTAGTACATGAAGGATATCCAAACCCTTGTCAAACCTCATATCTTTTCAAAAATCTTATCTTGCACCCACATGGTTGCTCTGAGGGATGTAATGGTGACATCAAAAACAAGGTTGTAGGTGACTTGGATGGAAGGTGTCTGATGAAGGGTGAAAACTCCAAATGACGGTGCTGAAGGGGTCCTTCTTTTCTACTGTATCCAAACCTGCAATCAAGACATGTCTTCATGCATTCACCATTGAAAAAATTATCATAAAAATGGTGGAAAAGATGAGTTGAATTTAGATAACTCTACATATGCAATGGGAACATAAATCTACCTCTAAACCTACAGCATGTTCATAATAAGAAAAAAAAACTATCTGAATTTTCCAAGAAGTCATAAAATATAAAGATATTTTGTCTAGGGTGGAAGACCTTCCTCCTCAAGCTCCAAAAAGAGAGGTGAGAGACGGAGGATTAGCCCAGATTTTCAAACTTTTATATGCTACCAAACATGTAATGAATGAGATCAACTAGTAAAACATAAAATAAAGGAACATCTACACAAGAGAGACTGAGGCCAATGGATTGAGCCCTAAGCCTCAAGCTCAACTCCCTAAAATCAACTCAGTGGAGAAGAAACAAAATTTTCATCTTATTTCATAGCCAGTATTTTACATGAACAATGAAATTTATAACTATCTAGTACAAAATCCAAGAGTGCTCTAGTTGTATTCAAAATTTGAATCCTAGTGAGCTCTTCCTTTGGCCTATTTATGTTAGAGGGTAGCTACCAAATGCTCCAAAAAATGTAAGTCGTTGTTCCCTTGGAACTCGAGAGATGTGGATCTTGGTTCCATTTGATCATTCCCTTGCTTGGTTTCCTCTTATTTCGAGATTTTGGAGGAGAATCTTGAAGATACATTGTATTCCTTTAGGAGTTAATAAGGTGGTTAACCTACCTACAATTACTCATTTTTGTCTACTCTGAGCCCTGATTCTGCCATCTTCTAAAAAATGGAATTATTCCCTTCATTTTCCTGCATTTAAACCATATTCGTCCTTGAATCATAAAAACCCTTAATACACCATTATCACTAAGAAAAATATGAAAAAATGCAATTGAAAGTGAGAGAGAGACAATAATTAATCTAAAAAGGTGAAAATTAACCCCTTAGAATATACCGAATGATGGTGCTAATCATCACCCCCTACCAAATGGTTTCTCATCCTTTAAGCAACTCAGGCCTCTTTCTTGATTTCTTTTAGAGCCCTTGTGGATTCTTTGACATCCCAAGGTATCATGGAAGGAGTCCCTTCAGGTGGCTAAAACCCTACATTATTTTCTACTTCCTCTGATTTCTTGTCCTCCTCAGTATGATATTTTCCTTCACTAACTCCCAGCCACAAAGGTGTACTGAGTTTTAATCCAAGCCACTTGACATTCATTGTTTGCAAATCTCTTTTGTAAAAGGGCTTTCTTTCTAAGGAAACTTTCAATATGTATAGAGTATGATACTCCATGTTTCCTAGGCTAAGTGGGAGGCCATTCCGTCTTCTATGACATGCCATCACACACTCCTCTCCTAGTAGTTTAAAGATGTGATCATAATGTGCAATTTCCTGTGCTTGGGTGTTGACATATTTGTCCGCAAGGCTGGCATCATAGGCTATCATTTGGTGATTATGTATGACCCCTCAAGGGCTAATTATCTCTACCCTAATTTGGAGACACTCTTTTCCTTCTCTCTTCATCACCCTTTTTACCACAACTTCCCTAGATTCCTCATTGGCCATCCAAGAGGCTATGGCCATTAGCTACATATCCCCCAACATAGAGTTTGGGTCCCAAATGTTCATATCAGTTAGGAAAATATTATGCATGTAGAACTCTGCAAATTTGGCCCTATATTCTATACTGGATTGACTGCAGAAATCAATAAATTGCCTATAATTTTGGAAACACAATGACCCATGTGATGCTAAATTTTTGATTTGGAACTATGGCCACTGCTCTTTCAAATAAATGGCATAAGAGTTAGAAGTATTCCTTTGTTGTATTTCCTCCACACACAGGTCTTCCATAGTGGAAATTTGTTTGTTTTTTTTTGCAATTAGTCATTCAATCTTACATTCTATGCTTGTGCGTCGTGCATTTTCTCTTTCAACACTACCTCCATAAGTCTGATATCAACCAAATATATCCCCATCTCAGTGATATTCTCTTCCATGATCCCCACATCTTCCACATTCCTATGTTTGGAAATTTTCATCAATTGATGGGTGCACCCCCTCTCTTTTTCTAGCTCATACAATAGGGGAATGGAGATATTTTGAGGTATCAACCTCCCTCCTTCAATGAATGTATAATAGGAGCTTAATTTTGGCTATGCGATAGGATGTTGAAATACTATAATATCTTTTGGGACATTTTTAGGAGAGACTGGTTCTTCTTTTGGTTTCCCCTCCTTGGTTTCTTGTCAGTCAACTTGAGCATCTTTCCCCTCAACTTATACCTCATTTTCATCACCGTCTACATCCTAAGCTTCTAATGGTGCCTTGTTCTCTTCCCCCTTAACATTTTTCTCTTCCTGTAGGAAATTATGAGTTTCTTATCACACTTTCTGGGTTTCCTATAGCACAATATATTTTTCATGTTTCACCTCCTTTTCCTCTTCTTGGAGGCCTGTGGGTGGTTGTGCTTGTTTTAGGGATGTTATCTTTGAGGAGTGTGTTATTGTGCAATTCATAGGTGTATTTTTTGGTGAAGTCACCTCTTGAATATTTCCCTCCTCTGGCCCTTCTCCTTTTTTATTAGGTGACTCCTCAATTGTGATAAGACTCTTGGTTGGAGTTTGAGGCCACCCCTATCTCACCTTGTGGCTTTTCCTGGTCTTGAAATACATGGGGGTATGCCTCTTTCATTTTTCTTTCACAGGGGTGCTTAGAGGGGCTAAAGTGACAACCGCTTCCTTTTCAGTGGTCCCTGGTGAAAGGCTAGTTTTCTGAGGGGAGATGTTAGTGGTAGTATTGGGGTATAGTATCTCCTCTTCTTCTATATTTCCTTCTTCATCTTTTTTCTTCTTTTTCTTCTTTCTCTCCTTCTTCTTTTTGTTCTTACTCTTATTTATCTTCATTTTAATTCTTCGCTCCTACATCTTATGTGGTTTCTCCCTCTGTTTCCATTTCCTCTTATTCCTTTTCCTCCTCTTTCCTTTCAGTCCCTTCTTCTCCTACTTTAATTCACCTTTCCCCAAGGCTATAGGTGGGGGTCTCTCTAGGTTTGATGGTCTGTGTGCCAATCAATTCTTCATTGTATATGTCAATGAAATTTGGCCAAGGTGCAAGGATGTTGAGTCTGTTTAAAGCATCTTCTACTATGATTTTGATGAGACCATGATGAACTAGGTGTTGATATTTCCTCTCCCTTACCCTCTGGATCATATCTCTCATTTAGTGGAGGATGAAATATGGGATATTCAGTCTTTGATCTAAAAGAATATCCCCTTTGAACCTAATTTCATTCAAAAACCTAAAGTGATATCAATATACCACACTTATTTTTCCCTCACAAGAGTTATGCTTCATGATATGGTAAGATACCTCATCCCATGGGTAACAAAGAATTTCCACTCTTACCCTATTCTTATCTTCAATGTATTCCTCATTAGGAAAGAATCAAATCTTCTTAGAGGAAGTACTAGAGACTTTTTACCCTCCGTTCCATTTAATTCCAAGAGGTAAGGTGGTGATTGTGCTTATGATCTCAGGGGTTATGGTAATTGCAATTCCTCTTACCATTGTGATGGCACTATCATATGCTTGAGAGTGAAATGTCAGTAAAAAATCTCAAGCCACTTCATCATCGTACCCTTGAGGAGATTGAAGAACCCCAACCATTGATGGTTTCTGAATATCTCTATGATAGGAGGATGTAGTGATGCAGGGGAATTAGGCCCAAGATGATATTTTGTATATAAATAGACATAGGGGGTCTCTTGTTTTAAATTCCCTATGTAATTATTTACATTTGAGTATTTTTAATTAAATCTAGAGAAAATTGTAACTGCCCGAATGATTAATGGGCTCCTGAAGAGATAGTCAGTTTCAGAACTTAGGCTAATTTTAGGAGTCCAAGATTCATCATGGAAGTTGAATCGATTGATTTCTAGTATGTATAAAAATAAACCTCTGTGATAGAGTCAGGTAGACCTACATAAGGCTGTGTAGGGTTGTAGGAGAATCTACAGAGTATTGGTTGCTGAAGGGCCGATTTATCAAAAATCTGGTCAATTCAAAGTTGTAATTACTTCAATGTATAAATGTAGAATTGTTTCAACGGTATTGTGCATTTGTCGAGTTAATTATGGCATGAATGGTTTTTGTGTCCTGATAATAAACTGT
Organism: Pinus albicaulis; assembly: GCA_034641835.2. Classification (NCBI taxonomy): domain Eukaryota; kingdom Viridiplantae; phylum Streptophyta; class Pinopsida; order Pinales; family Pinaceae; genus Pinus; species Pinus albicaulis. Next base: position 483,010,429 of record CM076574.1, read on the forward strand.
ATAGTAGTCTGCAATACATACTCGATAATTGTGGTTTAATGGGGTCCTGTATGTTGAAAGAGGAACTGATTCCTTTCCTGAATTACTAGCCTCTGTGTGAGAGGTTCTAGCCTTTCCCAAAACCAATGGATATTAGTTTAACCCGGTGTAAGAATTTCTGAACGAACAAAGTAGTGTGATAACCCCGTGTTAAGCACCATGACGGTGGACAGTGTGGCATTGAGCAATGGTATGGAAATGTTGTGGTCGATAATCATGTGTAAGTGAATTCCGGTGGTAATATAAAACCTTGTGATAGGTTATGGGTAATTAAGTTGTTGAATTCCCTACGGAGGACGAGTGAAGAAATCGTAGTAAATTAATGTCAGGTTATGTCTTGAATAGAATACAGTGGAAGGTGCCCATGGTAGAGAGGGTCCACAGGTCAAAATTATGTATCTCCCCACATTTTAATAGAGAGTTGTGCTCGAGCCTTCAATTCAAGGTTCGATCGGTGCTACCATGTACATAGAACCAGCGTGTGAAGGAACCTGGAGTGTCAGTCCTTAATTGAAGAAAAAAAAAGCTAGCATTGGAAGATGCGAAGTCAAGGGAGCGGAGGCAGAGTACAATAAAAGAAATCTCGACGGAACTTGGAAGATAAGAGGCAAAATGGTGACTGAAGTGAACAGTAAAACCACCGTTGGGAAAACCGGCATATTGCGCAAGTTTGGAGGTGGTAAGTAGAATTGATGAAAATAATGTGATATTCCCCGGCGATGGACATGTGTATTTAAATGGTTTTGTGATATATCGCATATTAACCCTCGCACATGTTGATCACCTGATATCCATTTCCAATCGCTCATCTAAAGCTTGGAGCGCGATGTGACGTGGATCGTTGGATCCGTTCTGCAGATAAACAAGTTAGGTTTCTTATGTAGTGGGACCGATGGTTCAATTAAACCATGCGATGGTTGATGTTTAGTCTGAGGTCAAATAATTTTATATTTCCTGATTTATATCTGGCTTGAATGTGAGGTGATAAATGAGTCAAATAAAATCCGAAATTTTTAATACATAAGTGTTGAGTGTATCCATTCAAAAACCTTTAACTGGTGGTTGGGATTGTAAGTGAAGTTGAGATCAAAGCAGGGTTGAGTGAAATAAAATATCCGCTTGGTATTAATATATATGGTGGGTTGAAAACATCAATACATATATAATATTGTTGTTGGCCATTCGATAGTATGAAGTGTTTTATTATAAGTGATTGCTACTAATGCTCGTGGTTTGCATTATGGATTTTAGTACAATGTCATACTATATATATTGGGGGTTATTGCTGTGAGTAGTAACATTAATGTTTATAGCCCTCAACATGGAGAATGTCGACATAACATTGTTGGCGGTTTGATTATGTGTGTCCAATTCTAATGTTACCAATTAGTGGAAAGTGAGTATATGGCCTGGTCGCGATATATATATATATATATTATAAGGGGTTATGTTCCAAAGTTTTGAGAGCTGATGCAATGCTGGGAGTTATAACCATAAGGGATAAGAGTTTAATTTAATATCTCAATTCTATGAATTGAGATATTATAGCCTCCAGACTTATTATTAAGTTAAATTTCCAGGTGATGGATTTGTAGGTTTTAACCCTGAACAGAAATTATCTATAGATGAATCTTATAACAAAAATAAGCAATAGCGAGAGCATAAAACAAAAAACAGATAAACACAGAGATTTTCCCCTGGATCCAAAATCGGGACGACCAGCTTGATTTTTCATTATATTCCTTTGAGTGTTACAACACATATATATATACATGCCAGAGCATACATAAACCCCAATCCATTAACCTTGGATTAGAACATAACCGTAGTTCCCTATACCAGGGGCCGAAAACCATCGAACCCCAAAACCATGTGCAAAACCATGTACAAAACCATGGACGCAGACTACCCAGCGGAAATTAAGGAACCAAAATTTTCGCCGAGGCGCTGCCCTGGACCCCGACATGGGGGGCTATTGCCCCCCCTGTGACCCCCCGTTGGGCCCAACGCAAAGGGGGGGCTATCGCCCCCCCGCTCGTGCTTAGTCGTGGAAAGAATATAACACATACCCAACAGGATTATATTGGACAAAGGGTCTTAAATGAAATTTAGACGTAGTTTTGAGATTGAACAAAAGAGAGAACAAGGACTGTGATTTTGACCCTATCATAGTGGTATCAGAGCTAGAATTTAAATAGCTCTTTGGAGGTTTATCTTTGAAATTCACATGTATTAAACAGTGAGAAAGTTGGGTTTTAAATCTATTTAATAGAGTTTTAGATTTGATTAAGTATGTAGTGAAAGTTGATACTAGCCCAGATGTATAGAATTTGGAATTGAAGAAAAGGAGTCTTGAAGATTGCAACAGGTAGAGTGCAGTGCCGGTGAAGGGAAAAGCAAGATCAGTCAAGGATCTTGAGAGGTAAGATGATGAGCCTTATTTGAACTCTGGTTAGAAGGTATTGTTTGGAGATTTCAGGGTGCTAAAAATTGAGGAGGGATCTCAGCAGAAGCAGATCACAAGCTTGAAAGTAGTGATAAGAAGCGTCTAGCAAGGGATTTTGAGTGTAGAAGGAGTGTGGCAGAACCTGAAAGATTCCAAACTAAGGTTGGATGAAAGAATAATAGAGGTGTTCTTGAGAGATGCTGCAGAGTGAAGCCTATAGAGCATAAGAGAGTGCTCAGAAGGTTCTAGCAGAGAGGGGACCAATAGTTGCCAAAAGCCGGATCTAGGGGAAGGTATTGCTGAGGTGAGTTGTAGCAAGAGAGATTGCCATTGCAGAGGCTTAGTGTATCTCGTGAGTGAAGAAAAAATGGAAGAGAGAATGGCTACTAATAGCCACAACAGAGATTGTAGAGGTTCTGAGAGAGGCCACAACAGAAGAATGAGGGAAGATTCCAAAGAAAATGGCATGAGGAAGAGACTCAATGATGAAGAGTATTGGAAGGAGATGGTTGAGATCAATAAGCAGCTTGATGAACTCGAGAAGATGATAAAGGAAAACCAGAGGGATGGTTGGCTCATGAAGAAGAATGTGAAGTGGCAGAGACCACAAGGGAAGAAGGAGCAGATGATGAATGCTTAGTTGAAGAAGGAAGAAATGCTTAGAATGATCATGTATTTGGAGAAGAACTTGGAGACTGAAGCTTCAAGTGGGACCAAGGAGTCAAAGAGCCTTACATCTAACATATTTTGTATGTTTGCAGGAAAATCATGTGGGAAAAAACAAACTGTTGATGTTGTCACTGAGAAGAAAAGTGGAAAAGCCAGAAGTTTTGAAGATGTCCATGCACAGTTGGAGGAAGATTCTACTTTCCAACATAGTGGAAGCAGAGGAGATTTAGTTTATGATATTGGATAGAAGCTGGAGGTTGAACAACTTCATTAATTTGAAGAAGAGAAGACTATTGAAGAATCTCTAAAACATATGGAAGACTTGGGACAACAAGAAGAGTTGATGATTGATTCATCAAATGAGACCATGGGGTCTTATGTTTTTAAAGCTGACAAGTTGTGTATGAATGCAGGTGTTGATGAAGATAGTTCACATGATGGAATTGTGATGAATGAAGATGACTGTCGCTAAGTAAAGTATGATGAGTATCTTTCAGATGAAGAGCAGATTCACTTATTGCGGCAAAGGGAATTCATTAACTCCTTGTGTAATGAAAGAGATTGTTTCAATGGAGTTGTGTTTGATGATGATGAATTTGTCATTAATGCTGATAATGACAATTTTATTTTGTTAAATGGCTAATTGAAGACTTCTGGATAGGTGACTGAATTTCTTTCAGATATAGAAGATCATAATTCTATTCTGATGAAGGCTAAGGAGATAGTGATAGCATAAGATTGTGAAGATGTTTTCTCAGATGAGATGCCAAGATTGTGGCATGGACAAAGGGCAGAAGTACACAAAGAAGGAGTTTAGATTGTAAGGGTAGAGATGACTGAAGATGAGAGAGTTCATTTTTATGAGCTAGGGCAGAGAGACATCCTTGCAGAGGATGATGGAGAGAAGAGACAAATTGGCAATCTCAAAATTTGTTTGAAGAATTAGAATCAGCATACTGATGTGCTGATGGAGAAGAAAATAATTGTAGGGTAGCATAATGAGATGTTGGCAGAGGAGAAAAAGGCATTGAGGCCTTGCGAATTTTGTTTTAACAAATATTTGGTGAATGTAGATCCTGTTGATGGTGGAGAAAAATTGATAGCATTGGGCAGTGAATTAAAGGTGGAAGAGAATTTTGTAGAAATGTTTGAGCCATGGAATGGAGAATTTGAGCTACTGGAGAGTATTCTGGATCAACAGGATCCTATGCAAGAGAGGAAACCTCAATCTCGGAATTGGGGGTTACTGAATATGAAGGTACTGAAGAATGAAGATGAGACAGTCATGTCTCATATGCCAAAAATTGTTGCTGTTGATAACAGATAATAATTGGCTTGCCTAAATAGCTAAGATAATATTGGAGGGAAGGTTGTATGGCATTGTTTTGGAGCTGCTACAACAGTGGAAAATTAGAGTTTTTCTCTGAAAAAAGGAGAAAATGAAAAGCTAGAAGAGCCTGAAGAAATTCAAGAAGGGGGGAGGAAATTGCTAAAGATTTCCCAGGAAGAAGAACATGCTGAATTGAAGTTACAGCATGCTAACAATGAGAAACAAGCACAAAATGGATGGCCAAAATGGTTGCAGAAAACATCTAGGAAAGAGTGCGAAATATCATAATAGCAGCTTGGAGTGTTGCAGGAGAGAATGTTGAAGCAGCAAGCTGAAGCGTCGCCAGAAGAGGAGCAAGAATTTTACTGTTGCAGAGAGGGTATGGATGATTGGGTGGCGAATAGGGAAGCAGTAAAAAACTAAACAAGTAAAATTTCAACAAGAAAGAGCTCAACAAGTTGACACTAGAACTACAATAGGAGATCAGCAATTGATAGCCAGAGTAAGAATTGAAGAAATAATAATCCAGCAGTTAGAGGAAATATTAGACCGAGAAATATCATTGATAAGAGGGCTGATGATGAAGATGAAATATAGAGTAAGACTTGAAGAAATAAGATTCCATCAGTCAAAGGAAAGATTAGACTGATAAATATCATTGATAAGAGGGTTGATGATGAAGATGTCTAAGAAAAAGGAAGCAGCAAGGAAACAAAGAAGTAGCAGCACACGCAAAGAAGACGGAGGATGTAAAGGTACATCTTGTGAAAAAATATAGCATAAAGTATGGAAGCCAGGAGGAATGCAAAATAAGAACACTACAACGGATGGCCAGTTGCAGAACAAGGTGTGGGATCCAGGCAGACAAAGATGAAAACCATGATCAGGAGATCATGAACTATTTTAACCCGGGGAGTCTAATGCAGGGGCATTAGGCCCAAGATGATATTTTTTATATAAATAGACATAGGGGGTCTCTTGTTTTAAATTCCCTATGTAATTATTTACATTTGAGTAATTTTAATTAAATTTGCAGAAAATTGTAACTTCCCGAATTATTAATGGGCACCTGAAGAGATAGTTAGTTTTAGAAGTTAGGTTAATTTTAGGAGTCCAAGAGTCATCAGGGAAGTTGAATCTATTGATTTCCAATATGTATAAAAATAAACCTTTGTGACAGAGTCAGGCAGACCTGCATAAGGCTGCATAGGTTTGTAGGAGAATCTACAGAGGATTGGTTTCTGAAGGGCCGATTTATCGAAAATCTGGTCAAGTCAAAGTTGTAAGTACTTCATTGTATTGTATTGTGAATTTGTCGAGTTAATTATGGTGTGAATGGTTTCTCTGTCCCGATAATCAACTGTATAGTAGTCTGGAATACATACTCGATAATTGTGTTTTAATGGGGTCATGTCTATCGAAAGAGGAACTGATTCCTTTCCTGAATTAATAGCCTCTATGTGAGAGGTTCTGGCCTTTCCCGAAACCATTGGATATTAGTTTAACCCAGTGTAAGAATTTCCGGACGAACAAAGTTGTGTGATAACCCTGTATTAAGCACCATGACAGTGGATGGTGTGGCATTGAGCAGTGGTATGGAAATGTTGTGGTCAAGAATCATGTGTAAGTGAATTCCACTGGCAATATAAAACCTTGTGATAGGTTATGGGTAATTAAGTTTTTGAATTCCCTACGGAGGATGAGTGAAGCAATCGTAGTAAATTAATGTCGGGTTATGTATTGAATAGAATACAGTGGAAAGTGCCCATGGTAGAGAGGGTCCACAGGTCCAAATTATGGATCTCCCCACAGTGTAATAGAGAGCTCTGCTCGAGCCTTCAATTCGAGGTTTGATCGGTGCTACCATGTACATAGAACTGACATGTGAAGGAACTTGGAGTGCGAGTCCTTAATTGAAGAAAAAAAATCTAGCACTGGAAGATGTGAAGTCAAGGGAGTAGAGGCGGAGTACAATAAACGAAAGCTCGATGGAACTTGGAAGATAAGAGGCAGAACCATGACTGAAGTGAATAGTAAAACCACCATTGGGAAAACCATCATATCGCGCAAGTTTAGAGGTGGTAAGTAGAATTGGTGAAAGGAACGCGATATTCCCCGACGATGGACACATGTATTTAAATGGTTTTGTGATACCATTTATAATGCATATTAACCCTTGCGCATGTTGATCATGCGATATCCATTGCAAATCGCTCATCTGAAGCTTGGAGCGCGACGTGACGTGGATCGTTGGATCGGTTCTGCAGATAAACAAGTTAGGTTGCATATGTAGTGGGACCGATGGTTCAATTAAACCATGCGATGGTTGAGGTTTAGTCCGAGGTCGAAGACTTTTATATTTCATGATTTATATCTAGCTTGAATGTGAGGTGATAAATGAGTCAAATAACATGTGAAATTTTTAATACATAAGTGTTGAGCATATCCATTGAAAACCTTTAACCAGTGGTTAGGATCATAAGTGAAGTTGAGATCAAAGCAGGGTTGAGTGAAATAAAATATCCGCTTGGTATTAATATATATGGTGGGTTGAAAACATCAATACATATATAAGATTATTGTTGGCCATTCGATAGTATGGAGTGTTTTATTATAAGTGATTACTACTAACGCTCGTGGTTTGCATTATGGATTTTAGTACAAGGTCATACTATATATATTGGGGGTTATTGTTGTGAGTAGTAAGATTAATGTTTATAGTCCTCGACATGGAGAATGTTGACATAATTTTATTGGTGGTTTGATTATGCGTGTCCAATTCTAATGTTACCAATTAGTGGAAAGTGAGTATATGGCCTGGTCGCGATATATATATATATATATATATATATATATATATATATATATATATATATATAAGGGGTTATGTTCCAAAGTTTTGAGCATTGATGCGATGTTGGGAATTATAACCATAAGGGATAAGGGTTTAATTTAATATCTCAATTATCCGAATTGAGATATTACAGCCTCCAGACTTATTATTAAGTTAAATTGCCAGGTGATGGATTAGATTGGACAAAGGGTCTTAAATGCAATTTAGACACAGTTTTGAGATTGAACAAAAGAGAAAACATGGACTGTGGTTTTGACCCCATCATGTAGCCTAATTCTCTTGGTGTCTATAGGATCCGTTCTATTAAACCCTTCTCACATATTGTGACTATGTTTAGAGAGGTGGTTGTTTGTGGCTTGTTTCGAAAGGCACTATGATATGGGACCTTGAAGCTTTTAAATTTACACCAAATGTGGGTTTCTCATCCTGTATTCCTTTAAAAAACCTTTAATTTACTTAATTATGGCTTGACTGTGTGTAAATTACCATGAAAATTCCTGCAACTTGATGGGGGTGATGGCCAGTTACCTATCCAATTATGATGTTTCTGACTTGAAGGATTCCTTCGAGGTGACAATATACCCTGATGGTGGCTTGCATTTCACTTTCAACCCTTTGTGTCTTCCTTTAAAACTTCCTGTCGCAGTAGGAGAGTTTTCTGTAGCACGGTCTGCATGTAAAACTCTACCATGGATCAAAGCTTCTCCATGTCTCCCGCCTTTTTCCTTTGCTAACTAATCTCAAAATGAATAATATAATGAGGGAAAATGAACCAAATAATTACATGCACTAGGTGTGTATTGGTGATGTGGATTTGGCACGAGGTTTCCATATTTGGACCGTTGGTCCCACTCGAGCCTATCAGTCCATTTTGCCTCGTAATGAGCTCCCACTTATTGTTATCCTTCTCATAACTGATGTGACATCCCCATGTTGCATGAAACTCCACCAAATTTTCACTTTAACTATTCAAGGGTGGCCAAGTTAATTGGCCACCTTTTTGTCTATTAAACTCTCTTTTCTCGACATTTACTCATTTAGTAAAATGATGCATAGTGAGAGGGTGAGTGAGCCATCCCTGAGCCTACCTGATTGCTGATGAGTTATATGATCCTCTTATGCAGGGTGTTGGATCATTGTCATGGTAAGAAATGATATGCTTTATTTGATGTGTTTTTTTTAATATTTTCTGAGTGAGGTGCTTACTAGGTATTTTCTTGTTGTATCTTCTGTAGGTACCTCATGGAGAAGTGTATTGCTGATAATGAAGCTTCCCTTCTGGAGTCCTCTAGTGATCTTCAGGATTAGATCTCATCATTCATCTCATGCCTTTTTTATGTGATGGATGGTGGTTAAGGCATTATAGTGCATGCACAGATGTGCTACAGGAAGTGATCATCTTCCTATATTAGTCTTCTTGTATTAATTTCGGTGCTAAAAATATCCTGAGGAAGAAAGAAAAAGATTTTATAGATGCTATAGGTGGTTTTATGATGTGGAAAGAGGTGAAGCTTTGTCTTGAGAAGAAAGTATAAGTTATACTATGACTCAAGAAAGACCACTACAACAATAAATAACTTAGCCTAGGGCATTAAGACAAGAAGTCGAGAAGCCATCTATAGAATATCAAGTTTGGATCAAGGCAAGGAAACACCTTATTTAGAGTTATTATATTAGGGACCAAATCTCCTCAGTTTCGGTCAGGGATGATGCAGAGAAAGGGAGATCAACATAAGGAGACCAGAAAGAGAAGATGCAAGGTATTATATCCATAAAATTTTCAAGGATCTGTGTTATGGTCATGGTGCTTGTGAAATGAAAGTCTGTAAGATGAATTACTTACGGGTTTTCCTCTCCAAGAGGGAGAGATTTTGGCACTAGCTTGAAGAGACAAAATCTTTTGTATTATGTTTTTTTTATAGTTTTCTTGATGAAATACCTAATAAGATAATTAAGAGAAGATCTAAGAGAGAGAAATAAGTTCACAAGTAATTATCAAGTAGATAATTGAATTAAACTATGCCCTATCAAATTATGAACATGGTATCAGAGCTAAGGTGCTAAAAGGGCTATTTGAAAAGAAGACACTCAAGTACCAAGAAGACCAAGGATAAGTTTCTAGAAGAAAAAATTCTACATTGAAAAATCAATCCTCAAATTGTAAAGAAGCAGTTTGTATATTGGAAAGCCATCTCAAGGAGATCAAGAACAGCATCTCCATAAATAAATCTTGGTGTTGAAATCAAATCAAAATTATTGAAGTCATCATCCTTGATTATCATCATCATCAAGGATCCAAGGTGATCTACCACTTTACACCACTCTTAAAAGATTCAATGGAGCTTCTATCTACATCATCATCAACAAGGAAAAATATAATCATCTACTCAAGTAAGTACCTTTATGAATTCATGTGAATCTATCAAAATTCTCTTTTTGCAAAGAAAGCAACAAACTGGTTAGGGTTTCAAACTTTCTTGAATGGAAGAAAAGAGAAAATCAAGTCATGAAAAATACATGAAGGGAGACACAAGAGTGGAAAGGATTCCTATAGAACCAACAAAGGACTCTCTCATTCCCTGTATATCAAAATATAATCTTCAATACAAATATATGGAAAATTGATGGAGCTATTCTCGACAAGTACTTCACGGGAAGTAATGTCTCTAGTACAAGAAATATACATGTTAGATATGTTGAGAGAGGAGGAAATAAATTCATGAATATTTCCAAAATACAAGATCAATTGTAGGAATCAGGAAAATAAATATATGATAGATCAATAACTATAGTGGTGTTGAATGCTATGCCATAGGAATGGGAAAAATTCACTTCAAGCATTTATGAAAAAGAAGAAGCAACACTATTCAAGAATCTATGGTCTCTATCATAATTAAAAGGGATAAGGTTAAAAGATAAAGTGGATATAGAATCAAATAAAGAGAATCAAGCATATGTTGACATATTAAGGAGAAATGGAAGATTCAGTAAGTTTCATCCTGAAGAAGAAAATATGAAACATGGATAAGATATGATGTTATGGAAATATTGTCCCAAATCTAATAAGGACAAAAGAAAATAAGCCCATATAATTAGAAAAATACAAGATCCATATCCAAATAAGCCTAAGAAATAAGAAATGGAATATCTATATTATAATTAAGATCATCTTCCTCTTTAAGAGGTATCTATTAGCTTGTTAGGAAGCATGATATATTAGATAAATGCATCACTCCATGATTTTCATCATGATGTAAGCATTAAAGGAGGAGCACTCATTGTAGAAGGATTTCTGTAACACATATGTGACATCTATGCTATAAGAGGCTCCTGGGAACCTCACTAAGAAAATTGAATTTACAGAAGGTATTCATCAAGACAAAGGTCATCATTCAATAATCAATAAGGAAATAAATGTTGAAATTTTCTAATGGGGTCCTCTTTGGATTAACTTGTTAGAAAGAAAACAATAGGTTTCTTTGAGAAATTATAAACTTGTAGAATTATAGGATTAGAAATGATGACATATTGCTGAAGTAGGTAAAGGGAATAAAAAGCTTCACTCCAAGGAAATCTGTTACAAGATGACTCAAAGAAAATAAATGAGGTACATATAAAAAAATTGTATTAACACTGGATGCTATAGGTCATAGGGTTGTAGGTAGAAGACGTATGATCAAAGAAAGTAGGAACTCTTCCTATACACAGGTTGTCAATAGACATGTTCCCCACCAGATTAAATCAACATAATATGTCCTCATATGGAATATTATTTGATTATATAATATCATGGAGATACACATTGGAAGTTCCTCGGAATGAAATAAAAGTGCGTGGAAGAGAAAATAAGATATCGTGAAAAAGTGCAATCATGAAAAGAGGCAGACAACATCCAAGGAAGCCAAAAAGACTTGAATATAAAATATCATGGGAAGATATGTAGACTCTAATAGAATTCTGGAAAGGATGGAGCATATCTTTAATATATGTTTCAATCTGTAATCAAAGGATGTCGATGTCTACAAGAATATGTAATATTCCCAAATGGGAAAACTCAGCAATACATGCATGAAAAAACGTATTTTTCAGAAATATAAGTATTAACAGAAAAATTCAGCCCATGGATCCATTATATCTAACATTTTTACAACCATATCTTAAAGGAAATAAGAAGCAAATTACTTTTGCCTAGTTAAACATGACTCCCATGCTCAAAACAACCCAAAAGCACTTAAACCCCAAGACTACTATAAACAGAAATTACTGTAGAAAGAGACAACATAGTTATCTGAGGGTTTATACTTAGAAATATAGAGACAAAACATATCTTCTCATGTATTGATCAAATAAGCTCAAAAACAGAGATCTAGTCCCTTTTACATAGATCCAAGATGACCTAGCAAGGGTTTCTTAACAAAAATGATATACATGAAATATTTTTTGTAGATCTATGGCTGAATCACACTGTATGGATGAAGTACTACATAAATATGGCTGATGATGCAACTAAATGGTTGTAGCTCCTCCTACTAGCTTTTCTAGGAAAATGCTAATCCTCTCCCTGGGAAACTAGCTCTCAAAACAAGGGATTAAACCCCTCAACTGCAATACCTTAAGAAATAATGCAGTTTCTGAAAGGGAATTTTTCTGAAGGTCACCACTTGGCCTAACACCATGTAGTGGAAAATATAGCACAAAAGTCTCTCCTCAGATTTCTTAAACAATATCTCTAAGCAAGAGTGGGGAATTCCTACATGAGAAAACCCTTGCACTAAACAGTGCACCAAACTTATCTAAATATCCAAAGGATGCAAGAAAGTCTAAATAGACCACATACAAAATATAAACTTCAATCATGCCCCATATGGTTGCCATTCCCTTCATTATATAGTTGATGAGCTTCCTCACCAAGGGTCCCACCCAATTATGAGGTTGCTTCCATGCTAAGGCTCCTCCACCAAAATTACGCTATCTCCATTAGTATTACTCATCTTTTTACAGAGTTGTTTGATTTAGTCAATATTGACTGGATCAATGTTGATTAGATCTTCAGGCATTGTCTCTTTTCACACTCAAGGTGTCTTCATTTTGACTATCTAGGTTGATCTTCATTCACATTGAGTTGTCTTTATTTAGGATTCAATCCTCATATAATAATGTTGTTGACTTGGTCAAAATTGACTTTGTCCACACATTCTAGACCCTATTAATACATGTCGATGATTTATCAGGTTATTAACATGATTACTTTTCACATTATGAGGGTTTTTATGTCTATTTAAACAACTTATGAGCCTCCTTGCAAATTTATTCATCTAACTAGATTTTAAAAGAAAAAATAATATTCCTATTAGCTACATGCTAATGTAGGAATATTACAGTCTTCCCCTCCCAAATGTTGCTTGTTCTCAAGAAACTAAAAGGGTGTTTCAAAATCTTCCCTCTTCCTCTTGTGGCCTTCTCATCCAATAGTCTCCACCATTGCTTCAGATTTTCTGCAACAATTTTGTCTCCCAATGGTTCCTCCTAAGTGTGCAATTTGACCTTTGGTGGATAAACCAAATGGTTCTCATCATGAAAGAAAGGAATTTCTATATGGAAGCCTTCTTGCTAATCAATGGCCTCCTCGAGATAGAATTGACGACAATCATGGGGAATTTCATCATCAATGAAGGACTCACACCTCCATGATATCATCCAAATGAAATGAATCACTTCCCAGCTTGGTAATTCATAGAAAAGCTCCTCCAAATTTCTCATGAAAGGCATGTACCAAGTTCTCCAAACAACCATATGGCCTACCTCATAAAGAAACAAGAGATCTACTATGGTATCCATATCTTTTCCCATGCTCCCCTTTAAACATGTAGTGCAAAAAGTGTGGGAAATTTCTTCCCCCAAGGACACATCCAACCAATGTGTCTCTCCTCCAACCATGTCCTCAATAAAGATAAGAACATTTTCAGAGCTGCCATATGTATTAAAGGATAATAACAATGGTCCCTCATGTGCAACCAACGTCATTTTACTCCTAACCTCCATAGAATATGATATAACAAGTGTTCTTCCCCACACGTGTTTGTTGTCCCATCCTTCTTTTATGCTTGGAGAAGGTGTATGATATTTTGTGTTAATGAAGCACACCATGAAGAATACACCATCTCCCCAAAATCTCTTAGGGGATGGTCAACATCTCCATTTCTAATGGCTCCAAGTATCCCATGAAGCCCATAAGAAAAGGTGCCCCCTATTGGATCAAAGCCCTGTACATGAGTTTTAAGAAAATACAAACATATAGTAGAAACATCATGATGTTCAAAATACAAATTTCACCAATCACTTGATTCAAATCAATGAGGTAACTCATGGATGAGCTCCCTCTCACACCCACTAAATAAGGATGTGGTAATGATAACTCTTTCCAAGAGCTTTGTTCCTCCTCAACCAGCAAATGATCTATGCACTTCTTCATATGAGATTGCATATCCTCTTTGAATTTTTCCCACATGAATCCATCTAAGATAGTATGGTATGTTTTAATGAAGCTAGTGGGTTTAGAAAGAAAGATCTCATAGGCTGCAATACATAGCTTATACTTAAGCTTGGAGTCTGTAGCGAAATAGATCTGACCATGAGAATAACTGACTCCATCAACTACTTTATACCTCCCATACATCACTTTCCCATCAAGAACCTTACATGTGAAGAGGTCCCTGGAGTATTCCATCAAGAATTGGGACCCCCAATAAGGATCTAGGCTCCCCAACAATTACACTGCTGTAGAAATATTAAATGCAGCCCCTGTCATAACATGGCTATCGTATTTGGCATGCTTGATGCCAAAGTCGCATGTTGGAGTACTATATTCTTTCTTTTGCTACCTCTCTTGTAGGTGATATTGCCTAAGACAAGATTGAAGCAGTTGGAATTCAACCTCCCCTTGGAAAGTTCTTGTCTTCCAAAACTTCCTTAATGTGGCCCACGTATGCAAGAGTGTTGATATCTTCTTGTCATGTTCAGGAATATTCTTTGTGTGCGAGGATATCATTAGCTTCCCTAAATATATAGAGTGGCCATTAGACATCATTCTCATGCCATCATATATTTCTGAATTCTCCTTTTCCAACACAAATATCTAAGTGGGAGATAGCAATATCCATTTCAGAAAATTGGTTACCTCTCCTTTGAACCCATAAAAGATTCTCCGCGTTCTGCTAGCTTCTCTCAAGGTTCCTTCCTTAGCCAAATATGTAAATGCTGCCCATAGTTGAGAGAACACTTTATTCTTCTTCCAATCAGGGGGTTTCCTTGGTGGAATGTCTCCATGCAAAGAAACATCAAGATATAAAGCAGGATGTATATGTGTGTGGATTGATTTGTCCTTGCTTTCACTACACAAATCCTCCTGCCTCCTTTGTACATAAAAATTTTGAAATAGAGAGGGGTGTATGCTCCTCATCATATGATGCTTGTCCTCCCCTTCATCTTCTTCTATCTTCAAGGTATCACCATTTAACAATGATGGCACATGTTGCACATGGATTGTGCCATGATCTCCATATGTGATATTCTTTGGAACTCCTTGCAAGAGTGCAAGAGTTTCCCTCCTTGGAGCTAATGCTCCATCTCCCTCTTCATGAGGTACTAGATGTTCTCTTGTCATGACCATGCTGTAATCTTCATCATTCTCTACCTCTTCTTCAATAGTTGAAAATGTATCATTATTAAGAAGAGACCTTAGATATTTGTCCTCTTTTGAAGGAGAAACCTCTATGTCTTCCTCTTGAGAAGAAAGATCTTCCTACAATGGGGACTTTGCCTTTGGAAAGTCATCATACAATTTTCCTTCCCCTTCAATGGTTTCCTGAAATGGAGTTGGATTTATAGACCCTTCGAACTCATGCAAAGTTTTTGTTTGTTTTGGTTTGATAGACTCCATAGAAGGTGTTTCATAAGATTTTTCATCAAACCTTTCCACTATTCTTCTAATGAACTTTGCATATGTAGATGTGTTTGCATTATTTAAGGAAAAATATTTAAAAAACCACCAAGCATAAGCATTACCCTCAAGATGAAGTGTTGCTACTTTGATGGCCTCCTTTTCTGAAACTTGATGATGTTGCACATAGGTTGCTAGCTCCTTCACCCAAGGCCTAGCTAGACATTTAGGTGATCCATCAAAAGTAGATAGAAAGAATCTCCACACACCATGCTGCTTGCTCCTTGTGATTCTTTTCTCCTTGATCTTGAAAAACCCTTGGAAGTTCAAGTGATCTTTGAACCCCTTAGATTGAGCTTCATACTCCTGCAAATAATCACCAAGAGTCTCCCTCTTTGGCACATCTCTCTTCTCCATCTTCTTTGTCTTGAAAAAGTCGCTGATAGAGTTTTGTAAATCTGATGATGTGGTTGAATTTTCACATCCATAAGACGAGGAACTATATATTTCCTCATGTAACTTTCTTGTTGAGGGACTTACATGCCTTTCCCTCCCCATTTCGTTGATGTCTTTTCTTATACCTTACAGAGTTTGAAAGAGAAGTTTTGAGAGCCTCTGTCCTCCAGAAAATAAGGGTTTTCTTTGATATTTCTTGTATATATTCACCTTCCCATGAGAAGACTCCATAATGGTTGAAGAACACAGGCTAAGCCAAGATTAGGGCTTTGATACCACTATAATATTCCCAAATTGGAAGACTCAGCAATACATGCATGAAAAACACATTTTTCAGAAATATAGGTATTAATAGAAAAATGAAGCCCATGGATCCATGAGATTTGACATTTTTACAACCATATCTGAAAGGAATTCACAAGAAAATGACTTCTTCCTAGTTAAACATGCCTCCCATGCTTAAAACAACCCAAAAACACTGAAACCCCAAGACTAATGCAAACATAAATTACTGCAGAAAGACACAACACAGTAATTTGAGGGTTTATACACATAAATATAGAGATAAAATATATCTGCTCATGTATTAATCAAATAAGCTCAAAAACAGAGATCTACTCCCTTTTAACTAGATCCAAGATGACTCGGCAAGGGTTTCTTAACAAAAATTATATACATGAAATATTTGCTGCAGATCTATGGCTGAATCATGATGTATGGTTAAATAACTACATAAATATGGCTGATCATTCAAATAAATAGTTGTAGCTCCTCCTACTATCTTTTTCGGGAAAAGGCTCATCCTCTCCCCGGGAAACTAGCTTTCAAAATTAGGGATTAAACCCCTCCACTGCAATACCTTAAGAAATAACGCAGTTTCTGAAAGAATTTGTGCTATTGCTGAAGTTGAATACTTTCCCTAACACCAGGTAGTGGAAAATATAGCAAAAAAGGCTCTCCTTGGATTTCTTAAACAAGATATCCAAGCAAGAGTGGGGAATTCCCGCATGAGAAAACCCTTGCACTAAACAGTGCATCAAACTTAGCTAAACAGCCAAAGGATGCAAGAAAGTCTAAACATACGACATACAAAATATAATCTTCAATCATGCCCCATATGGTTGACATTCCCTTCAATATATAGTTAATGAGCTTCCTCACCAAGGGTCCCACCCAATTATGAGGTTGCTTCCATGCTAAGGCCCCTCCACCAAAATTATGCTATCTCCATTAGTATTACTCATATTTTTACAACGCTGTTTAATTTAGTCAATTTTGACTGGATCAACCTTGAATGGGTCTTCATGCATTGTCTCTTTTCACACTCAAGGTGTCTTCATTTTGACTCACTAGATTGACCTTCATTCACATTGAACTGTATTTATTTAGGATCCACTCCTCATATAATAATGTTGTTGACTTGGTAAAACTTGACTCTATCCACACACTTTAGACCTTGTTCACACATGTGGATGCTTGATCTGGTTATTAACATGATCCCTTTTCACATTATGAGGGATTTTATGCCTACTTAAACAACTTATGAGCCTCCTTGCCCATTTATTCATCTAACTAGATTTTAAAAGAAAAATTAATATTCCTATTAGCTGCATGCTAATGTAGGAATATTACAGAATATTTCATGGGAAAATATTATCACTAAGGTAAGTTTTGATTTAAAAGTTAAAATTTATAAATAATTAATATCTGATGATATTATCTAGGGCTTCCATACGGAAGCATATGTCTTGCATAGGTTGAAAACCATATGGCTAGATGAAATATCCTTGGAAGAATTATGGTTTGAAGGAAAGCAGAATGGCCTGAAGGTAGACCAGATGAGAAGATTGATGGATTAATTTCTAATAGAATACATGATTCTTGATTAATGTGATGGATGATATGTGACCTGTGAAAAAATCCGAAAAGTCAAGACTCCTCAAAAATGAAGAAATTCATGTCATTGAAGAAAGGATATTTTATGAAACCAACTCCAAAAATAGAAGAAAAGAGAGATCAACGCTTTAGAAATCAGCCACTTCGAGGGGGAAACATCGTTTACATTACATAAATGAACAATTCTTGGATGATTCAAATGAAAACACCTCCTTTCTATATATAAGATTCCATGGGGTCACAATATAATCCTAGGTGACCTAACAATAATAATGTAGGGGCAGAAAAATAACAATATTGGGGTTTTATGGGCCATAATAATAACAATATTAGGACTATAGTGGTACAAAAATAACAATAGAGGGGATAAACTAACAACAATAATGGACGACACTAGTAATATAGTGACCTAACATGCCGCTCTCCTTCAAAAAAGTGTTGTACTCAATGCTTGAGTAGCTCTGGATATTTCTGTATAAAATTCACATCCTCCCATGTGGAATATTGAGAGGGTAAGTTCTTCCACTTGATGAGATACTTTGAAATTGATCGATTTTATAGCTGTCAAGTTCTTGTTTCCATGATTGATTCAGGTTTCAATATAATTTGTCCTTCCTCATCAAGTTCCGAAAATATTGTTTGAATTGGAATTTTGTCACCTATAACCTTCTTAAAGCATGGAACATGGAAAAATGGGTGCACTCGAGAAGAAGCAAGAAGCTCCAATTTGTATGCCATAGTTCTGATCTTTTGCAACGCCGTGTAAGGACCATAGTACTTTGGCAATATTTTATTATCCTTCTTAGCTTTCTTTAGGGAAATTTTTTTGTATGGCTATAGACATAAAAATACCCAGCCTCCTACATCAAAACGTCTTTCGTTGCGATGTTGATCTGCCTGTTTTTCATTCAATTTTGTGCCAAATTTAGGTTATCCTTTCAGAGTTGGAGAACTTTTTTTTGATTCTCGATGTGATATTCTAGTGCTTGAAGCTTAGAATTTTCTCATAAATATGATGTGATGGACGATGCATGATATCCATAAAGTGCCATAAAAGGGGTAATTTTTGCTGCAGTATGGAAGGAAATGTTATACCACCATTTAGCTAGAGGTAACCACTTGAACCATTACATTTTTTTATCAGATACAAAATAATGAAGATATCATTCCAAAAAAAATTTCACTATGTCAGTTTTCCCATAGGATTGAGGATGATAAGATGAGCTATGGGCTATTTGAGTACCCAAACAAGAAAATAATTTCGTCCAAAAATTTCCAGTGAAAATAGGATCTCTGTTGCTTACAATAATCTTTGGATTTCCATGTGGCTTTTGAATTGTTTCCATAAATGCAGTAGCAACTGTACTTTCTTTAAATGGATGAGATAATGCAAAAAAGTGTGCATACTTGTTAAGTCTTTCAACTACCACCATGATGACACTCTTTCCTTCAGACTTAGGTGAACCTGTGATAAAACCCATCGAAACCTCCTCCCAATTTTTACTTGGAATGGGTAAAGGTTGTAACAAACTCGAGGTATTAATTGTCTCGACTTTATTTTTCTAGAAAACCAAACATTCTACCACAAAATTTTGAATATCATATTTAAGGCCATCCCAAAACAATTCATTCTTCACCCTGTGGTAAGTTTTTTAAAATCCTGGGTGTCATCCTATGGGAGAGGTGTGAAATTCCAAACTAATATTTTATTTTAGTTGGGAATTCTTACAAAGATATAACAACGATGTTTGTACCTATGGAATCATTTTTCCAACTAAATGTGTCAGATGTAGTAGGATATTGCTGCAACTTTTGAATGAGTGTTCACACTTATTCTTCATTCTTCCATTCATTCCTTGCTTCGGTTATCCAATCTAGTTAGATAATAGAAATCACAAAAAGCAATGCTTCCACCTCCTCATCCTTTCTTGAGAGTGCATTTGTAACAACATTTAGCTTCCCTTTTTTATATATGATTTCAAAGTAATAACCCAAAATCTTTGTGACCCATTTTTTCTGCTCTTCTAAATATAGTCTTTGTTCCAAAAAGTATTTAATACTATCATGGTCATGTTTTACCTTAAAGTGTCTTCCCATTAGGTAAGGTCGCCATTTCTTTAGTGCATGTAGTATTGCCAATATTTCCTTCTCATAAATAGCTTTTTGTAAATACTTCCTTTGATTGGATGACTTTCAAAAGCAATGGGTATTCCTTCTTGCATTAAAACAACACTAGTTCCATTTCGCGAGGCATCACATTCCATAATAAAGGTTTTTGTGAAGTCTGGTGTAGCTAAGACCAATGCTAAGCACATTAACTCTTTAATATGTTCAAAGGCCTTTGTTTCTTTAGGAGTCCATGAAAATGCATCTTTCTTCAATAATTTTGTTAGAGGTGCTACTATTCTCCCATATTTCTTTAAAAACTTGCGATAATACCTTATTAACCTCAGAAATCCTCGCAACTTCTTTATGGTTGTGGGGAGATTCCATTCCTTAATGGCTTTAATTTTGTTAGGGTCTACCTTAACACCCTCCTGAGATACAATATTACCCATATATTCCACCTCTTGTACTCCAACGAAACATTTATAGGTTTTTGCATATAATTTTTTTCCTCCAATAGTTTGAGCACCCTATCAACATGTTGAACACAATCCTTCCAATACCTGTTGTATATTAGTATAGCATCAAAAAATAAAAACACAAATTTTCAAAGGAAGGGTTTAAAAATGGAATTCATCAAACCCTTGAAATATAGAAGGTGCATTGGTAAGGAAAAAAGGCATTACCGAAAATTCATAATGATCCTCATGAGTTCGAAATGTTATTTTCGGAATATCTTTAGTCTTCATTCTAATTTGATGATATCCTAAACGAAGATCCAACATGGTAAAATAAATTGCTCCATGTAATTCATCCAATAATTAACTAATCACAGGAATGGAAATTTATATTTAATAGTGAGCTTATTGAGCTCCATCTAATTTGGACACATGAGCCATGATCCATCCTTCTTATGCACCAATACTACTGGAGCAGAGAAAGAGATTTGAATAGGTTGAATTATACCACCCTATAACATTTCTGCAAACATATGTTCTGTTACAGGTCGATTTAGGCATCATCCAAAAACATAGATCAATATTCTTTAGGATCTATAATTCTCTAAATTGGTTGCTACATGCCCTAAGTAAGTCATCACATTGATGGTCTTCCTTCATGAAAGTTTCACTTCTTAGATGTCAGTTGAAGTTCCCCACTAAGCCATCAACGCACCCCTAGACAATTTTAATTGCTTTGCAGAGCATCTTGTTAAGTCCCTATATTAATAGTGTAGTCCCTTATTATGTTAGTGTAGCCCCCCTTATTGTTATTTTTGGACCGTTGTAACCCCCATATTGTTATTATTGTGCCCTTACATTATTATTTTTAGGTCAGCTAGGATTACATTGTGGCCCCATGGACTCCTATATATAGAAGGAGTTTTTGTTCATTTGTATCATCCAAGAATTTTTCATTCATATAATGTATTGGAGGTTTCCCCCTCGAAGTGGCCAATTTCTAAGTCATTGATATATCTTTTCTTCTATTTTAGGAGCTGGTTTCACAACATTTGGTATCAGAACTTTGGATTCTACGGTTTAGCTGCTCCAAACAGGTCATCGTGGCATGTTCTCTATAAAATTTTTTCTACAAATGTTCAGAAGTTGAAATGTTTAGAGCGCAAATCTGAAATCCTGAAGAAAATCTTCGCAAAATTTCAGAGCTTGGTTTGCAATATTTTTGGAGATATGATCTGTGGAAGGTAGGTCATTTTGCAGACTCCTGAATTTAACCTAAACAGGTCATCGTGGAATTTTCGCTATAAATTTTTTTCTATGAAGGCTCAAAAGCTAAAATTTTTAGAGTACGAAGCTAAGATCCTGAGGAACATCATCGCAAAATTTCAGATCTTGATTCGCAATATTTGCGGAGATATGATTTTTGGAAGTTAGGGCGTTTTCAGGCTTCTGAATTTCATCTCAAAGAGGTGATGATGGGAAAATATTCATAACTCTCTTTCTAAGAATTGGATTGGAATGTTGTAAAAAGTGACCGCAAGTACATGGAGTGTAGTTTTCTTTCTATAAATTTCAGAGCCAAAGGAGGAATCAGTCACATGTGGAAATTCGTAAAATTTTGGTCTACTGAACTAGTCCAGAATTGGTTCATTGTGGGAGATTGGACATAAATTTGTCTTGAAAAATCCAAATCAGATTAGAATTGTGGCATTTGAAAGAAGCTTTAGAGGGCTACTACAAAGCCAAATTTCAGGTGTTGAGGATCTTCAATTATATACATAATTCAATTTCAATATCAAGCTCCTGAAAAGAAAGTAAAAGGTGTGTATTTTTTTTTTCCAAATTGCATAAGTTTTGTTTTAAGAATCAATTTGAATGGATTCCAAGGGCATATTGTATAATAGATATCAATATTGGATTCTAAAATGGCCCCTAAAAATAATAATTCCATACCCATTAAGCCCTCAGAAATATATACTATGATGCATGAAGAGGAAGAATTGCAGTATGAGATATCAAAATTACGGTACCAAGTGCAACAAATTTCAATCTTATGAAGAGCAACCGAAGATGACATAGATGTTTTAAAAGTAGAAACGAAGGCTAAGTTGGATGGTTTGAAGGATCAAATAAAATCTAATATGGATGGTAAAGTAGTGGAAGATCACATCAAGCATCAAAAACAAGTTCTCCAACTCTCAAAGGATAACCTAACTTTGGTGCAGAATCAAATGAAACAACAGGAAGATCAACATCACATCGAAAGAAGTTCTGAAGAAGTCACAAAAATAAGAACTCAAAAGTACAATCAATTTTAGAGTATCTCAATAAGTGGAAGAACTTTCCTGTAGAATATTCCACATGGGAGGATGAGAATTTTATACAGAAGCATCAATAAATAATCAAGCGTTGAGGACAACACTGGTTTAAAGGAGAGGGGCATGTTAAGTCCCTATATTAATAGTGTAGTCCCTTATTATGTTAGTGTAGCCCCCATTATTGTTATTGTTGTACCCCTGTAACCCCCATATTGTTATTATTGTGCCCTTACATTATTATTGTTAGGTCGGATGGGGATTACATTGTGGCCCCATGGACTCCTTATATATAGAAGGAGGTTTTGGTCATTTGTATCATCCAAGAATTGTTCATTCATGTAATGTATTGGAGGTTTCCCCCTCGAAGTGGCTTATTTATAAGGCGTTGATATCTCTTTTCTTCTATTTTTGGAGCTGGTTTCACAACACATCTACTCCCATGCAAGGTTGCGTTGCAGAGAGGATCTAGGCCCACTTTAGAGTGCGTTGGTCGACTGGGAGTGAATTTTCATTGGATTCCGGTAATCTTCCCAACCTCTAGTGACTTCTAGAAGTTATTCCAAATTTCACCCTATCTGATAGACTCGAATTTGGAGCCCATGAAGTAATTTAACCTATTATCCTCCTATTCCCATGAGCAAGGAAACCTCTTCATCTATTTTTAGGAAATCAATTCAATGATTCATTTATGTCAAACTACCTTGATCTACTTATAAATGAAGAACTAAAAATAGTGCACAGGAGAGAAATAATTTGTGTTAAGTAGAGTTATGATGGTGAAATATCAGCTCTTGGAGGTATTGTGCATGTGATGTGATGCTCCTAGATTTTTGATGCTAGATGTGATAAGAATGGGAATCAAGCTGGATGATTGACAACGAATCGATCAACTAGTTGTACTCCTCCTTCTACTTCATAATAAAGACATTTTTTTCTTTCCTAATGAACGTGTCAATGATTTTATATGTGTATTTATGAATTTAATCGATTAAATTTTTTTAACTTGAATAGATCATATTGCCTTTATGTTGTTTTGCTATCTTCTATTTTCCATGGAAGGTATCAATCAATAGAGTTAAGTTGGATTGAGAGTGACGAAAGCAACGAAGGGAGGAAATGGAAAGCAAACATATTACAAGTAGGTCTCTCTCCCTTTATCTATTCATTTTAAGGAAAATATCAGATATCTTTCTTTTTGTTGTTCTAAGTGCACCACCACACTTAGGGAAATCATACTTATCTGTAGGTTTGTATTTTCGTAAAAACAAATTGGTGACCATACTGGGGAATGACGGATCATCCCTGGTGGTTTTTTCTTTGTCCACCAGCATCTAGTAGACTTTAATTTCTTATTTCAGTCATTTTAATGTGTCTTAGCAACAATAGTGTGTTTTCTTGCTTTTTCAGAGAGTCCACTCGCACCAACGTAATTTTGTTCTTGACACAGTGCTCGACATAGCGCTGCTAGCTTAGAGATAGTGCTCTGCAACACACTTTTTCCCACTCAAGGGTGCATTCACCCTGTGACCAAACAAAATCTATATGTTTTTTCTTCTGCCAATTGATTTAAGTGTTTTCTTGCTGAATTTTTGAGTGATTGATTGCCTCTGAAAACCAGTTTTCCTTTACTCTTCTTGCCTCACTTTGGATTTGTTTGATCAATGTTTTTTTTTGTTTTATTTATCATTTTTGAATAGATCCAAAGTTAAATTTTACATTTGATCAATTCATTATTTTCGAAAAGAGGAATTGTCGTTTTAGTCTTCGTTTCTCTTGAAAGTTTTAAATGATTCTTTGTGCATTACTTTATTTTTTGTTCATCTAAAATTAAAGGAAAATGAAAAGAAAAAAATGAATATTAATATAGGGATTGTGAGTGCTGCTTAAGGAATAGTTTAGGGAAAAATTGCATTTAGATGTGCTCATTGTTGATTACATACAATATGATTTCTCTATCCCTAGTAGCTAGCTTTGCATTGTCGAAAATCAATTCGAAATGAATGCTTATCATTCTAATTACATTCCAGGAATGTTCAATACATCTCATGGTGAAATTGAAAGACAAACTGATAATCAAGATCAACATAAAATTTATCTCAATTTATCTAAGGAAGAATTTTAACATTAACAATAAAATTTAGAGGTCTAGGTTAGAAGATGTGTTCTGGCATCGTTAATCATAGAATCTATCATTAATTGTTTGTGATAAATTCCGAGTGTGATACCTCGTTCCACGTATGTAATTATATTGGAGCTCGTCCATGAACTTTCGGGTATATTGAGCAGTGTTCTAGTATGAAAATTATAAGGGGATGCTCTCACTGTGCGGTTTCACATTAGAAAATAATAATATAGATTGGGCCTCCACGTAACTTCGCCTATATTTGGGAGGAAAACTTTAGGTTTCTTACCATCCATAGGTAACCAAGTCAGTTGCCTTATACATGTGATACACCGAACACAACATTCTGGGATATTGCTTACACATATAATAAGTGCTTGCATCACTGAGGCAGTATATTATAGTACATAGTTCCTTGGTAAACCTTTTGCCTACAATTACCATATTTTTGTTTATTTTTTTCTATAAAATCAATCAGAAATCATGGAAGAAGATCAACCCCTTCCCCTTCATTTGCATAGGACAATGAATAAACCTTCATTACTGCTAGAAGATACTCCTAGTAGATGAAGGCATGCTCACCCTACCGAGTTCAATACCTTTTGAACTCTTGGTGATACATCATCTTATATACCAGATACATGTAATCCTTTGAGTACCAAGTCTCATGTCATTTTGATTGATCCCAGTTTATCTGCTACTATCGAGACATAAATCTCATAATTACCTGAGGACACTAAAATTCAATCTGGTGAAATGGTAAATAATGAACCAGAGCTTGTGCAACTGGAAGTCAATCCAGAAGATGATCCTAAAGTCGAACAACAAGAAGTTGTTCTGATGCAACCATATGATCCTCAACCATCTGTAACCGTTGAGTCTTCCTCTTTACCATAGAATTTAGCACCTAAATTTTATCTCAAGCCTGAAACTGAAGTGCTTCCACCTAGTTTGATTTCGATAGAGGAATAATTTGGGTCGAGGCTTCATTTATATCAGTATTTTCCTCGTTTTACCTACTCTACTTCCATTGATCCTTTTCACACTCAATTTCCCGTAGTTTCATTAGAGTATTTTCTGGGATATTTAACCATTGTAGAGACAACATCCCAGACTATACCATCTATTACAGCTGTGACAAAATCTATTGTTGCTTCGTCTTTGATGTTTTTGACGACAACTGAGGAACATCTTTGTGGTGGTCCATCCATCCCACTGGTTTACCAAGATTTAAATGGAACCTACTCTGTTGTCTCCCCTAGTCCATGGAAATCACCCATGTCATTGTCAATAATAATATTTGGTTCATCTATTACATGTACTAAATGACCTAACCCTCAATATCAGGTTGTTCCATCCAATTATTGTCCATATTACTGAGTATCTGTTGGATACCCATCATATGAAAGTCAGTTTGTGAAATATCCCTATACTCCATATGATGGGGGGCCATAGATGTTCAGTCCATATGGCAGTTCTTCATCGTATGTAAGTCCATTATATGATGGAATGGTTGTTTTCCAATGGTAGCCTACTTTTCTTGTTCACCCACAAACAATTGTGTATCAATATCAACCAGTTCAACCTGTTTCTTCTATGCCTACTATGCCTGTCATTTCTTCTATGGTTGTTGGTTAGTGTACACAAGTGGTTCCTTCCACCCCTAACCCTCAAGTTTCGGATCTAAATACTCTGTCTTCCCAGGCTGGTATTCAAGAACCATCTTTATCAAGAATTTCGCAACCACAGGCTAGTTAAACTTTGTCACAGGCTTCTACTGGCCCTATCTATTCATAATCAGGTTTGAATTATCCTGACAGACAATCATTTTATTAGATACCATGGCAGCCACAACAACTGTTCCCACAGTATCAAGCTTATCCAATACTTGGTCAACAAACCTACCCCTACCAGGGTTTCCAACAGTAGAATCCATTTGTTGGTATGAAAAGGCCTACTGCTCAGGAGATTCCATCATATCTTGGTTATGCTCAACCCAAACTTAATCGACAGTTTCCATTTGTTGCAACGTTAGAGTTACCAGATTTAAATTGGCTTACCAAAGATCCCATTCATTATTTACCTTGGTGGTCGGTGATTCCACATAAATTACCCTTAGACATTCCCAAATTCATTGGAAATTTTGGAGAATACCCCTCTATGCATGTCATGAATTATCATTTATGGTGTTCATAAAATTCCTTAAATGATGATTCTGTTAGATTGTATCTTTTTCAGCGAACGCTTACTGCTATGGCTGCGAAGTGGTACATTGAATTACCATGAGCCTCATTTGATAACTTTATAGCTTTAGCCACTGATTTTTTAATACACTTCCATTTACCCATTAGATATGAAAATATAATGGAACTTTTGACCATATTTAAACATACCACTGCTACTTGTATCTCGAATCATATACATGAGTAGCGTCATCATCATCAAATGGTTAAAACATTTGTTCCTGATCAAATTTTAGCTAAGTGGTTTATTAAGTCCTTGTTTCCATCTATCACCGAGTATGTAGCCAAAGGTAGTGTTGTCACTGAAGAGAGATTCATTTCTTGTGCCCAGTATATGGTTATCATTTACACTCAGTCTCACACACTCTACAAAAATATTCCAAATGAGCCACGACCAAATTTTACTGTTCCTCCTACTCCATCTAGTCAGAACATTCATACTAGTGATGGTGTGATTGGTTCTGCTAACACTTTGGTAGCAAGTCGACTATCTGATCCTAAAATTTTTGTTTCAAATCAAACCCCTATTGCATTTGATCCTGCGTCTTCTTCTTAAATCCATGCCATGTCATCGGACAAAGGAAAAAGTGATAAGAAACCAGGAAATAGGAACAAGGGGAAAGAGAAGAAGAAATCAAATTCATCCCTACAAGAAAGATCATCTGATTCATACGGTTTTTTTCAGAAACCTCATCACCCTTGCTTAATATGTAATGAGAAGAATTTTATGCGAGAATTTCCTCAGCATTTGGAAGTCCCAAAGCATCTTGAGACTTTTTCCACATCTGCAATGTTTACAAATCGTTTTCCAAACCCAAAAACACATATGGTTTCTACGGATCCTACTTCTATTTCACAAGTGCTTATGATATCCGCCACAAAGCCGAAAATTTTTGTTTTCGTGTCGAATCAAACTAAATATTACAATAATCCATTGTCTTCATCTAATGGTCATCCTACAGATCAGCCTACCACTTCGAATTTGACCTCATATGACATGAATCCACCACCTATCCTTATAGAGTTAACAATAAAGCCACTGAAGGGAGTAATTCATAGATTGAAATTCAACCCTTGAGCTCATGCAACTCAAAATTATAATGTATAATAATACTTGGCTCAGTCACCTTCTTCTATGTCAATGTTGGAGGCTCTTAAGAATTTTCCCTCCCAGAAGCACACTTTGTTGTTCGCAATTGATGGAATCAATCCAACAAATTTGAACCTTGTATTATTTAATCATGTGGGCTATGTGCCACAATTACCAGCACAATTATCATTCTTCATTCAAGTACATGTCTTGAATCACCTCATTCATTGTAGTATCATTGATGAAGGCTCATCTACATGTATCAGGTCAATGAGTTTCTGGAAGTCACTTGGCTCACCAACTTCGTCACAATCACCTACAACGTTGAAATATTTTCACGGCCGTGCATATAAGCCTTGTGGAATTATCAGTAACCTGAAAGTAGAACGAGGGGGAAAATCAGTTACTTTTGAAGTTGATGTCGTTAACGAACATGTCAACTACAATATATTACTTGGAAGACCTTGGGTTTACACTATGGCTACGGTAGTATCTACTTACTTTTGTATGATCATCTTCCCCCATAAAAGACGTATCACAACCATTAATCAAATTTCTTTCTCAATCTTTGATTCCCAATAAAATGGAAGAATTTTTTTTTTTCATAGACCCCCACATTCTCTTCATAACATTGGTATAGCACTCTTTATGTTTCCTTCCCTAATGGGCACCATTTTGTTACCACCGCTTGTGACATCGGTGAAAATCACACATATAGAGACATGCAACATGATATCTTCCACTTTGTCTGACTTAAGGAAGACACTCAATGGTTATAAGGTAGTTAGGCTGGGTGACATGATGCCGCTAAGACTAGTTGAGCTAGCATAACAATCAATTTTCTTGGCTTATTCAGCCAATCCAAATCCATTCTCGCCAACCTTTTAGGTTGATCGTTCTTCAGATTTTGATACCTCTTCTGATCCATTTTCATGCGTATTATCCATTGATGAGAGCATTATGGAATCCATGATCCTGGAAGAAGAACCATGAGAATCATCATATCAACGATCCCATCTTATAGAATACGGTGAAGATAATCCATCTGAACCATATCACCTTACTGTCATTGATTTCTGGATGAATTATATTCCTATCCATGCCATCAATTCTGAGCGAAACTCATCGAATATCTAAGAAAAAATTTCTATCAATATTCTGACCAAACTCGGTATTATAGAAAACATTCATGTCAGTGCATCTTGTTCTCCATCTGAACTTGACACTTACCATGCTCTTTTTCATCAATTATGAGATGTATTCTCTTATACATATGAGGATATTCCATGTATGAAATCTAGCATTGTTGAACATGAGATTAAAATGTATCCTGATGTTAAGCCGGTACGATAGAGCCTTCATCCTGTTCACCCTAATAAATCTGTTTCCATTGAAGTAGAGGTTGATTTTTTTTTGCGTGCTGGATTCATTTATCCTATTCTGCTTACCACTTGGGTATCTAACATTGTTCCTATCACGAAGAAACATAGGACAATTAGAGTGTTTGTCGACTATTAGGGTGTTAATCATGCTTGTCCAAAAGAAAACTATCCAAATCCCTTTATCGACCAGATTATTGATGAATGTGTCAGATTTGAAATATTTTCTTTCATCGATGGGTTCTCTAGCTACAACTAGATTAATATTCACCCAGAGGACCAATATAAAATGAATTTTATTTGTCCCTGGGGCATATTCACTTATCGTAAGCTTCCTTTTGGTTTAAATAATGTTGGGGCTACATTCCAGATGAAAATGAATTATTATTTTCAAGACATCAAGCACATAGTTCATCCATATCTGGACGACTTACCTACACATTCACTGAAATGGGCTGAACACCTGCTACATATAAGAGTGATAATTTTACGATGTCATCACTATAAAATACACCTTAATCCGCAAAAATGTGTGTTTGGTGTTGGTTTTGGTCATTTTCTTGGATTATTCATGTCGAAGGACGAAATTTAGATTGATCCATTAAAGGTCCAGGCTATTATTTATTTGCTTACTCCTTCCAATCTGCTTCAGTTACAGAGACTCCAAGGGAAGGATAACTTTCTAAGGAGGTTCATTCCTAACTAAATTTAAATCGCTAAAGGATTTATTCGACTCTTGAAAAAGGAGGTACCCTTCCATTGGGATGAGGTTGCATAAGATTCCTTTGGTGTTTTTAAAGATTCCTTGATCCGAGCATTATTAATCTATCCCCCAAATTATCACAGTGACTATTTCCTATATCTCTCTGCTACAGATATAATCATCACTATGGTTTTAGTCTAAGAAGAAGATGGGATTTAACATCCGATATATTATCTGAGTCATAATATTAATGATATGGAAGTTAAGTACATATACGTTGAGAAGCTCCCTTTGGCAGCGGTTGAAGTTGTACAATGATTTTGCCATTATATCTCGCTCCAAAAGACCATTTTCATTTCGGATTGCAACCCTATGACATGCATTCTGTCACGTGAATTGATGGGGGGGAAATATGCAAAATGGATCGTCATTTTGTATGATTTTGATTTTGAATTCATCAAATCCAAGTCAAATAAGTCTTTGGTTTTTTTCGAGCTTATTTTTTACCTTATTTCGAGTAGTACTGATCCTACTACGGAACCATCAATTCTGGATGAGTCCTTATTTATGATCGAGTCACCTGACACATGGTATGGAGATTTCATCATATTTCCAAACACAAAATTTTCGGCCCAATACCTCTCGCTCGCAACATTGACGTATTCGATACCAAGCCAAATATTATCTGATCATCGGTGATACACTTTATCACCATGGTGTTGATAGGATTTTACAGAGGTGCCTCATGCATGAGGAAGCCAAAAAATTTCTAAATGATTGCAATTCAGGCACATGTGGTGGAAATTTTTTTGGTTATGCTACTACACAGAATATTCTTAGTGTTGGTTACTTCTAAACTACCATATTTCATGACTGCATTATCATGGTTAGAATTTGTCATGATTTCCAAATATTTGATCCTAAAACCTACTTGCCGCCAACACCAATGCATCTTGTCATCGTTGTTGGACCATTTGAAAAATAGGCCATTGACTTTGTGACATGTAACCCCCACTTGGCCGGGGGGCATGGGTATATTATTTTCATCATCGACTATTTTACAAAGTAAGCCAAGGCGATTCCTACATTCAACAACATGGGATAGACAACTGCATTGTTTTTTTAACTATATGGTTTCACGGTTTGGTGTACCACAAGACATAGTCACAAAACATGGAGAACATTTTTGCAATCACATGATGGATGAGTTGACTTCCAAGTTAGGACTATCACATGATAGTTCTACCCCTTATTATTTTCAAGCTAATGGACAAGTTGAAGCTATCAACTAAATTCTTAAGTGTATGCTTCAATGTTAAGCCCCTATATTAATAGTATAGCCCCTTATTATGTTAGTGTAGCCCCCCTTATTGTTATTATTGTACCCCTGTAACCCCCATATTGTTATTATTGTGCCCTTACATTATTATTGTTAGGTCGGCTAGGATTACATTGTGGCCCCACTAGGATTATATTATGGCCCCATGGACTCCTATATATAGAATGAGGTTTTGTTCATTTGTATCATCCAAGAATTGTTCATTCATGTAATGTATTGGAGGTTGCCCCCTCGAAGTGGCTCATTTCTAAGGCGTGAATATCTCTTTTCTTCTCTCTTTGGAGCTGGTTACACAACATTTGGTATCGTAGCTTGGGATTCTAGGGTTTACGCCTCCAAACAGGTCATCGTGGAATTTTCGCTATAACTTTTTTCTACGAAGTTTCAAAGCTGAAATTTTTAGGGTGCGAAGCTGAAATCCTGAGGAAGATTGTCTAAAAATTTCAGAGCTTGGTTTGCAATATTTTCGGAGATATCATCTGTGGAAGTTAGGTATTTTTTCAAGCTCCTAAACAGGTCATCGTGGAATTTTCGCTATAATTTGTTTTCTACGAAGGTTTAGAATCTGAAACTTGTATGGTGCGAAGCTGAAATCCTGAGGAAAGTTGTCAAAAAATTTCAGAGCTTGGTTCGCAATATTTTTGGAGATATGATCTGTGGAAGGTAGTGCTTTTTCAGGCTCCTGAATTGCATCTCAAAGAGGTGATCGTGGGAAAAGTTCAATAACTCTCTCTCCGGGCATCGGATTGGAGTGCCGTAAAAATTGGTTGCAAGTATACAGACTGTAGTTTCTTGGATATCAATTTTAGAGACAAAGGACGAAACAGTGACACGTGGAAAGTCATACAAGTTCACCCTACTGAACCAATCCATAATTAGGTCATTGTGGGAGATTGGACACAACTTTGTCTTGGAGAATCCAAATCAACATCACTCAGACCAGTTAATTCAGAATTTAGCTGAGAAATGAATTAACGATGCTCGGATTTTCAATTACAGAGATAATTCAATTTCAATATAGAGCTCCTCAAAGCAAGTAAAAGGTGTTTATTTGTTTTTTCGAATTGCATAAATCTTGTTTAAAAAATTAGTTTGAAGTGATTCCAAGAGCCTATTGAGCATATATTTTAGTATTGGGTTCTGAGATGCCTCCTAAAAATAATTAAACACCCATTATGCCCTCAGAAATCTATACAATGATGCATGAAGAGGAAGAATTGCAGTATGAAATATCAAAATTACGGTACCAAGCGCAACAAGTTTCGATCTTACGAAGAGCAATCGAAGATGAAATAGATGGTTTAAAAGAAGAAATGGAGGCTACGTTGGATGGTTTGAAGGATCAAATAATAGCTAATATGGATGATAAATTAGTGGAATATCACAGCGAGCATCAACAACAAGTTCTCCAAAAGGATAACCCTACTTTGGTGCAGAATCTAATGAAACAACAAGAAGATCAACATCACATCGAAGACACAGACAGTCACATAAAACCAGAACCATAGCACACACCTCAATTATGTGATATCTCATGGAACAAACCCTAATAGAATAGCCCCACATGAATTTTGAGAACTTTATAATAGCACTAATATAACAAAATCAGGCTCGTGATGACAAACACGCCTGCCCTGGATGAGAGGTGCAATACCTGAGGATGATTATATCCTGTCTTGAATTCTGTAGTCCTCTGTAAATATGCATACTGACTGTCCCCAACCCCCATATTGTTATTATTGTGCCCTTACATTATTATTGTTAGGTCGGCTAGGATTACATTGTGGCCCACTAGGATTATATTGTGGCCCCATGGCCTCCTATATATAGAAGGAGGTTCTGTTCATTTGTATCATCCAAGAATTGTTCATTCATGTAATGTATTGGAGGTTTCCCCCTCGAAGTGGCTTATTTCTAAGGCGTGAATATCTCTTTTCTTCTCTTTTTGGAGCTGGTTACACAACATTCAATACATGATTTGGGTTCATAAAAGGAACTAGAATTTGATCCTTTACTTAGCTTTGTGGGCATATCAAACATCAATGAGAAATGCGACTAGATTCACTCCGTTTCAACTATTTTATGGTCTCGAAACTATCTTACCGATACAATGTGAAATACCATCATTGCAACTGATGTTTGACCTGCTACCTAACACTTTTGAAGAAGATGCACGTCTTTTACATCTCATCCATCTAGGTGAAACACGTCATGAAGTTGTGTTGGCCAAAGAACCACAGAAGAGAAAAATCAAGGTGCAGTATGAACACAATTTCAAGCCTCGCACCTTCTCTGAAGGAGACCTAGTCTTGCTTTATGATCAAGAAGCTGATAAGATAGGAACAGGAAAATTTGAACAATTATGGCATGACCGCTATATTTTCAAGAGCATTCTGGTTAAGGGTGCCTATGAGTTGGTAGATTATGATGATATTTCATTGTCATAGGCTCAAAATTGTTTATATCTTAAATGTTAATATGCCTAATTTTACGTAGTAAACACTTTATTACATGCTTTGATTGTGTGTGTGTAGCAGTGTGCCTTTTAGAGTTTTTCATGTGGCTAGTAATCCACTTTGCAGATGTCAGAATCCTCAGAACCATTTTTTGGATATGTTGATGGTGCTAGTCCTGGTACTCATAATTTATCCTCTATAGCATGGGCCATCTTTACTCAAAGTGGTGAGTTAGTGAGTTTCCAAGGGTTTTGTATTGGCAGATCAACCAAAAATATCCTTGAGTATATCTGGTTGATTGAACTACTCTTTCATGCCATTTCACTTAGCATTCACTACATCATCATTAGGCTGGACTCACAACTTGTCATACTACAACTTACTAGCACCTATACTCTCTGAAATCCAACAATTGATTGCATTTTCCTTAGAGATCGTCTTTTGGAAATACATTTAGATTCATTCAATATCAACATATTTCCACAAACTTTAACACTCTGGTTGATTCATTGGTGAATTATGTTTTAAATAGATATTTGCAACATATGTAAAGATATATTTTCAATTCACATCATACAATTGAATAGGGCTGCACATAATAATAGAAAAACACTAAAAGTAAAATAGATTTATATCAAGGTTTTTTACAAAATTGTGTCCAATACATGCTAGTCATTTGAACTCAAAATGTATACATACATAGCATAATCTAAGTAAACCTAGTGATGCTCATGATATTAGGTCATTTCCTGGGCTATCATGTGCAATAGCCTTATCCAATGGCTAGGCACACCAATGGTATGGCACTGCATCCTCATAGGTAACTCCTTGATCCAGACATCAATATCCCAAGGTTCAATCCCTCCACATGCTACTCCAACTCAGCAAGAGTCTCTACTAAATCCAAATCCTCTATGAATACTCTTTCGATAGTCCTCTCTGTTGGTTCTCCCACCTACTATGCACGAACCACTGGTCGAATAGTACCTACATCTGCATACCAAAAAAATTAGTTTATTCTTGTAAACATCAAAAAACACAAAAATATGTAAAAAACCCCAAAAAATAAAAAACATGGTCAACATTTAACCTATAACAACCCATTGAGCATCGGCTGGTAAAACCAAATATGGATCTTCACAGAAATCCATCCCTACATATGGATGCTCCTGTATGAAGATATTCTATCTTCGGAGACAAATAAAAAATGTAGTGGAAAATGAGATTGATGACTGGCCAGCATGTCTAGCCATCATCTAGACCCAGCACTACATTCATGGATCTCTAAGACTAGCTAATCCCAGTGTCATATGCTATGGCTTCATCAATGAAACTCGCTCCAAAACAAAATTGATCAAAATCGACCGATAACTGAATTTTTTTGTCTTACCACTTTTTACCTTGGTCAGTTGATATTTCATCTGAAGGAGTATCGCTTCAGCCCATTTCAAAACGTTTGGCTCAAGACACTCAAGCGCATATTGCATGTATGATATGCTCGCAACATGTAGTGTAATGGTGCCAGCTAGCTTTGTGATAGTGAATGGGAGTGTTTGTAAAGGCATATCACGCACATATTTGATATTTATATTTCCATATTTTTTATGCTCAGTTCTTGGTCGAAAAAAATATTGGATGTAGTCCTTCATAGTTTCACCTCCACGGATGGAGCCTGCAAGGGAAATGGGGTTAACACATCTCGAAAAACCTGTCAAGAAGTAAATTTCATCAACCAATATTGGGAGCATTTGGTCCCCAATGTAACATTCCTGTAGTGTTAGGTCCCATGAATGGATCAAGAACTACAATATTTCCATGTGTTTCCTCATCCCTGACATTCAAAAGTACTTGAGCAACCCACAATCTCTAAGGGCTCTCACAATTCGAGGATCCATTAGGGCAACCATATCTTTTTCTTCATGTTCTCTTTCTCACCATGTAATCTACATTTTGATTCAAGAAAATTCTGGAATCAGTTCATAGGCTTATTTAGGGTCCATTCCATGCAAAAAAATGGGGAAATTTTGCGAAAAATAAATATTGCTGGCTTCCTTTTGTTGTTTTCTGCATTTCCTTTTTATTCGCATTTTGGCCTACTTTTATTCACTACCCTCATATTTTTGGAGTTCTTTATGGTATATGGAAGCTTGCATTCATTCACTCTATATCCAAGGTCGCTACATAAATAACACCTTATTTGACAAATGTATGGGTTAAATGGTGTGTGTCTTCTTGTGCTCTTCTTTACAAGTAATTTACATTCCACAAATTTTTGTCCATATTCATTGCATAGATAATAATAACCATGAAAATGATTTGTCTACCTTGAGAATGAATGTCTTCTATGTTTTATTTCTTAAGGAAGTCTTTTCATTTTCTACATATTCTACTAATTAAGCATGCTTTGTTTTTTCTTACAATTTTGTTGCCACATTTCCATGTCCATGGCAAGAAAAACATGTGATGTTTTTCCCAGAAGAAAATAATCTCGTTTGAGATCTTTCAAAAATTTTCAACTCATTTTCAGGAGAGAATGATATTCTTGAAGTGAACCCTTTCTTCATCTCATTCATTTTCTTTTGATAATGTTTCTTTTTTTTGTTTTATTCATTATTAATCATGGTGCTTGTCCCTTCTTCTATGAGTCTTTTTAAGAAATCTTCTTCAATCTATGTCGTCAAACTGACAATTTCCTCCTTATACTTATGATATCGCTCATCACATATTTGTACCATTTTATTTATATCTTTGTTTTCATTATTTTGTTTCTGTCAAGGCTATTTCAACCTTGGCTTGTTCTTCAGCTGCCTTTTCTTCATGCAAATAAGGTCTATTCACGCTATCAAAGACCTAATTTGATTGAATACTTTCCTTTCCACAAGAATTTTTTTTTCCTCTTTTTCTTATCCTTCTTGATATTGCTGGTACTAGTGTCTCCTTCATGTATGACATGTAATCGATCCCATTTTTTTTTACAGAATCTAAGTATATTAATATATCAATATCCTTATTATGAAGATGATTAAACATTACACATTTTTCCTTAGTCTTGAACTGTTGTTCTTGTGCATAAGGGGAGTCTTTACAATAGCCATCACATAATAGTTTCCACACACTAGGTCCATAAGCTAGCAGTTCAAAGTTTACCTTACCTCTCCATTCATGAATGTTTGATGTAATAATCACTCAACCATGACTCAACCATAACTACCTTTAAGCTATTAGGATTACACCAAAGGAAACTTTATCTCATACCAATTAATAAAAACTTCACTAAACTATGCAGGGAATGAATTAGTTTAGTATATTCATGGGAATTAGAACTCTTTTTGTTAATCTCATTCAATGAAACATTGCATGAGAAAATTAACAAATAATGACCAACATATTGAATATGTGAACAAAAAGTAATAAAAAAACCAAAAAATCACGTTAAAACATAATTAAAACACATACTCACACCAGATATACGTGGAAACCCATAAAGGGACAAAACCATGATTTTATTATTGTTGTGATGCAAAGGCAAGCTCTTACTCCTTAATACATCTGATTTTCTGTAGGCTCAAACCTACAAGAGGATGCTACCTAAAATTTGTGCAATACACAACATGAAAGCAAGCTCCAACTCCCATATTTTTTTTGTAGTCTACAACCCACAGGGTGCTCTTACCTCAATAGGCTCCAACCTTATTTTTATCAAGCCACTTCTTGAAAGGAGACTACAATCCCCTGATGCAAACAAGAAACAACAATGTACTGGTTTACCTAGTCATAAATTCTGCATGTATCCATCTTCATTTTTTCCTCTTATTCCCTTCAAATATGCTTCATATGCAAGGTAATTAATACATAATACCACAATCAAATCTCTCACATTATCCAACACTCTCCAACCAAGTTTTACTTCCAAAAACAACATATTTTATAAAGATAATTTTTTGGATGTTTGTATTCCGCATAAGAATACGAATTGAACAAGCTTGACTCTTTTCCTCCCACTCATTCATTTCCAAACTCTTAATATTTTGAATATTATAAATAAATAAGTTCTAAACCACATATTATTTCATACATCTATAATAATTAGTTGCATCAATATCAACATAGTTCCAAAAACAACATTATACTACAAGAACACTTGCAAGTGTTCTCCAATGTAAATAATATGCACACAACATATGAAAATACTACAAGAATATGTATGAAAAATTCACTCTCCAAATCCATCTATATTACCAAATCCATCTTTCATCCATGTCATTGCTTCAACCTCCTTGAGTCTTGTCTTTTTTTTCTTTCATGAAGTTTTTCCTTTGTTGTCATGGAGTCTTTCCTTTGGTATCATGGAGTATCTACTTTGTTGTCATGGAGTCTTGTCTCTATTATCATAGATTCTTTCCTTTGCATCCCGATGATTCAACTCAACAAAAAATTATCATCACCACAATTATTCATTAAACAATCTAGGCACCACTATCCAAGAATATAAAAACTCCTTTATGCTTTTACTTACATCTAATCATCATGACTTATCAAATCTGTCAACACAAGAATCAAGCCATCACCATGCCAACATATCCCCATATGCAAACATGTCAATATATCACCATGCCATATCACCTGTTGCTTCTCCCTGGCTTTGTTGCTTCTAGATATCTTCAATTCTCATGCACACCTTGTTGTTTCTCCTTGCCTTGTTGGTCTTGTAGTACTCGTATGCCTTTTTTGGTTTTTTTGTTGTTGGTCTTGTTTCTCTTATTCTACTCCTTTAATTGATGCTCCTTTTCTTGGTGATGCTTGTGTAAGTTGCTCCTTTGCTTTCTACTCCTTTACTTGTTGCTCCTTTGATTTTTTCTCGTGTTTGTCCTTTTCTTGTTAGTCCTTTGCTTGTTGTTCCTTGTGTTTCTCCTTTTCTTATTGATCCCTTGTTTTATTGTCATCAAATATTCCAAGCATATATTACTTCTTTGCAGCAATAAAAACATACATATTTCTCTTCTTCTTTGCCTTTATCTTAGCCATGCATGCTTGTTGTCACTACTTTCTTTGTTTCTCCTCCTTTTCCTTTGTTGACATTTTTTTGTTTCTTTGTCATCAATGAAAACAATGCCAAAAATACACCCATGACATTGCCTATAGGAGAAAAATGAAATCTATGTGCTTGCACAAAAAAACCCATGAGCTTTTAACAAAGTTTCTAATGAAATATATGTGCTTGTACGAAAAGACACATGAGCTTTTAACAAAGTTTTTACTCGGGGTTTTGGCAGCTTTAAAGTGTTTTGAGATGGTCCCAATTAATCACTTTGATTTGGTACAAAATCATGAGTGTAATGGAAGGAAAATAATGGGTGGATCTACTTCAATTTGTGTAGCCATTAAATGATTTAAATTGTGAGGTTGTGGATATAGTGATGGTTAGATGTTCTCCAATTTGGAGTGATTTATGCAATTGGACTCTATGGTTCATTGCATATAGGTCGATTAGAGGAAAAAATAGAATTATTTGATTGTGATTATAACATATGGATAATGTTAGAAAGGATAATATTAGATCTAACCTATGTATTTATGGTGTATGGTTTTGTTATTGTGCATATATTAAATTGGATTGTGCATGAGTAGAGATCATACTGATAGTGGCATATGCCAGAAATCGCATTGTTGAGTTAACATCTAGTGTTGCTACTATTATGGAGAGCTGAGAATTAATGATTATTCCATGTTTTTAGCATTTTTTTCTAGTGTTTTGGAGGGTTTATACATTAGGGAAAGAGTTACTAATGGTTGATTTTGATGCTATATTTCATATTAAAGTCGTATCTTCCGCATCTCCTAAATCCTTGTAGATACCGAGTCAAATATATTTTTTATGTAGTTTTCTTATTGTTGGTAGAGTTTAGCTATTATTAGTGTATTTTAGTGTGTGTATGGCTGGGTTTATATGTGGAAAATATTTATGTAACCTGTTATTAAAGTATGCAGGTGAACTATTTGACAAGTTGGGGTCTGGATAATGTTTAGTTTATTATTTAGCAGAGAATGAGTGTGTGTATATTGTTTATTAGTGTCTTTGGTGCTATGGTTTGAGGAGTTGAGTTTGGAATGTGTTGATGAAATGTTAGTTTTCTAATTTTTATTATGTCCAAAGTTACTTTGTGATGTTTTTGTCGAATTAATGAGCTAGATATGTGTATTCTTGAGTTATCATGCATGGGTAGAGAGCGTGTTATTGTGTACTACTAAGAGTTTTTGAATAAATAGGGATTTTGTATTTAGTTGAGTGGAGAATATTATGATATGTGTATTCCTGAGTTATCATGCATTGGTAGAGAGCGTGTTATTGTGTACTACTAAGAGTTTTTGAATAAATAGGGATTTTTTATTTAGTTGAGTTGAGAAGATTATGTGGGTCTAGTTTCAAAATAAATGAACCATAGCATATAGTTGTTTGAATTGAGAATAGTGGGTGTAGTCTGAAAATGTATGAAACGTGATAAAACAAGGTTTGAAGGTTGGGGCCTTCAGTGTGGAAAGTGGTGTATTTATTAGGGATTGGTGGCTTCCTTCAGGTAATGGCCTCAAAAAATAGCTTTTGTTGTTTCCACTACGTGGTTTCCTAATAAAATATTGGAGGTTGGGGCCTCTGATAGGTTGGGGCCAGTAGCGGGTTGCAACATGCGTGTAGTTGTCAACTTTGTTGCTTACATCAAGTAATGTCCTGGAGTGAGTGGTTGCACACATGCCTAACAAGTTGGGGCTTACACACTGGTGGTTGACTACAAATGATGTAGAAGGAAATTTTAATCAATAATAATAACAATAAACAAAGCATACGATGTTTTTTTCTCCCATAATGGTTTCCACCGAATATTTGGTGTCCCTATGTGTTTGAGAGTATTATGCTCCTTTATACTTTATGTGTTAGTCTCATTGTTAATGTATTAGATGTTGCTCATGTGATGTACTCAAATATCTTTATATTCCAATCGTTTTATGGCTTAGTTAATTATTTAAAAAGAAGTAAAAAGTGGTAATTGGTGATCCTTAACCACAATAATGATTTACCCCACCCTCTCAGTATTTTCAAGTTCCCAAAAATCAATATTAGAATGGGTTTCTTCAAGTGAAACTTGATTGTTAGAGGGAAAATATGGTGTAATTTTGCAAATTTTATTTTTTTATGGTTGATCGTGAAGGACTGACTCTACTCATTGTTTCTAGCTATTAGATATGGAGTGAAAGGGTTAATTTTGAGTTATCATATTGTGTATTTATTGTTTGGAGATTAGTGTGAGAGGGTTGTGGAAATGATAATCTCTCCGTGAAAGGAAAATAACTGAAATCCCACGAAATGTGTGTGATATATGATACTCTTTGTAATGAAAATATAGAAATGGTAATGGATCTAAAATCTACAAAGGACATATGGGAAATATTTCATATCATGTATGGAGAAGAAATTAGTAGTAGAAATGGAGAGATCAATAAGAAGAAAGAAAAATGAAAAGAAAAAGAAGTAATCTTAAAAGGAAGTGTCTTATCCAAATGAGGTCCAAACCCTATTGGTTTGTGTGGGCTTGACCCAAGTTTGATATATAATGCACACCAACAAAACTCTTGATCACTATACCTTTCAGCAATGACCTGCAAGCAGATTGCAGTCTCACCCGAAGTGACTATGGGTGGTCGTAGAACTAGGTTTCTGTAGCCTTGAGGGACTGTGAAATGTGGTATTCTTATGTTCTCTACTTTACAACTTTGCAAGTTACTGCGCCACATTCCCTTTATCATAACAACACATTATATAAAATCATAAATCATAACATTGCACTTGTGAAACTCTATTAACTACTCGACAATAGGATATATTAAGAAAATAGGTACATAAAACACATAATAAAACATAATATCATCCAAAAATAACTTCTTTATTATGATGGATCCTTGACTATAATCATCGCTTCGACCTGTGCACATAGTTGCAGGTGGTATGCGCACTGAGATGTAGACTCTTCTGAGGTCTATGCACACACAACTGTAGAGCCTTCCCTTCGCTAGAAAATAGAGAATACAAATTTTTGCTAACCATATATCATATCATGTTCTTTGAACATCCTAAACATAACATTACATCCCTTTACATATTATTACATCGACAAAACACGATGGTCCAAATAACATAGGCACTAAAAAATAAGAAAATATAACCAGAGATTTGTTACGAAATGGAGGGGCTTCGACCAGCCTCAAATCCATTCTGATACGACATGGTATATCCAACATTATTTTCTACGCAGTCCACTTCCCACTATGCTCCTCAAAATTTAGAGTCTTAACCAAAATATAGGCCAAGTTGGGTTATGCCCAATAGGCCCCCAATACTCACATGTGATTCACCCTGAGTCACTTAACTATTTTACCTATTATTTTTTCTATGATGTTATTGTAAGTGACGTTGTACTACTGCAATATCTCTTCTACATGATTATCTTCACTGCGCCATTCTTCTAGAAGTGCCTTTTTTACTAGTCATGTAGTCTTGTAAAACAACTCCTTCCTTTTGCTGAAGCTCTTGGAGCTTCCCATCCACTTCCTGTGATAGATAGAGAGCCTCATTACCATAGTTGAGTTCTCTATGTCAAAAAATTCTCTTATTTCCTCAATTCTTATATCTCCTTCTGAAGGACCTTTCCTTTACTAATCTTGGTGAGCTTCTATGACACTGACAAGGTCTTCACAATTGTCTAAATTTACTCTAAATTATTATACTTCTGCTGGATGTCTTCTTATAAATTAT
The DNA here is from genome assembly GCA_034641835.2 of Pinus albicaulis. Lineage (NCBI taxonomy): Eukaryota > Viridiplantae > Streptophyta > Pinopsida > Pinales > Pinaceae > Pinus > Pinus albicaulis. The sequence goes on from CM076574.1 coordinate 483,053,075, forward strand.
GTATGTTTGGATATTCTTGCAGTGAAGTGGAAATCTATAAAGTGCCATCCAAAACCATTCCACATTTTTCCACTGTCACGAAGATGCCTCCCATTGTCGTCTTAAGGTTGATCTCCCTCTGTTCCTGAATTTGTGGTGGAATGGTTTGTTGTAGCTTCATTTGAAGCTCATAGATATTTAAATCGTACTAAAACTATACATACAATACCTTTTTTTTTTATTCCTTGACAGCAAGGCCGAGCTTTGTGAACTTTTCTTCCACTGGTTCCTCGTTGTGGACATCCATGTCTAGCTCTTACCTGTATGTGGCTTCGACCACTTATTTTATCTTATTTCATTGTTGTTTTTCTTGGTCCTTCTCCTTCCTCGCTATATTCTTGAGGGGTCCTAACCCAGGTTTGGATTTATTACAAAACTAACAAACTCTCCAACTACTAGCCCTTTTTGCAATGACCTACTCGCATAAATCAAAGTCTCACTCAAAGAAGTATGGGGGGGTGCTAAAACCATGTTTCTGCATCCTGAGGAATAATTGGATGTGGTGGTCCTAAACAAACTTATAATAGAGGCTATCATAGATAAATGTAGATGTGCACACAAACAGAATAATAGACTAACAGATCAACTTTGTGGAAAATTATTCCAGCATGCATTATATATGTCTTCATGCACAGTAAATAAATACACTTAAGCATCTATATTCATCAATAATGTAATTTAAACATTAAATGATCCTCATCCATAAAAGATGTTATTTATTCTCACATATGCAATTTAACCATAACAAAATAAAAGGTGCAATCACAAAACAGATTCAAATCTCAAGAAAATAATAGATACATAACACATCAATTGGACAACAGATTTAGTGCGCCAAAATAGTCTTTTGCATTAATTGATCCAGCAGTTCTAATAGATTCAAACTTCCCATACAATTTAGCCTTCCTTGAACATAGCCAGTAGAGTCTGCACACAGTCAAGACTAGTATCTCCATGCACATGGCTAGTAGTAACCTTTTTTACCCAAAAACCTAGACATAGATAAAATCCTTACAAAACTGTTATCATCAAAACATACTATATATCTACTTGAATCAATCTATCTATATTTATAATAATTTTAATGCACATATACCATTGTTTGACACTCTTAGTTTTCCCTTAAAACCTATTTACATTGATTAGGGAATTTGACCCACCATAAATCCCCTTTGAATATTCGGCGCAACATGCACACCAAAATATATACAAAATCATAACCAAAATTGACCCTAGGGGGGCTCACTCCAATAAGCCCCCAACACAAACTCATGACTCATCCCAAGTCACTGTAGGGTGGGGTTCATCTTTTATTTGAGCACAGCAAGAGAGGTATTAGGTGGAAATACCAATTCAACACTCTGCGCAGTAGCTCCTTATGTTTTTTTCACCAATTTTGCACTTGTTGTCCCTTCCACTGCTATACCAATGTTGAATTGGGTTTGCTGAAGATTCTTTAGTGCACCATCCAGTCTCTGTGATAACTACATGGATTCCTTAGCCCATGGTTTCATCCATGCTTTGAAAAGCTACTCATAGTGATGCAAATCCTTGATCTCTATCTTGATCACTCGGCCCTCCTCAAGGCGGGCAAGGCACTGTGCAATCACCAATGTGGGCACTGCCAACCAAATATTGGTGAACTATTGTTCCTTTACATGCAACTCATTGCACAATTGCTACACCATTCAATCATTCTAAATAGAACTCCAGACACCGATGGCCTCATCTAGTAGTTGGTCACATGTTGTGACTATAGCTGATATATTATCTGTCACTTCATTGACCTCTGTAGCATGCAGTGCTCTGAATTCTGGTTGTGTCTCTGGCTGCAGCTTCATCTGTAGGTCTGTGATTTCTTGCTCAAATTTTCCTCTCATAATCTTCACTTCATTGCGCGATGCCTTCAGTGAAGTGCCCAACCCTTCCAATTTTTCTCCAGGTGTGGGTGAGGGTGGGACTGCTAACAAATCACTGTAGAGTTGATCAATCTTGGCTTCTAGGGCAGCGAGTCGAGCCTCTACTACATGGAACACTTCCTCAGTTGTTTTTTGTTTGTGTTGAAGTTTTGATGCTTGCTCTTGTGATTCAAAGGCGACATGGTAGGCTTGATTATCTCTGAACTGAAACTCATCAACAATCATGTTGTCGATCATGTGGAGCTTTCTGGTGGGCAGCAAAACTAAGTCAAAATGGATTTCACCACATGCTCTGAGTCTCACTCTCAGAGTATGTGACTCTACTCGGATAGCAGGCACAGGGATCTTGATTAGGTGATTATCCCCTGTATATGGTAATATTGTATTGATCAGTTGCGAGCTAGTGGCGGACACACTTGCTTTATGTTGTCTCGCTTGGGCCATAGTCTCTTGTATCAGGCTCACCTAAACTTTAAAATCTTGAATTCCACTCTATACTCCTTCAAGTGCAACCTTGTACTACACCTACACATATGTCCACATATCTTGTTTCGCAAATGTCATGGTATTTGGAATTTCTTTGAAGTCATCCTTTTTCAGAGTGAGGTCTTCTTCTCGAGTTTATTTATACCCTTTCCTCTTCTTCCGTGGACCTCCCACGACCTGAGAGCTGTGCGTGGTCCCCTTGGTGGTTTTTGCTTTCGACTTATAGTCAATGTGAGCCTCGATCTCCTTGGTACCAACATTGTTCTTTTTAGCCACTGTTTCTTTCTCAAGATCAATGGTCTTGCCAATTGTGGTTGGCACAGCCACTACTCTAGTGTCTTTACCTATTTACCGCATACCGGTTCTAGGGTTAATGGGAGTCTTTAGAGTGGATGAGGATGCACCTTTTGTTGTTCGTGGTTACAACCAAGCTAGAGGCCACTTTTTTGTGACGTGCACTAAGTCGTCTTCGGTAACAAAATATGACAACTCATACCAAATTCCCTTAACAATGCCCTTCACGTGGATATCCTGTAGAATGCCTCTTTAAATTTTGAGATCACATTGTATTTCTCATACAAGGTAGGGGACAACCTTGGCTTCGATTGCATTTCTTGGAACACCGCAGCGTCAAAAAGTGCCCAAAAAATTTATTCTGTGTGGCTCATGCAAGAATTTTTGAGTTCCAAAGCGTGGTGTACTGTGTGGCTACACACATGTCAGGCTCAATGTCCAGAAATTATTTTTCTTCTGATGTCTTCCAACTGATGAGCGTTATCAGAAGAAATAACCATGCATCGTATTAATTCTTCCCGTCCTACTCTGCCTCGCATACATTCTTTAGGAATTATTTGAAGAGGTACTCGGCCCAATTGTATTTCACGCCCTTCTCGCATTTTTGAGCGAGCACAATGACTTGGGGTTAGAATTCCTTTGGTATACAATTACTCATCATTTTTCATGCTAGGAAGAGGGTGAAAATTTGAATAGTAGGGTAATTAATCTCACTTACCACAAACACGCAACTCTCACGCATGACCTGATAGTCATTCTTAATTTTCATGGATCTCGCGTAAGTACCTATGGGGTGCGAGCTTTAGAGATATTTCCACACTGGTGAGGTCCCAGTCCTCCATTTTGAACATCAGAAATTTGGTGAACATATCGCCTTCCATCCATACATTCTCTAGGATTAATGGCGTGTTGATGTATGCACACACTTTTTCTATGTATTTCAGGACCTTCACTGACGCTTTCCGTGGTATGAAATATGTAGGTAAGCATGAGATAGAAAAAAATTTGACCACACCCTCTTTCTCCGTGACTATCTCAAGAAACTCTGCCATGGGCTTCTTCTGGCACTCGACCGTAGTGGAGCGTTGATTAGGGGTTTTATGTCTCAGGGATTTCCATGACCCCAAGGTATATCCCTTCTTGGTTTTAGCTGGCCTAGGGGTCTCAACAGTATACGCAGTGGGTTCCTCTCCGAGTCTGGTAGCAGTCATACTGGGCGAAATTACATCACCTAAACCTCTACGACGTATCTCCTCCTCAAACAACAGATCAAGACCAGACATAGACTTCAGACAAAGGCTATAAATCAGAGAGCTAAATTCAAAAAAATCACACAGACGGAAAAGGGAACTAATGTGACCCCTTGAGTCATATTTATAACTTAGGCACATTTCAAATGATCCCTTGTACATTAATCGAACTTAATAAATGATAAAAAAAATCCAAATATGGCACAATATCCTCATTAAATTCAACTTAGATGCTCCTCCAAATGGTAAGAATATTGTATTTTACAAATTTATTGTTCTAGTGACTAAATTTTGGCACTTCTGCAACAGAGTCAGCCTCCCTATGCAACTACCACATGCATGTCACACCTATCTGTGCATCCACCATCTCTTCTGTGCAGATCCAATTCTCCAGCCATATATTCATTTAGTGCACGCATGGATAGGGCCATCCATGTACGACTTTAATCGGCTTCCATTAACATACCTAGGAAGATTTAACCTGCTCAATGTGTTCAAGTGCACCCCACCCCCGTTAGTGATCTCCTTAAAAATACATGACCCTAGCCAATTCATATTTAACTTCCTTGGGTAGTGCACAAACTCTCTATCATATAACAGGACCACATATTTTTCCTTAAATACCTCATGTTTGATATGCCTATCATGCCATGCCTTGTTGTGCACCTTCTATACTTTCTGATGGAAATTTTCAATAAAGTGATCATCTTTTAGCGCAACCAACTATGACAATAATTCTTCCATAATGTATTATTCTACTATATTGTCAATGTTGCAGTGCACATACATGGAACAATGTACTCTATTAGCATCACAACTTCTTGTCCATACACCATTCTAAATGGTGTCTTCCCTATCAACTGCTTGCATGCAATTCTATATTCCCAAAGAACTGGAGGTATGCGCACATCCCAATCATTCGTGTTAGCATTTCAAATCTTAGTGGGCGCATTCTCCAATATTTTATCGAAATATTGTACCGCACCATTCGCTTGTGGGTGATATGGAGTACTATTCTAATGATGAAATTATAATTATTCTGTCAGAGTTTCAATAGTTTCATTCACGAAGTGTATACCTCGATCACTCATTAGTATCTTAGGGCATCGAAACTGAGTCATTATTTTCTCAAAAATGAATTTTGTAGCTTTTTCCACACTACAAGCCTTCACCGACTTAGCTTCAGCCCATCTGGTCACATAATCTATCGTAGTGATTATGTAATGTGCACCTATATTCTTCTTTGAAGGGTCAATAGGCTGAACAAAATTAATGGCCCATTTTCAAATTCTTGTAATGCCATCTATGTTTGCAAGGGGATCTCATATCTATGTGATGGATTCCTTGTTGTTTGGCATACATCACATGAACAACATTGTTCATATGCGTCATTGTGTAGCGTGGGCCACCATAATCTAGCTCGAACAATATTTTGTGTAGTGGATTTCCATGCATAGTGACATCTGGGAACCCCTCCATGAGCTTTGGCTAAGATATCCCGTCTTTCAAATTCTAACACATATCTTTGATAGATCTCATCTACAACCATTTTTTACAACTAACTAGATATGATAATAAAGTTAGTTTCATGCGCCACCAACTCTTTCTTCTGTTGCAATTTTTACTCCTCAGGCGCACGTCCAATAGTCAAGAAATGAATGATATCAGGGAAATGATCAGCAACAACATTTATCATGAACAACAATGCATCGAGTAACCCATCTTCCAAGATAGTAGGCTCTTCTCCATTCTCAATGCATGACAGATGGTCTGGCCCAACATTTAATCTCCTGGGCTTCACAATAACTTTACTCTTCGAAAAAAGGAAACAACCTATAGATCTACGCCCTCCCCCCAACAAAAGCTTATTGAATAGGTACTTCAAAGCAGAGTGGTTAGTAAAAATATTGAAGTGTCCACCTAACAGATAGTGGAAGAATTTTTTTGGTGCATAAACCATCACCAATCCTTCTCTCTCTTTGATTGAATAATTAAGCTTTTCACTTGCTAGCCTCCTACTTGCAAATGCAATAGTGTGATCGATCTCCCTAGCTCATGGTTGCGCTAAAATAGCTCTGAGCACGATGCAAGATCCATCAACATGCACATGGAATACCTTCAACCAATCTAAAAAGACCAATATGGGCGTAGTGACCATATTCTCTTTCAGCAATTCAAAACTCTTATGACATTCTTCATCCCAATAGAATGCCACATCTTTCTTGAGAAATTTCTCCATGAGCGTAGTGATTAGTGCATAACCTCGAATAAACTTTTGATAGTATCCTGTATTCCCCAAAATTGAGCGCAATTGTTTGAAATTAGCAGGAACTTCTAGATTAACAATCACAATGATCTTCGCGGAATATCGCATCAACCCTTGCTGGTAGATAATATGACCCAACAATATCCCAAATTGTACAAAAATATGCACTTCTTCAAATTAAGTGAGATCTCATAATTCCTACAAGTATCCAAAATTAGGCATAGAGTTGATACATGCTTCTTCAACAACCCAAAAATAGTCCAATAATCAAATTAGAATTCTAGGAACTTGTGGATATACTCCTTGAATGTAGCTACTACTATGCGCGAGAATATGGCAGGTGCATTCTTCAATCCAAATGGCATGACTCTATACTGAAAAGATCTCCATTGTGTTGGAAAGGTTGTCTTACTTATATCCTTCAGTGTAATTCTGATCTGATGATATCCTAAGAACCCATTTGTAAATGAATAATCCTCTTGTCCTCCTACATTGTCAAGGATCTCATCAGAAAATGGGGTAGGGAAGGAGTCATGTACACATGCATCATTCAGGTTGTGCAGGTCCACACAAATCCTTATTTATCCTTTTCTTCTTCTTATCTTGCATTACCATAGGACTTACCGAATCAAAATCCTCTACTGGTTCTATAATGCATGTAACAACTATCTTATCCGATTCTTCCTTAACTGTCTTCTTATACTTGGGATTCCATCGATATGGGCACTACTTCATAGGTCATACATTAGGCTTCAAATTCATCTTCATGACCCTAATCTCTCCAATTATCCCTCTCAACTCAGTGATTTTGTTAGGAAACATGTCTTGATACTCAGTCAGCAGCTCAATGACCTTTCCCAGTGTGTCATTGTCCCAGTAATCTCTGATCTTCGCTAATTTATTTTTTTCTTTAGTACCAATGTTCACTTTGTGGATATTGAGAGGCTTTTTGAAATCTAGAAATGTAATTGAAGGCCCAACAATTGTGTGTTGTCCCTCTGATTCAGGAATTGTGGTATTCCTTGGATCTTCATCGTTTTCTTCAACTATCAGATTTATAAAATTCACAATATCCCTCATTTACGCATCCCATGCTAGAGAAGCGCACTCTATCTCTAGCTTTGTTGTGTCAAAGATGACCTCTTGAATACCTTGCAGCGATTTTCCCAAGAAATCAAACCCACTCTCAAAGCTCGAGGTTAAAATGAAACTTTCAATCAGTGTAGACCATTCATTGGTTCCCCGATGCAACTCCATTTATATGTATGAATAAGTAGGAAGCTTCCCCAATGTGTCGATGAACATGCACACCCAATATGGTCTCCACTATGTGCCCCATACTTCATTTCATTTGGCGAGATATCTGTGTGGATCACGCTTTTAGGAATAAGCTTCTTCCATTCTCGTAGTTGGACATCAAAAGTGCAATCTCATCATTTGAGTACACTCTTCTCACTTTCCCATGTTTCCTTTGTGAGTCTCCCACCATTGTGCTGGAGTAACGCGTAGTGCTATATATAGTGCATTGAATCTTAGTCCTTCTAGAACAATTATTTCAGGTTCTCCTAAGAACATATTCACATTATTTAAGCCATCATAATACGATAATTCTCATACCTCTGATGAGATTTAGTGAAGGGATATAGTCACTCGGTTACAGTGCAATGCAGATACTTCATGTAGTTGATTTTTCCAATTCTCAAACTCCATCTAAATCTAAGAAGTAAGAACTATATTTTTACCAATTAAGCCTTCCATCATCTATCGGGTTGATCCAATCATGATCTCGTGCAGTCGACTTATAGATATGGTCAACATCATCATCTGCACGCACTGGTTCTTTGTATCTTACACCTTCTGTAGGATCTAAAGGAACTACAACTTTGGTTTCATTGTTCTCAAATACCATGCTTCTCCTTTTAAGATTTATGATGACATCCATATCAATAGCCCAATACAAACCAAATTGTGTAGGGTAAGGATTAGTATCATCCACAATATGTATGACTTCTAAATATTCAAGCACCTTAACTCCTTCAATACCTACTACAACCTGTGTGAGTCTTCATAATTTATTAAAAAAACTAGAATATTCCGAGAGTTCTTACCATTAAGATAAATATTTAGTAACTTTACTTAAACCAACACACTAATGATTCATCAAAGAATTAGTAAGAAATAAAAATCTGCAGTAATAAAATGATAAATAATCACACATAGGAAACAGACATGAACACAGGGATTTAAGGTGGAAACCCAATGTGGGAGAAAACCACTGTTGTTGTCAACATTGTCTTCAATATTTATTATATAGAAAACTACTTACAATCTTGTGCTAGAATAGACTCATACCATCACGTAGGAACCCACCCATTAAAGTTTGAAACCTTCACTCATTCTCTAGCACCCACTGGAAGGGAGCTCCAACCCCCTGATCTCGTTTACCAACCACCATTGTAAGGTAGCTTCGACCCCTTACTCTCGATTACCAACCACTAATAGAGGTGAGCTACAACACCCTTATCTAATCACCAGCTCCTAGTGGGAAGAATCTTTGACTTTCTCACTGAAGTCTCCAACCCTCAGCACTACCACAGACCATGTTTCATAAATTTTCACACTCGATCCACCGACTTCAATACATCACAACTTGTAGGCCTCTTTTCATCTGATTTTCAGACTGGACTCATTATATTCATTTAAGCCCAATACCTTACATGAAACTAAAACATGTAATTATACCGGATCATTCACTGAATCATCAATCTACCAATCACTGATCTTTAATCACAATCAACTAGCAGAATAATCAATACTCAAACAACCCACCTCTATATGAAGAAATTATTGACAGACAATAAAAACACATCAAAATTGATCAGACATTTTCTTCAACATTTTTCAGCAAAGCCCTAGCTTGCATACTTGTCCTCTAGAAGATTTTTCCATGTATGTATGCGCTAATCCCAAAACCAAATCGGATACATATCTCAATATGTTACTGAATTTATACGTTATTATGCAAAAAAAAAAACTTGTGTGTATATGCGCCTTCCTCATGTCAAACCCATGTATTGATCTGTAAATAATTCACGAATTCACAATACTTCATAACTTCAAACTTACTCATATCATACCCTTCATTGTAGCAAACATGCACCATACCACAAATCTAAAAAAATCATAAACTTATCATGCAAATACATATTCACTTCAGGTCTAGAGATCTTGATCCAACATTGTTTTCATGAGTGTATCATTATATCTGATCTATCAATCAACTATAGCCCATACCATGAAAACATACTTCAGATTGAGGTAATCATTTATTAGCATTCCTTATGCACACTTAGCGCTTTGACCTTCACCTTCTTATATAGTTTGAGCCTTAGCCAATACCATGAGCCAAAACCACACAAGTGCCAATGGTATTCTTGGATGCGATCAAATAGTCATTAATGCTCTTAATATTGTGGGCTAATAGCATGGTAAAGAACCTTGGTAGTGTTAAAATTAGTGCGCCAACACATACTCAACTTTTCTTCTTTGTACCTGTGTGTATACGTGACTTTTCTTCATCAAACCTACATATAAACCTATGCATATGCGACTTCCCTTCATCAAAACTTTGTATACACTTGCACATACGTGACTTCCCTTCATTAAATATGTGTATACTTCATGAAACTTTACTTTCATCATTCCTCTATCACTGATTGGTATTCCATTCTCTGTCACAAATGTGAACATGCCTTTAGATACATCAAGTTTACATCTTCACATGTCGGTTGTGTCAAAAGGTAACTCATTGAGTAAGTTTCCATCAAGGACAACACATTACATTATAATGCCGATAGGCACTTGGGTCTTGTCATGCACGCAATAGCTACCAAAGGTACAATTTTCAACTGGTATAACATAATTGTGAATGCTATAAAAACAAAATTCTAGATAGTAAAGAAAGAAGCTGAGTGTGAACAATCATAATTCGACATGGTGTCCTACCTTTTCAATGCAGTCAGTGCAAAGTGTGATTTTGAACGCTTAGGTTTGAATTGGAGTCCAATATAACAAGAACCCATGCACATTTATTACAAGAGTTTGTGGAACTTGGGATACAACTGCTCATACAAGAATATCTTAGATTATTTCCTTTCTCAACTTTACAATATGTTGTTTGGTGATGATACTCCATGTGTGCAAGAGAGATGTAAGAATAACCTTCATGATATTGAATATTTGTTTCCAACAAGAGAATCTACCTACAAAATATTTTTCGGTGCTAACAAGCATCCTCATTCTGTCCCTTCACTACCCATGAACAAAATAGTATTACAAGAAGTTACATTTCAGTTATCTATGATATTGTCCTCAACATTAGTGAAAGGTAAGAAAGGACCTTGACCTAGATTCCCAATGAATATTGGTGTATATACGATCCATAATCTCAAAAAGGTTGAAGCAGAAGATGATAACTTGTTATAATTTATTTATTTTATTTAATATTCACACATATGACCCAAGAGGTGTTCCACATGCGCATTGTAAACAAATCAACTTCATGTGGGATTATGCTCATTTTAAAAAATATAAGGAAGAAGAAAAAAACTTCTAAAATGCTATGAGAGTAGAGGAGAAAATTTTATAGAATGAAAAGGAGGGAGAATAATTAGACAATGATAACCAAGAAATCTTGAGTATTGAAGCAAAAGAAGCCATCATCAAGAGGAAATAGGGATAATAGGGCAATAAATAAAAGTGGAAAACTCAAAAGGTTGTCAATAAGGAAGGCCCAAAAAATTTGAAACAAAAGTACGAAAACCTAAATAAACAAGAAGAGGAGAAAAGGAGAAAATCAAATTTGAAAAAGGATGCAAAAAATTTAAGAAGAAGAAGGATGAGTGGATGAGAAAGAAAAGACAAGAAGAAGAAGAGCTCAAAATAAAAGAAGAAGAACAAGAAATTTTAAGGAGGAATAGAGAAATAGGAAAGAAGAAGAAGAGAGGAAGAATAAATAATAAGAACATAGAAAGAGTAAAGAATAATAGGAAGCCAAAAGGAAACAAGAGCATCTACCTAAGCAAATTGAAAAAGACATGCTCCAAGAACAAGAGAGAAAATCAAGAGAGGATCAATAGTCGAAAGCTTCGAAGATGTAGTTAGATATGCATCCATTGGACATCCCTCCATGTACTCCAATTATTGGTGGACATTTCCCACCAGAGGAATTGGGCATCCCATAAGAATAAGAATAGGAATTTTTTGATGTTACCAAGTTTACCTTTGATCAGGTTTAATTTAAGATCATGTAGAAAAGGCATAAGTGCTATGCCACAAATCAGGCTAAGCCCATGTCGGTGATCACAGAGAAGGAAATTGACATGATTACCACCATGAAATTGAAGATTAGTATCCTCAGTAGGAACCACTCTTGTGACTACTAAAAATTTTAACATGAGGCTATTTATGAAGCAAAATTAATAATTAAGGGAAAAACTTGCTTCCTTTCAACAAAGGCTTGTACAAGGAGAGGGTGAGAACCAAGCCTTTTTTTCATCCCAATAGTTATAGGTATCCATCTCAGATGAATTATAGATAGTATCAAAAGTAATAGAACTAATTTATGATGAAATTATAACCCTACATCGAGTAATGTCCCCATTCCCTAACATGCACATAGAATCCAAAGAAATGGGAATGATGATCATAATAGCCACAAAAACAATTGGACACATACTTGAATGGTATGATAATTATCCTAATGTCGCTGCCGAACATCCAAGGAAATATTGAATCATGGAAGAGAATGATAAAGTGGCCATATGCATCAAGATGCAGTCACATGATAAATTGGCTAGAGATATGAACAAAGTGATAGTATCATACCCACGCTTATTTGGTCAACTAGAGTATTTTTTTAAATTGCACAAGAATCCTTATATTAGTACATTAGGCGAAACAAGAACAAAATAGGAAGTACAAAAAATATTCAAGAATTTTGAGAACCTGTTGGGGTTCCCATGTTTTGGCACGGTTGGCAATACCAAAAGATGAGACAACATCAAACCACTTTCAGACCCTAGGATCTAGCCCTCCTAGGTCCAGAGAGGGATCTCTCTATGATTTTCAAAGGTAAATGTCTTGGAAGCTCAAAGGTTAAGGTATGAGGCTAGTTATAAGGCTCAGGGTTTGTTTGTTTGATTGTATGTTTGGTTGCTGAGAATTAGGAAAGAAGGGTTCAATATAAGACGAGGATGAGCAAAAAGGAGTTTAGGCAAAGGAGAGATATTCCAGGGAACATTCAAAACCATTGAGCAATGGAATCAGGAAAGGATTTTCTTGCTAATCAATATGCAGGCTTTCAGTTGGGCTAGTCATCTAAAGCATTGGATCTTAAAGATGGTAGTGTAGTAGGATAGGCAAGAGGGAAGGTGAGAGCAAGGAAACATTAAAGATTCAAAAGACAAAGTTGAAAACCTGAGATCAGAGAGAGACTTTGAACTCTCAATGCTTCAGCCTCCAGCTTGAGGGATCTTAAAAAGGTTCAATTAATTGAAAAGGATCCTAGTGAGATAAAGATAGAGTTCTATACCTCCCAGTGTTCCCAATTCATTCAATTAAAACTCAACATGAACATCTTAAACACTAACCTCAATAATTCATACATCAGCTAGTAGGTAATAACATCCACTACACTGGTTAAATTAATTAAAATCATTCCTCAGATACACACATAGCAGGAAAACATTAAAGGCAAGGAGAGCAGAAACATAGGGTACCTAACAAGGGTAAATCCTATGCCAAATTTCTGATGCAAACCAGTAGAAATGTAATGAAATGAAATAAACACAGAGATAGAAAAACATCACCAGCTGCTTTAAATCAGGATCCAAATAAATGTGCTTGTCATATTAAGAGCGACACTAGTCAAGTACAACATTGCCAACAGCTTGAAAGTTTAGTCTAAATACATCTTCCTCGGCCTATCTTACAACTTTACACAAAGAACATGTCTCAAAGGAAATAACTTGCAATTCTCTGATAATAAATCAACAACGTTTACAATGAGTTACTTATTGAGTTTTATAGCTGAAATATGAGCAGAGGAGGTAGGTGGAGAACTAAATGAAGCGTTAAACTCATAAAAGAAAGAGGGCCGAAGCCCATTCTATTTAAACACTGTGCATTTATCTCTGGCACTCTTTGGTGAAAGAATGATCTTCTTCAGGCTTCCGTTTACTCCAGTATGGCTCTGATGCACTCTGGCTCCAGTACTCTGTATTACTTTTGGTGAATAAACAGAAAGGCAGATTGAGGTTTGCCATGCCGCATAGAAAATTCTTTGGTAGCATAGGACTGTTCCGTTAGGGTGGAAATCTTCTGAGGAACATGGTAAGTAAGGGAACGATATGGGTGCTTTGTCCTTTCATAGTTAAGAACATTTCACTGATGTAGCTACCTTGATAGTATTTTTTTTCTGTGTGCTGGGCCTTCTAAGAGATCCATGATGTCCTTGCCTTCAAATCATTAGATTAAGTCTCAAAATCTTCAATAACAGGCCTAAAACACTCTGTTTTCCCGGTGACACTCTTTTCCGCTTCCACGCTTGCCTCTCACTGTGAAATATATGCTTTAAAGGCTCAGGGGAATACTTTACAGAGTTTAAAATTTGTTCTTTTAATGCACGTCCTGTCGTTTTTCCACTGTATAAAATAGTGTGTACTCATGGCATCTTTCACCACCTGATAACCCTACAAAACACGAAACCTGTTAAGAAAACCATGCATGGAGGTGCTGGATGTAGGGGAGCCAAGAGGATGCAAGCGCGACCATGATAAAATGATGAAGAAATGGTGAAAAATGCATAAATGTGGTGTAAATTGTTACCTATAGGGTTATGGTGGAGAAATAAGCGTGGACCGTTAGATCATGGTCTGGTGACGAAGATCAACGACGGAAATTAATCCATGGGATGGCGTATGAAGTCGGGTAGAATGAATGCAAAACATTAAATTTTAATGTAAATTGTGAAAGTTTGGACATAGGAGGAAATGAAAATAAATGAATGAAAATGTGATGAATATGATCATGAGTGGTGGGACCCAGCATGGGTAGAGGGCGATTCAACTTAGACAGTTGGATCTCAGGAGGAGATCAACGGACAGCTGAGATCGAACAATGAACTGTTTGGGAAGGTCTGATGGAAGAACACGGAGGAGGATGCGATGCAATATGGGTCATCGATCACATTTGAACGGATGGTCATGATTGAATCAGGGGATCGTAATCAGAAAGGGCGGAGGGTGGCATTGTTCAAACTTTGTGATTGCGATCGGGACGATTGAGTGCTGGCCGTTGGATCCTGGGACCAGATCGACGGCTCACATTCATTCGGCGGGATATGGAGATAGGCGATGGAGCGATGGTGTGATTAGCGCTAGACCGTCGGATCTGAGTGACAGGTCAACAGTGGAGATTAAATCGAAGGATCGCAATCGCAAAGGGCAGAGGGTGGCGCATTCTAAACTTGTGATTGCGATTGGAGCGGGAGAGCGCGGGCTGTCAGATCGACAGGGGAAATCAACGGTGGAAAAGCAATCGGCAGATTGCAATTGGGAGGAGCGGAGGAGTGGCACGGTGGAAGTTTTCGATTGCAATCAGGGCAGTAGTGCGATCGGTGTAAGGCCGTCCAGTAAAACAGTAGATCAACGGTGGAAATCGTGGCGGAGGTCTTATAGACCAAACTCAATCGCATCGGAAATTATCGATATTACAAAGGAAACTGCCCGCCCGACAGCTCCGATTGTGATAAGCGCTTGGGACATTAGCGTTTTGTTCTGGGTGCAGGTTACGTGGGGTAGTGGTTAAACGGCTGGTGGAAAAGGGGCTGGGCCTTTATATAAGTTTAAAAGTGGGTTTTTGGGCCGTTTTTAATACTTTTCAAGGCTGGGAAAAGGTAACGATAGGGGAAAAAGGGGGGAATTAGGCCAAACAAAGGGAACTTTTAGGCTTTAAAGGGAATTTCGGGTATGAATTAGAGGGTAAAGGGGGACTTAGAGGGAAAAAGGGGGACTTTGACAAAGGGGAAAAAAGGGTAAAATGGGACATTCTGCAGGGATAAAAGGGGCAAATAAAGGCCCTTTGGAGCACAATTTTTTACACTCAGTGAGGCTTACTTACTCAAGAACATCAGAGGGAACTGATCAAAGGGAAGGGACCTAAAAAGTCTTCAAGGATGATGTGTTTTTCAAAGAAATTCATTCCTTGAAGGCTCATGAAACAAATTAGCCCCTTTCTTGCTTGTCAAGAAATTTATAGGGGGCTAACAGTGGCTCCACATGGGGATGGCTTCTTCTTGAAGGAGTCAAGAATTCAGAAATGATCTTTCGAGTGGGGCAGACGCCTGCTGCTTGAGCCACCTTTCTCCTTTGGTTTTCAGCTACCACAATTTTGAAGACATCAATTAGTAGAAACATCACCCAAAAAATCTACCTACCCGTCCTACAATCCTAGCATTTTTTCTTCTTTTAGGGTTCATTTGAACTAGCAGACCCTTTACATCATTTATTTTTATAAATAGAAAATAAAAATATTCTAAATCTACCCTTATCACTCCATGAGACCAGATTAGAGTGTTGGTCTCATATGTTTCTCTACCTAATCTAATATCTGTTGGGATTAGACTGTCCAGCAGATCTCTTCTCTACATTCTACAACAGAAATTTAAAAACAATCAAACTAGGATTAGATAGTCTAGTTTGTTGTGGATCCAAGGCATAAAGGTAGTTGCACATGGACAGAAACCTGCAGAAAACTTCAAACAAAACTTTGAAGGCTTGAAATCTGAAGTTTTGAAGTATCCTTCTTCCTTTGTGACTCAAGTTTTGAGCTTGTTAGAGTCACTTTATTTTCTTCATTTCAGCTCTGATTTTGGGCTTATTAGAGCTGACTCTTCTTTCTTATTTTCTTTCTCTAGCTCAGGTTTTCATTGTATTAGAACCAATCTTTGCACTTCGGAGGTCCATGTTTTGAGCATGTCTGGAACTCTCCTTTTTCCTTGTTTTTTGGAACATTTTCTCCTTTTCTTGAAAACAAAACACTGCAATGGTATGTACAATGGAAATGGAAACTGGAAATTGGAATTCAGCAGAAGTAGTGTTTGAGCATCCTGCCATTGACAGGACCCCCAAACAACTCAGTACCATCTAACTCTTGTAGGAAAAAGGAATTTGAACCCACAGTGGCCTGGATGATGTAGGGACCTTGCCACAAACTGTCAAACTTGCCGTATTTTCCTTTTTCCTCTCTCCTTGAGTCCCACTTCATAACTTTATCTCCGATTTTGAAATCAGAGGCTTTAGTTCCTTTGTCAAATAACTTCTTTATATTTTCCTGAACTTTGATAGCTCTGTTATAGACCTCTTCCCTTGTTTGCTGGAGATGAATTGTTTGGTTTATCCTTCTCACCATACTATCATCTTCTGTCTCGATCTCCTTGACCAGCTTGATCACTGGTACCCCTAGGCTGGTAGGAAACATTGCTTCTGTCCCACAGACAAGTTGGTATGGTGACATGCCAATGTATTTCTTTGTTGTAAGCCTGTCAACCCACAGGGCATGCACTAACTTGTTATTCCAAGACCTTTTGTTCTCTTCCAATATCTTTTTGATGATTCCCACTAGGCTCTTGTTTGATGATTCAGCTAAGCCATTACCTTGTGGGTAATAGGCAGTTGAATGACCAAGTGATATTTGATACCTGTGACAAAAAACAACCATTTTCTTCGATCCAAAAGCAGCAACATTGTCAGTGATTATTTTCCTTGGGCAACCAAACCGAGAGAGGATATGACCCTCTAGGAGCTTGATGATGATTGGATCTGTGGCATTCCTAGTAGGTATGGCCTCTATCCACTTAGTGAAGTAGTCTATGCCTGTTAAGATCCACTTGTGTTGTGCAGAAGAAGCAGGGTGAATCTCTCCTATGAAATCTAGGCCCCATTTCATAAATGGACCTTCAATAGTGATGGGTTGTATAGGTAAGGGGAGGAGCTTTCTTTTGCCTTCAAAAACCTAGCATTTGTGGCAGGCAATTACCATCTTATGGATATCATTGAAGAGTGTAGGCCAATAGTAGCCAGCTCTGAGTATTTTGTTTGCGGTGGATTTCCAGATCAGGTGCCCCCCACACTCTCCTGCATGGAATTCTTGTTTAATCCTTTCTGCTTTAGACTCAAGCAAACATTTAAGCAATAGGCCATTTGGATTTTTCCAGAATAAAAACTCATTGAGAATACAATAGCTTCTAGATTTTAGCTTTAAGAATCTGGCCTTGGTCTTTGATAGTTTAGGAGGGGCATTGAGGTGTGTAAGCACATACAGAATGTTAGAATACCAAGGACAGCTCTGAAACTTCTCTTCAGCAGTGGGATCAGGCAATCCCTACTGCTCATCCAAGGCATCTACCATGTTTATGTCAAGGGCTTCCAGATTTGATTCAGCCATTAATTGAGCTAAGCCTTGACCCTTGATTAGTTTGGTGGGTTTTATCTCAAGGTCGTATTCTAAGATCATATCAATCCATTTGCCCCTCTTCCCATCTGGGTCATGGGACAAGATATCTTTGACCACTATGCTAGGCACATAGGCTATGGTGTGGGAATGCAATATGTACACCCTAAAGTCTTTCAAGGCCTTGACTAAGGCATAGGCCTGTTTTTCCATTATTTTGTATTTCGTGGGTGCATCCCTGAGTGCTTTGCTGAAGAAAGAAATGGGTTGTTCCATTCCCTCTGGGTTTTTCTGTAGCAAAACTGTAGCCACTGTATGCTCGGATGCAAATGAGAAAATCAGAAAATCCTCTGAGAAACTAGGGCTTATTAGGACAGGAGCCCGGGTGAGTGCAAGTTTAACTAATTAAAAATATTTCCTTGCTTCAACAGTCCATTTAACTGCTGCACCTTTCCTTAGCATGTTTTTCATATTCCTAAGGTGTTCAACTAGATTGGGAATAAACCTCCTGAGGAAGTTGATCTTCCCAATGAAGGACTGCAACTCTTTGATGTTTCTTGGGTGTGTGATTTGTAGTATTCCCTCAACTCTTTGTGGGTCAATCCTAATCCCATTCTCAGATATGATGTGGCCAAGAAGCTTACCTTCTTGCAGCCCAGATACAATATTTTTAGGATTTAATGATAGACTGAACCTTCTACATTTTTCAAATACCTTTCTCAGATGATTTAGGTGTTCTTCTTCAGTATTGGAATAGACTGTTATGTCATTCAGATAGATGACAATGAAGTGCCCTATCTCATCGGAAAAATCTATATACATCACTCGTTGGAAGGTTGCACCAGCGTTCATCAATCCGAAGGGCATTTTAACATACATAAAGGCACTGCCCCATGGAATGGTAAAGGTTGTCTTGAGTTGGTCTTCTGGGATTACCAAGACTTGGTTGTAACCTAAAAAACCAACTAGTAGAGAAATCCTTTTTGAGCCTACTACCCTCTGAAGAATATGTTCCATTTTTGGCAAAGGGTAATTGTCTTTGAGCAAGGCTATATTAAGATTCCTGAAATCTATGCATAATCTGATCTCACCTATTTTCTTTCTCACAGCTACAAGGTTTGCGACCCAATCAGAAAACCTCACAGGAACTATTATCCCTGCCTCGTACATATTTTTGATCTCTTTTTCAACTGCAGTTAGTTGCTTTGGGTTTATTCTGCGAAGTTTCTGTCTAAAGGGCTTCTGGTTTTCCTTCAAAGCTATTTTGTGCTATATAATGTTCGTGTCGTGGGCCTTTAAGTCCTCATAGCTCCAAGAAAACACGTCAATGAATTCCTTGAATAATTCAATGTATTTCTTTTTCATGTTTGCAGGAAGGGACTTAGCCAATTTAATCATTTTGGATTTATCTTTAGTGCCTATGTTGCATTCTTCGACGTCAGAATCTGTGCGCTCTATAGTAGGCTTTTTTGCTACATCATCAAAGTCAAAAAGGTCTTCTAAAGGTGCCAGACCTCGAGGTATGTTCTTATCTTTGGCCTACAACACCTCTACTTCTTCACTATCTGTGTTTCTGCATTTTTCGTTTGGATTTACAATTTTTTCGGTCAAAGTGTTTATTTCTATGTTACAAGGTGGTTCCTCCTCATCTGAGGGCTCTTCACTTAGGCAGCCATTATCTGATTTCGAATATGAATTAGAAAATTCAAACTCGTTCCTTCCCATTAAGAAATCTTCAATTTGTTTATCGCCCTCAAAGACCTGCCAATATTTTTCGTTATTTGGCACTGCAGGTCTGAATTTGGTCTGTATTATGATTTTTTGGTCGCTTGGAGTCTTAGAGTATGAACTAGCTAAGCAAGCTAATCCATTTGCAATAACATTTTGACTCCTAGGAACAAACATTAATTCGTATTCAACGAATGTTTTCAATATATCCACGGGATCATTCCTATATGCTCTCAACCTAGGGTGTTTGGCTGTGTATTCACCGTTCAACTATTTTATAACTAACTCAGAGTCTCCCTGCACGGCTATCCTACGGGCTCCTATTTTCTTCAACAGATTTAAGTCTAGGATAAGAGCCTCATACTCTGCAATATTATTTGTACATTTGAAATGCAAGTTGTAGGCATGGATCTCCATGTAGTCACTATCTATGTTATGTAGCCACACCCCAGCTCTGGCAGTTCCCTTGGTGCATGACCCATCAAAGTTCATTTCCCACAGGGGCCCATTTTTCACTTTACCATCATTTCCATCCCTATCGTGAGTTTCACTGGTTTTTTTTATTACAGGTTCTGCGTTGTGCTGTGGAGGGTTTCGATGCTTGTGTGGTATATGAGTTTGTGAGGGATGACTAACCGGATGATTACAATCAATTCCTTGTTTGGTCTGAAACTCTATTTCAGTGCACTATCTAAGGGTCTCTCCTTCGTTTACCTCTAAGTCTGCAGTGGCCATTATGTTAAGGTTTGTAGTCTCAACCCCTGTGTTTGTGTCTATGTTTTCTGGTTTCGGCTCCCATAAAGATTCATCGTTGCAGAAGATAAAGGAGTCTAGGTCTGTGTGTACAGAGTAAAGAGGATAATTTTCTAGCCTTTTGGGGCTACTAACCAGGAATTTCATTTGTGCATCCCTGTACAGTCTTCTCAGTTGGCTGAAAACAGGGATTGTGGCATATGCCCCATCCATCTGCATGGTACCATGTAGCTTGGCTCCCCAATATCTTGACAACAGCATACCATACTTAGGTGGCACATCTGCCACCACAACATCCATGACCATACATTTTGCTGGAATCTGGGTAAGGCTTACACACAGGTCTTTGATTAGGCCCAGACATTTTACTCTTCTAGAATCAAATGAATATAAGTCTTTGTAGGGTCGAGTTATCTCTAGGCCTAACCTTTCCATCACTACCTTAGGCATCAGGTTGTGTGAGGCCCCAGAGTCATGCATTGCATTATGGAGGATCTTATCATGGACATTGAGACTGATATAGAAAGGGGGAACTACCCCTTCTTGAAATTTCCCTTCAATCTTGGGACCAAATAGGAGAGCTAGTTGGTCATCACTCAGGTTGACAGTGTCACTATTTTCACCTAGGTTCAAAGCTTTCAAAATTCGGCCTTTATATACATCCTGAGTGGCCAGCTCAGAGAGTGGGACAGAAATTTTAATTTTTGAAATCTCACTTTCTAGATTGAAAGTGGACTGACTCTTTGGAATGTTTGACTCTGACTTTTTGGCC
This sequence comes from Pinus albicaulis, assembly GCA_034641835.2. NCBI lineage: Eukaryota > Viridiplantae > Streptophyta > Pinopsida > Pinales > Pinaceae > Pinus > Pinus albicaulis. Next base: position 483,074,093 of record CM076574.1, read on the forward strand.
ACTACCTTGGTGGCTGAATCAGTGTGCTAATTCTCATTATGTACAGTGTTGATGAAATTTTTATCAGGAGCACTAACTGTAGTGCTAGTGATGCTAGCTGGTTGTCTTTGTTTCTCACCATTTTGGTTGTCCTTTTCTTTGTTCTTCCCAGAACTTTCAGCTGCAGATTTGTTGCCTTCAACAGTCACTTTAGAAGGTTTCTCAAGTCTTTTCTTAACTGTAATCTCAGAATATTTTGGTTTGGAAGTATCTAGGCTCTTTTTCCTCCTAAGTTCGGACTGTTCTATGACCTGCATGATAGCATCTTCAAATCCAAGTCTGTAATCCTCATATTCTAATCTTTCCTCATCCCAATATGAGGGTGAGGGCTGATCTTCTTCTGTGTAACAGTTATGGATTGAATCTTATGTTTCAAACATTTTTATTGTGTTCCCTTTAGAATCTTCTATGATTCCCTCATCTTCATCAAGAAATTTCTCTTGAAATGGGGGAATAACTTGTTGATCTAACTCTCTATGTCTATTGGGAGTGGTGTTGTTTCTCCTAAAGTTCCGGTTTTGGTTATGACCTTGGTTTTTTCTTTTATTACTAACTGTGAAAACCATTTTTTCCATCATTTGTTGTAGCTTTTCCATGTTTTTGGATATGCGGTCATAATTGGGGTCAGATGTGGAAGCTACATTGTCATCCCTATATGTTACCCTCTTCTCAGCTCTCAATCTTGCTCTTTTCTCAATCAGGTTAGCTTATACACTCACTGCTCCTTTTTGCATGTCTTCCAACATGTTGTAATCTCTCTCCCGAAGCTGGTAGGCCATGCCAGCATCAAAGCCTTCAGGGTATTTCGCTAGAGCTATACCTTGGGGAGGTTTCATGTGTGGAGGAAGGGCGTTATAAACATTGTTGAACCTTGTAGAGTAGTCATGGATGCTCTCTCCTGCGTTTCTTTTCAGGTTCATATATTCTGCTAGGATTTGGCAAGGGTTGGGCTTAACCTCCCATTTTTTTATGAAAGTCTGATATAAATCACGAAGGTCCTGGATACTATTATGAGGTAGGATTTTGAACCATTTCTTCACCTCACCTCCTAAGCTTTGGGCAAAGATTCTAATTTTGACTGTATCATCATCTATCTCCATGTAGTCAAAATAATCTTCCATCCTATCTACATGGTGTTGTGTTGTGGTAGGTTCCTTTGTAGTGAAGTGTGGGATCTTTGATTGATAATCATTGGGTAAGGGTACTAGAGGCTGGGGTAAAACCAGAGGTGCATACCAGGCTGCCATGATGATGTTCTAGTGAGATAAAGGGTTAGCTTGAGCAGCTGGTATATGGATGATAGGTATACTAGGACCGACAGAAGTCTGTTGAGCAGATTTAGGATGACTGAGCCTGAAGTTCTGAAGGAAGTGAATATCAGGGGGTGTAGATGGAGGGGTCCCTCTGTCCTTAATGTGCTTACCACTGTAAGATGGTGAACCAGGAAGCTCTAGGTCTGGCTGGTCTGGAACACTTAATGACCTAGTTCTTGGTAGTCTGTTTGGTAGGTCTAGGTCAAAAAATGTGTCTAATAGAGCTGTAAAGTATTCTGGAGCAGAGTTAGCTCTATGAATGTGGATGGAAATAGTTGGTATTTTAGGTGTAGGAGATCTCTTGAGGATGTTCTCAGGGTTGTCAACTATTTCAGGTGGGTTTGGGTTAGGGTAAGCTCTTGTGTGAATGGTTCTAAAAGTCATAATGTTGTTCTCCTACAAAGCAGCTTAACCCTACTTGTTACCGTTATTGTTGTTGATGTTTTTTTAGAGGCTGGTGTTCCAGTAGAGTCTTATGTGAAACCAAGATAATCAATAGACCTATTGATCACCTTTGATCTTTAACGAGCTACGGAGTGGCTAGGTTGAAGGTTTGGGGTGCTTCTGGAGGGTACACTGTCCACCACAGTGTTTATGCGATGTCCCTTTTGAAGGATATCTTCAAACACAACAAACTCTAACAAGAGATTGACTGGGAGGGCATTTACCATATATTTCACCTCTGAAAGAGTGTGAGATCCGGAGGGTACCTAGCCCTTTCCACGGTCTATCTAAGAGTATGGGAGAAACACAACAAATGGTGTAGAAAGTGAATTGCAAATGGAAGTGTTTCACTTACCAACCTAACCAGAGTTTCTATATTTTCTGAGGCTCTTGTAATGTAGTAAGATGGAAACTACTCAAAAATTCCCCAGCGAAGTCACCATTATGTTGGGGTTCCCATGTTTTGGCACGGCTGGAAATACCAAAAGATGAGACAACATCAAACCACTTTCAAACCCTAGGATCTAGCCCTCCTAGGTCCAGTTAAGGATATCTCTATGATTTTCAAAGGTAAATGTCTTGGAAGCTCAAAGGTTAAGGTATTAGGCTAGTTATAAGGCTCGAGGATTGTTTTTTTGATTGTATGTTTGGTTGTTGAGAATCAAGAAATAAGGGTTCAATATAAGACGAGGATGAGCAAAGAGGAGATTAGGCAAAGGAGAGATATTCCAGGGAACATTCAAAACCATTAGGCAATGGAGTCAGGAAAGGATTTGATTGCTAATCAATATTCAGGCTTTCAATTGGGCTAGTCATCTAAAGAATTTGATCTTAAAGATGATAGTGTGGTAGGATAGGCAAGAGGGAAGGTGAGAGCAAGGAAACATTAATGATTCAGAACACAAAGTTGAAAACCTGAGATCAGAGAGAGACTTCGAACTCTCAATGCTTCGGCCTCCAGCTTGAGGGATCTTAGAAAGGTTTGATTAATTGAAAAGGATCCTAGTGAGATAAAGACAGAGTTCTAGACCTCTCAGTGTTCCCAATTCGTTCAATTAAACCTCAACAAGAACATCTGAAACACTAACCTCAATAATTCATACATCAGCTAGTAGGCAATAACATCCACTACACTGGTTAAATTAATTGAAATCAATCCTCAGATACACACATAGTAGGAAAACATTAAAGGAAAGGAGAGTAGAAACATAGGGTAACTAACAAGGGTAAATCCTATGCCAAATTTCTGATGCAAGCCAGTAGAAATGTAATGAAATGAAATAAACATCACCAGCTGCTTTAAATTAGGATCCAAAGAAATGTGCTTGTCATATTAAGAGCAACACCAGTCAAGTACAACATTGCCAACAGCTTGAAAATTTACTCTGAATACATCTTCCTCGGCCTATCTTACAACTTTACACAGAGAACATGTCTCAAAGGAAACAACTTGCAATTATTTGATAATCAATCAGCAACGTTTACAATGAGTTCCTTCGTGAGTTTTATAGCTGAAATATGAGCAAAGGAGGTAGGTGGAGAACTAAATGAAGCATTAAACTCAGAAAAGAAAGAGGGCCGAAGCCCATTCTCTTTAAACCTTGTGCATTTATCTCTGGCACTCTTTGGTGAAATAATGATCTTCTTCAGGCTTCCATTTACTCTAGTATGGCTCTGGTGCACTCTGGCTGCAGTACTCTGTAGTACTTTTGGTGAATAAACAAAAAGGAAAATTGAGGTCTGCCATGCCGCATAGCAAATGCTCTGGTAGCATATGACTATTACGTCAGTGTGGAAATCTTCTAAGGAACACGGTAAGTAAGGGAACAATATGGGTGCTTTGTCCTTTTACAAGTAAGAATGTTCCACTGATGTAGCTACCCTGATAGTATTGTTTTCTGTGCGCTAGGCCTTATGAGAGATCCATGATGTCATTTCCTTAAAATCATCAGATTAAGGCTCAAAATATTCAATAACATGCCTTAAACATTATTTTTTCCCGCTAACACTCTTTGTCGCTTCCACGCTTGCCTCTGACTACGAAATATATTCTTTAAAGGCTCAGGGGAAGACTTTACAGAGTTTAAACTCCATTCTTTTAATGCATGTCGTGTCGTTTAGCCACTGTATAAAAGACTGTGTACTCATGGCGGCTTTCACCACCTGATAACCCTACAAAACACGAAACCTGTTAAGAAAACCATGCATGGAGGTGGTGGATGTAGGGGAGCCAAGAGGATGCAAGTGCGGCGGTGATAAAATGATGAAGCAATGGTGAAAAATGCATAAATGTGGCGTAAACTATGACCTATAGGGTTATGGTGGAGAAATGAGCATGGATCGTTAGATCATGGTCTGGTGATGAAGATAAACGACGGAAATTAATCTGTGGGATGGCATATGAAGTCGGGCGGAATGAATGCGAAACATTAAATTTTAGTGTAAATTGTGAAAGTTTGGAAATAGGTGGAAATGCAAAGAAATGAATGAAAATGTGATGAATATGATCATGAGTGATGGGACCCAGCATGGGCGGAGGGTGATTCAACTTAGACCGTTGGATCTCAAGAGGAGATCAAGGGATGGCGGAGATCGAACGATGAACTGTTTGGGAATGTCCGATGGAAGAGCACAGAGGAAGACGCGATGCAATCAGAAGGGGCGGAGGGTGGCACCGTTCAAACTTTGCGATTGCGATTGGGGCAATTGAGTGCTGGCCGTTGGATCCTGGGACTAGATCGACTGCTGACATTCAATCGGCGGGATATGGAGAGAGGCGATGGAGCGATGGTGCGATTAGCGCTGGACTGCCGGATCTGAGTGACAGATTAGCGCTGGACTGTCGGATCTGAGATTAAATCGGTGAATCGAAATTGCAAAGGGAAGAGGGTGGCACATTCTAAACTTGTGATAGCCATTGGAGAGGGAGAGCGCGGGCCGTCAGATCGACAGGGGAAATCAACGGTGGAAAAGCAATCAGTGGATCGCAATCGGGAGGAGCGGAGGAGTGGCATGACGAAAGTTTGTGATTACGATTGGGGCGTGAGTGAGATCGGTGCAGGGCCATCCGATCAAACTATAGATCAACGGTGGAGATCGTGGTGGAGGTCTTATAGACCAAACTCAATTGCATAGGAAATTATCGATATTACAATGGAAACTACCCGTCCGATAGATCCAATTGCGATAAGTGCTCGGGCCATTAGCGTTTGGTTCTTAGTGCCGGTTATGTGGGGAAGTGGTTAAAGGGTTGGCGGAAAAGGGGCTGGGCCTTTATATAAGTTTAAAAGTGGGTTTTTGGGCCCTTTTTAACACTTTTCAAGGCTATGAAAAGGTAACGATAGGGGAAAAAAGGGGGAATTAGGCTGAACAAAGGGAACTTGTAGGATTTAAAGGGAATTTTCGGTATGAATTAGAGGGTAAAGGGGGACTTAGAGGGAAAAAGGGGGCCTTTGACAAAGGGGAAAAAAGGGTAAAATGGGACATTCTGAAGGGATAAAAGGGGCAAATAAAGGCCCTTTGGAGCAAAATTTTTTACACTCAGTGAGGCTTATTTACTCAAGAACAGCAGAGGGAACTGATAAAAAGGAAGGGACCTGAAAAGGCTTCAAGGATGATGTGTTTTTCAAAGAAATGCATTCCTTGAAGGGTCATGAAACAAATTAGCCCCTTGCTTTCTTGTCAAGAAATTTATAGGGGGCTAACAGAACCTATCAAGAAAGTTGTTCCAAGGGATAGATTGGAAGTTACAAAGGAGGTGATCACTCATTATGTGGTTGAGCCTGTGAGACTGTACACTAAATTGGTTACTCTATAAAACTACATAAAGGGAAAGAGGGCCACCTTAGTACCAGATTCTCTAGAGTGCCTAAAAATACATGACGACAAGTTGTTGAACAAGGTTCTGATTCTTGTAGGAGAGTGCAACATTTGGCATTTTAGGATTGCAACTTGACGTTCCAGACCTTTCTATTACTATTTTATTTTAGTATTATTATTTAAATTATTAATATTGATATAATTAGTATTTTTTTGAGAGTACACTAGATCATAGAATAAGAAATGTCATGTGGAATATTAAAATTCATTGAGGGTAGTTGAAAGGTCACAGAAGATGAGACATCACCTTATCTTCTATCAATATACCCTCATGGCTCAATGTGATGAATTTTGGTTTTAGCTTGAATCAACGCATATTTTTTGAGAGGTAATAGAACTTTATAAATGCAAGTGGTGATTTTTCACTTCCACTTATAGATTTGATTGGATGTTTACGTGATTATGTTATGAGCATTTCTTATTTTGAATCTCTTTGAACCTAATTATGTGATTATTTCAGGTGTCATCAATCATTGTAATATTTATCCTACAATGATCGTATGGTATGTGTTATTCTTATATTAGGTTTATGTCCGTAAACTATTTTATTAATTTATGCATATATATTAGGTATGTGATTCCATATTTTTATATTATTTCATGATATTGTTCATTATGAACTTTTTTATGATTAATGAACTAATTTTTACGAAATACATGGATTTTATTTGAAGTTTCTCTAACACTTCTTCTTTTAGAATGAATGTCAATTCTACTTAGTAATTTTTTATGCATAAAATTCCACAAGTTTAAATTCCATAAGTCGCCCATTTTAATTTTTTGAAGGTTCTGTTTCCATCTCTATTGATTGTTGTTTATTTAATACAAAGAGAACTTTAAGAAATATGATGGTTTCCTAGCCTACATTCCAAATAGGACTACTACAGCAAATATTGTATGTTCTAATTGGGATTCTACACTGGGGAGATCTCCTTTATATTGGTAGAACATTCCATTCCACTTTCTAGCCTTAAGTTTTGGTATATGTGTTCATAATTGTAATTTCATAAGTGGCAACCAAAAGTGGATGAGAAAAATCCTATAAATAATTCAAGTATTGAACTATTTTCTTGAAAATAATGAAAATATGAAATGATAGCCATACGATAGGGATACAAAAATCCAAGTTTGATGGAAAGATGTTGAAGTTAGAGAGTGACATCTCATAGAATAATAGATCAAACAAGCACCTAACATTTTGGAACATGTTTTTGGATAGAGGAAAAAGCATGTAAAGGTAGTTTGGTAGTCTTGCGATATATGAAGAGACTCATGGAAAAAAAACAAGAACTAGGTAGGGAAAGTAAAGTAGGAGAAGGGATGACAAAAAAGAAAGAAGAATGGGAAGATAAACATGGAGTTTAGGAGGAATACCAGAATTAAAGTTGAGTCCTATAATCACAAATTTGAGTGTTTTTCCTTGATATTAATGTGTTGAAGTCACTAGATAGTGTATATCCAAGTGTGAATGGCTAATGGGAGGCTCAAAGGAGGATTGGACCATGCATTATTGCTGAGTAAGTTAATAAAAACTAAGTACTTGTTGAATAAGTTGATAAAATACTTTGTACTCATTGAGTGGGATGATAAACCACTTATGTTCTTGTTGTAAGCTAATAAACTATTAAAAAAGGTGAACTAGGCCACTTTGGTCCTCGTTGTCACGCTAATAAAGAACTTGTATATTGGGCTAAGGGATCCTACAGTTTATGTTGTGACAAAACAATAAATAGGAAACATATATAGTGGATTAAAACTAATCAAATTAACCAATAACATTACTAATCCATCAGAGAATTCCTTGAGCAATAATTCCATCAAACATCGGATCTAGCTCATGGGTGGTCAACTGCAACACATAATTTGGTGTTGTTGGCATATTTTTGGGTGCATATTTCAAGTCCCTCCTCCGATTTCCAAACATTAAAGGGTATTCAAATATGTATAATGGATTATCCATAAATGAAGTATGGATGATTAAATTTTATAATATGCTATTGGAAAATTTATGTTTCAACATTGCTCACAAAAGGTTTCTGAATTCATTACATATTTGCGATGAATGGGTTCCCATATATGTATTTATGGTTATGTGAATTCATAGCACTATGTGATGCTTGTTATCTTCATGAAATACATGGTTACTTAAATGAGTATTCCTGATTGTATGAGATCTTTCTTCTAACTTGCTATTAAAATTGTCTGTATCTATCCCACATTTTCATGCATTTTATGGTTATTTTCCATAGATAATATTGTAACCTATCTCATATGATATCAATTTCACTAATTCATTTTTTATTAAATGAGGATTCATCTTGTGATGATGATCATTTTCCTTAGCAATGATTAAATGATTCCAATATTTATGGATACCTTTATATCATTGGCATACCCTAAAATCAGTTATCAGAGCTTCATATGAATATCTATCAAGAATTATATATTTTAGAGTCATTTATTTATTTCACCTATACTGCAAGGTAAGTTCATGTACGTGGGTACATTATTTCTCTTGTGGGGGTGTTGTTTGGTATTGATGATTCATCTACCGAAAATCCATATTCTTCATTTTGAAGTTGAAAATGAATCTAAGATATGGGGAATATACGTCTGGGAAAGTTTCACACATATTAGGGATGCCTAATAAGGTTTGGGAAATATTTATATTAAGTGCATTCAGGATTTGATGAATTTAGATGTATGTAAATTATTGTGCACGTAAGAGGTCCCATAGAATATTGAGGCCACCATTCTATTAAATGTACACAAGAATTATGGGATCCAAGATCTATGGGTGGCATGTTTTTTTCCCCCTCATGGATCCTTGGATGTATACTGAGCTAGATATCCCATGATAAATTTAAGTAAATGCAAAGTTCCAGGGGTCTGGGCGTGTCAATGGTGGGCCATTGTTTCAAACCCTTGATTAGTATGGAATCATAAATACTATGTAATTGACCCACTAATTAATCTGGAGTCATATATAACACGTAATTATCACATAATATGAGGAGGTCACCCCTGGTAGGACCCAAATGCCTCTATTGATGTGACATGCACCATGGGGAAATTGTAATGGCCATGGAGATGAAATGTGCAACCATGAGTGATGTGGAACTACTTGTAATGACATGAAAGAGCCACGTGGGTAATACGTGGATGTGACATGGAAGTCACTAGGTGATGTGGTATAGTATAATTAGTTAAGCTTCAAATGGGCATAACTTTCATTCTAAGAATGGGATTGAGACAAAATTTATATCGCAAGAACGCTATCAACAATGTAGATGTGAAGGTATCAATTTTTATGGGTTTTGGTGACCATGGAAATATCGGATTTTTGTAAAACCATATTCGTAATATACCTTGAAGGTCACATTATATTCTCAAGTAACACCTCCCATAGCCTAAGTTAGTTTGAGGGGTTGGGAGAGAGTTTTACAAAGTTTGATTGTGTCCTAGCATTTAACTCTTGGAATAGATGGGCCTTGAAAGAAAATTATTGGACCGCATTTTTTCTTTTCTATTTCTACCTCCTGGTGTAAAAATTCAACCATGTAGACATATCCATAAACTCCTTCTAGCAAACACTAAGCTCCATAATCCCCATGAATTAGCACTATGATTAGGAACTTCTCAGGAGTTGCTTATAGTTTCGACCAAGAATATTTGTCAAATATATAATTTGGATTTCCTTCTTAACAAGTGATAGTATCGAATGGCACGATAGTTGAGGTGAAAAAATAAATGGATCAAAGGGTCTCTATGCCTTTCATGGTGCATTTTATCACAACATCATAAATATAGATTAATGCGAAAATTGTATATATGGTAAATACAATTGTGTAATATTTGCATCTAGTGCTATAAGATAAAGAGTAATACTCGAGTTGATACATAGTGACTTGTTTGGATGTATTCCTATTCCGTCATTGGATGATTCCTTGTATTGTGTTTCATTTACATAAGATTTATGGCGGAACCTACGGATCTGTTAATTTAAAAGGATATCTAAATTTCTAAATAAATTTAAAGAATTTGCGGTTATTCTATAGAACTATTCAAGGAATAAAATAAGGGTATCAGGATTGATTACGATGGATAATTCTACAAAATTGAATTTTATGAAATCTGTAAGTGTAGGATATACATTCAAAATACTACCACATTTGAACCTTAACAGAATTGAGTTGAGAAAATATTATATAAGATGTTGTGTGAAAGTCTTGAAGTATTTTAGTGGTGTGCAATTATCACAAGAATAGTTATGGCATTAGATACTACATGCTACTTGGTAAATTGAATACCCACAAAAGAATAGTCGGTCATGGCATTGGATACTCCATGCTACTTGGTAGATTGAATACCCACATCAGTTCTAGTTGACAAAACTAGGAACAAATTCACCCTTTAACATCTTAGAGTTTTGGTTGAAAAAAATATGATAACGTTAAAAAGTAAAGTAGGAGTATGTTATATAATAAAGCTAAGAAGTAAATATGTATTGGTTTTAATGGTATAAAAAATTATAAACTTTGGAACCTAGTAATCAACAAAGATATTTAATTTTGAGATGATGTGTTTAAGGGTTTCCAGGTAGGATGTTCTATCAAGGGAAGACAAATTATAGAAAAGTGAATAGAAATGTAAGGAATATTACTTGGGGAAAGAATACAACTAGAAAGTTATGCCCCACTACATATTTATTATATTATTTTTTATCAATTACAGGTGATGATGCTAGAATTGTTGAGGCACTAGAATCAAATTTTATTAAATAATGAAAGATTGTTATGGTTGAATATACTCAAGTGTTTATAGTGAATGCGAGTACCTGAAAGAATATTTCAGATTCATTGACAGTGGTTGTCCATTGGTGTAGGGAATGAAGAGGGATTATTTCCTAAACTAACCAACTATATGAATACCTTCACACCTTCCAATTGTTTTTAGATGTGTTTAAGAAGTGATAGAAATTTCAATATCTGTTACATCCTTTACATATAGATTTAGTCTCATCTAGTTCAGGTTTTAAAGTGTAATATTCCTAACTAGCTTTTAGCTAACTAGAATATTATTTTTTTCTTTCTTTAATTAAGTAGATGATTAAGAGGGTAGAGGGACCCATGAATCCTCTTAGTATAATACAACTACTTCCTTAGTGTGAAAGTGGAACAATGCAGTAGTGGATGGGGCCAAGAGGCCAAGTGAGTAGCGCAATCTATGTGGAGGATAAGGATGAAGAGAGCAGTGTAGTTCTGATGTGGGCGCAGGGGTGTGAGGGTTCCAAAAGTATAAGAAGGCGGTGAAGATAGCCATATAGAAGATTATGATTTATTTTATTTTCCTGTCATTTACAGCTTGAGCACACTTGAGCTATTTAAACGATTCTACAGTGATGTTTAGCACATGGCTATTTCTTAGTGGAAATCCCAACCTCGTCCTTAGGGGACTTCGAGTGCCCACTGAGGAGAGGAGTCTTACCATCCTTGAGAGAATATTTCATTATTTCAGAATCAGGCCATTCATATCCCTCTAGAGCAGTGAAGCCACCTAGTGACTTATGTAGTGCAACAATAGAGAGATCCATAGGAGGGTGAAATTCCATAACATTTCCCTTGGAATCCAGTTAAGGGATTAGCGCTTCAATAGTTGAGCTAAGAGGGAGTTTTTGTCGCATTTTATTATTGAGTTAAACTCATATCAATGCATACTTAGCAGTAGTGTTTTTTCATACACTTGGAGGGTGATTTTCTAGGGTCTGCCAATCCGGAAATCCTTTCTCTATTTTTCTAGGTTTTTTGAGTAGAGGTCAGTGTCCAAATCCTGTCATTTTATGAGCACCAAAACAACCTCATATACGCATCCCTTTTTAGCCAACATCATCATTTCTAGCATTTACAGCAAGGGAAGTGCAGTGAAAGAGTCGATCAGAGAAAAAATTACGTAGTGTTTCAGTGGGGGAGCATGAGGCCATTCTAGCCATATCTATTGGCTTGAGTCCTATCATATTTTAACAATGTTGTACTTATTATTCCATGTCCATATTAATAAAATGGATCAATAATTTTCGGCTCTATTTATGGTGTTTCGATATTACTGCATATTTTTCCTTTTTTTGCTTTGTATTACTGTCGTTTTCCTATTTGGAATATTACAGTGATATTAGATCTCATAGACTTGGCTCATCCTGTTGATTAAATGGTATATGACATCTAAAGATAGAGAAGACATCACAGATCGTACAAGGAGTTATAGAGATAGAGAAAGTAGATTTGATATCACATCCGGTGAAGGAGACTGTGTTCCAGTGGAGGAGGATAAAGGGAAAACTCCAATGGTGGAAGAATATGACAGGAAGGAGTTTGGTAGGAGTTGGCCAGAGAAATTAAAGAAATGAGAATAGACAGGTAGAGGGAAAGCTTGTGGGGATTCTAAAATGGAGAAGGATCTAGGACTTCACACCATTGGGCAATGCAACAAGTGCCACAACTATCCGATCATTCCACCATGCCCACCTTCTTAGTAGTGGGTACCGGAGCAAGAGGACCTCAAGAGTAGGAGGATCTAGGCGATTATTTCATGGAGTATCAATCTCATACCCAAGATTTAAAATATCATCTGACCCTTCATGAGTTTTGATAGATTAAGGATAACAGAAGACCCCGTAGTCATAACAAAGGAGGATAGTATACATAGGGAAATGACCTTCAGCATACCATGGGTAGAATTCTGCCTACTTTTGATGGGCCTTTGAAGAGTACAACAAATTATTGGGTGGAGAAGTTAGACATATATTTCTAGCCAAATCAAATGGCTGAGTTAAAGCCATCAAGGTGGCAGCACTACACCTTGAAGGAGAAGCTCATGATTGGTGGTGCCATGGGATGCCCACATTGGGTCATGCAGGGGTGATTGCGTATGTTTAGTTCACCAAGAGGCTAGTAGAGAGATTTGACCGAAGGGACCTAGATGATAATTTTGTTGAGTTAGCCAAACTCAAGTAGAAAGGACACCTAGAGACTTATATTTCCCAGTTATTGAAGTTATCGGTAATGGTTCCAGATATGTATGTGGCCATAATGGTTTACATTTGTTTTTACGGATTGGATAAGCCTCTCTGTGGATTAGTCATGTCCACTAGAACGGCTACACTTGAGGATGCACTTGGTAGGACCAATGATCTACAGAATGCCTTGACTAGAGTAGGAGGTTCGTTTCCCCAGAAACCAACATTACAGCCGGAAATGAAAGACATGAGGATTCCATGTCCAAAGGGGAATGAGGGCCATGGACCTTTGCATGATGATACCCAAACAGATTTGAGATGGAGGAAGCTATGCTTCACTTTCCAGGAGCCATGGGCATCAGGTCATTAATGTGTCGAGGGAAAGGCACACTACATTAAGGTCTTCTCCAACAGCGAGGGAGAAGAGGGAGCATATGAGGATTTGGAAGGAGATGCAGATGTTGATGCACCAGGGGGATATCATCCACCTCCACCACCACCACCACCAGGGGGAGGAGAATTTTCACCTACTCGAGGAGTCGTTGCATCTTTGCGAGGGGTTACCAAGTATTTGACATTGAGAGTCTGAGGCACGGTCCAAGAACAACGTGCCATAGTGTTGGTGGATAACAGGGACACACATAACTTCATTTATACTCAACTAGTGTAGAGGGATATACCAAATGAGAGTTTTTAAGGATTCCCTGTATTAGTCCCAGGTGCCAAAACTATGCATTGTTTGAGGTATGTTCCAAGGTTAACTGTAACCATGGGAACCTATATGGTGACAGATTATTTCTTTGTGGTATACATTTTTTGTGTAACCAACTCCAAAAATAGAAGAAAATATATATCAATGCCTTATAAATAAGCCACTTCGAGGGGGAAACCTCCAATACATTACATGAATGAACAATTATTTGATGATACAATTTACAAAACCTCCTTTATATATATAGGAGTCCATGGGGCCATAATGTAATCCTAGCTGACCTAACAATAATAATTTAAGGGCACAATAATAACAAAATGGGGGTTACAAGGGTACAATAATAACAACAAGGGGGTTACACTAACAACAATAAGGGACTATACTAGTAATATAGGGACCTAACATGCTCCTCTCCTTCAAAAAAGTGTTGTCATCAATGCTTGAGTAGCTCTGGGTGCTTCTGTATAAAATTCTCATCCTCCCATGTAGAATCTTCAGTGGGTAAGTTCTTCCACTTGATGAGATACTCTGAAATTGATCGATTCCATAGCTGTCGAGTTCTTGTTTATGTGACCGCTTCAGGTTCCAATATGATTTTTCCTTCCTCATCAAGTTCTGGCAGTATTGTTTGAGCTGGAAGATTTTCACCTATAACCTTTTTTAAGGATGAGACATGAAAAAATGGATGCACTCGCGAAGAAGCAGGAAGCTCCAATTTGTATGCCATAGTACCAATCTTTTGCAACACCATGTAAGGACCATAGTACTTTGGCAATAATTTATTATCCTTCTTAGCTTTCTTCAGGGACATTTGTTTGTATGGTTGTAGCCATAAAAATACCCAATCTCCTACATAAAAAATTCTCTCGCTGCGATGTTGATATGCCTGTTTTTTCATTCGATTTTGTGCCAAATTCAGGTTATCCTTTAAGAGTTGGAGAACTTCTTGCTGGTGCTCGATGTGATCTTCCTTTAAATATGATGTGATGGATGGTGGATGATATCCATAAAGTGCCATAAATGGGGTCATTTCTGTTGCAGTATGGAAGGAAGTGTTATACCACCATTCAGCGAGAGGTAGCCACTTGACCCATTGTGCTTGTTTATCAGATACAAAACAACAAAGATATCCTTCCAAAAATTTATTTACTATCTCAGTTTGACCATCAGATTGAGGATGATAAGATGAGCTATGAGCTAATTGAGTACCCAAACAAGAAAATAACTCCGTCCAAAAATTTCCAATAAAAATGGGATCTTTGTCGCTCACAATAACCCTTGGGTTTCCATGTAGCTTTTGAATTGTGTCCATAAATGTAGTAGCAACTGTACTTGCTTTAAATGGATGAGATAATGCACAAAAGTGTGCATACTTGGTAAGTCTATCAACTACCACCATGATGACACTCTTTCCTTCGGACTTAGGTAAACCTATGGTAAAATCCATTGAAATCTCCTCCCAACGTTGACTTGGAATGGATAAAGGTTGTAGAAGTCCCGGGGTCTTAATTGTCTCAACTTTATTCTGCTGGCAATCCAAACATTCCGCCACAAACTTTTGAATATCAGATTTAAGGCCATCCCAAAAAAATTCTTTCTTCACCCTGTGGTAAGTTTTTAAAAATCCTGAGTGTCCTCCTAAAGGAGAAGTGTGCAATTCCAGAAGAATCTTTTGTTTTATTTGGGAATTTTTACAAAGATATAAGCGATCTTTGTACCATAAGGAATCATTTTTCCAACTAAATGTATCAGATGTACTAGGATCTTGCTGCAACTTTTGAATGAGTGTCCATACATCTTTTTCCTTCTTCCATTCATTTCTTGCTTCGGTTATCCAATCTGGTTGGATAATAGAAATGGCACAAAGCAATGCTTCCACCTCTTCATTCTTTCTTGAGAGTGCATCTGCAACAACATTAAGCTTTCATTTTTTGTGGATTATTTCAAAGTCATAACCCAACATCTTTGTGACCCATTTTTGCTGCTCTTCTGAAGATAGTCTTTGTTCCAAAAAGTGTTTAAGACTATCATGATCAGTTTTTACCTTGAAGTGTCTTCCCATTAGGTAAGTTCGCCATTTCTTTAGTGCATGCAGTATGCTAACATTTCCTTCTCATAAATAAGTTTTTGTAAATACTTTCCTTTGATTGGACGACTTTCAAAAGCAATGGGTCTTCCTTCCTGCATTAAAACTGCACCAATTCCATTTCCTGAGGCATCACATTCCACAATAAAGGTTTTTGTGAAGTCTGGTGTAGCTAAGACCGGTGCTAGGCACATTGCCTCTTTAAGACGTTCAAAGGCCTTAGTTGCTTCGGGAGTCCATGAAAATGCATCTTTCTTCAATAATGTTGTTAGAGGTGCTGCTATTCTCCCATAATTCTTAACAAACTTTCGATAATACCCTGTTAACCCGAGAAATCCTCGCAACTGCTTTATGGTTGTGGGGACTTTCCATTCCTTAATGGCTTTAATTTTGTTAGGGTCTATCTTAACACCCTCGTGAGATACAATATGACCTAGATATTCCACCTCTTGTACTCCAAAGAAACATTTGGATGTTTTTGCATAGAATTTTTTCTC
This sequence comes from Pinus albicaulis, assembly GCA_034641835.2. Taxonomy (NCBI): domain Eukaryota; kingdom Viridiplantae; phylum Streptophyta; class Pinopsida; order Pinales; family Pinaceae; genus Pinus; species Pinus albicaulis. Next base: position 483,090,075 of record CM076574.1, read on the forward strand.
CTGCAATAGTTTGAGCACCCTGTCAACATGTTGAACATGATCCTTCCAAGACCTGCTGTAGATTAGTATATCATCAAAAAATACTAGCACAAATTTTCTAAGGAAGGGTTTGAAAATGGAATTCATCAGCCCTTGAAATGTAGAAGGTGCATTGGTAAGGCCAAAAGGCATGACCAAAAATTCATAATGACCCTCATGAGTTCGAAATGTTGTTTTGGAATATCTTCAGTCTTCATTCTAATTTGATGATATCCTGAACGAAGATCCAACTTGGTAAAATAAATTGCTCCATGTAATTCATCCAATAATTCATCGATCACAGGAATGGGAAATTTATCTTTAATGGTGAGCTTATTGAGCTCCCTATAATCCGGACACATTCGCCATGATCCATCCTTCTTGTGTACCAATACTACAGGAGCAGAGAAAGAACTTTGACTAGGTTGAATTATACCGCCTCTAACATTTCTGCAATCATACGTTCAATTTCGCTCTTTTGGAAGTAAGGATATCTATAAGGCCTGATGTTTGGAGGAACACTTCCTGGAATCAAACGAATAGCATGATCATGATCACGAATAGGTGGGAGTCCTTTGGGAGTTTCAAACACCTTGGAATGATTGTCCAAGACTTGTTGGAGATCTGCAGAAATAGATGATTTTGATGTTGGAACTTCTAGTGAGGATAATTGTGCAATTACGCCTCGCTGTTCTTTCTTTAGAAGCTTTGTCATGACATTAGAGCTTATTATCCTTCCTGGCTTCCCCGCAATACCCCGTAATTCGACTTCATTTCCTTCTGAAAAAAATTTCAAGAAAAGTTCTTGAAAATTAAAAGCTACCGTCCCCAAAGATTGTAACCATTGTACTCCTAGTACAACATCAGCACCTCCCATAGGAATGGAAAGCATTGGACTAGTCAATACATATTCCCCCATGGTTAGCTTGATATTATGGCATTTTCCAGAGCAATTTATAGTTCCTCCATTTGCAACCATCTCTTGACATTCTGGTGCTGGGTATAGGAAACAATTTAATTCCTTGGCTACCTTACAATGAATAAAATTATGGGTGCTACCTGAATCAATCAACACTATTGCCTTTTTCTTCTTGATATGTCCTTCTATCTTGAGAGTTTGAGGAGTGGTAATTCCTGCCAGTGCATTACACGATATGGTCGGATTCATTTCTTCCTCTTCTGGGGCTGGTTCCTGGTGTATATCCTCTTCTTGTTCAGTTTCTTCTTCCTCTTCACAATCTATGTAAAATAATTTCTTCTCAGCACACTTATGACCTTTAGTGTATTTCCTATCACAACTGTGGCAAAGCCCTTTTGCTCTTTTTTCTTCCAATTGTTGTGGTGTCAACCTTGTAGGTTGTGGAAATCTAGGCGTAGCAACACTTCCTTCTTTATAGAATTGAGTGGTAGGCTTCATTGTCGCCATAATTTTACATTCAACTTTTCTTGCCAACCTGAATGCCTTCTCCAATGAATCAGGTTCCAAAACACGAACTTCATGTTGGATTTTATCCTTTAAAGTGCCTATGAAGAGATCAATCCTGTGTTCCTCTGGAATATCAGTTACCCTTATATTCAATTTTTGGAAGTCCTCAATGTGCTGCCCCACTAAACCCTTTTGTTTGAGATTTATCAATTGGCTAAAGAAGGTGTTGCTCTTTGTATCCTCGTAATGTGCTATCATTTCATCTGTAAAAATTGACCAAGTGACATTTTTTTTACGGGAGCATAGCCATCGATACCATACAAATGTATTATGTTCTAAATGTAAAGTTGCAATGCGCACCTTTTGTGTGTTTTGCACGTTATGGAGATCAAAATATTTCTCCATTTGTAGTATCCATGTTACCGGATCCTTTCCATCAAACTTTATCATCTCCATTTTTGGAATATGGTGGTTCTTCCCGCCAACATTAGAGTTTATGAAATCATGATTAACATTCATTTTGTTCTCATCATGAGTTTCTTCTACTATCTTTTCACTATTATGAAACATTTCTTGTATCAACTTTGTCAAACTTTCTATGTCTGCTTTTAGATCATTCTTCATGTTTTCCATGTTGTCTTTCATTTCATCCATCTTAGCTTCCATGCTAGCTTCCATGCCATCCATCTTAGCTTCCATGCCTTTCTTCAAAACTTCCACTTCATTTTTTGTTTCTCTTTGCGATTGCGAAATTTGGTGCACTTGCTCTTGTAACTTTGATAGATCATGTTGCAATTCTTCATCTTCATGAGTCAAAGTAGAGCCTTTTGAAGGCTTAATGGGTGTTGAATTATTTTTATGGGGTATATTTTATAACCCAATAATGATATCTATTCTACAATATGCCCTTGGAATCAATTCAAATTGATTCTTCAAACAAGACTTATGCAATTAGGAAAAAAAATACACACCTTTTTCTTACTTTTGAGGAGCTCGATATTGAAATTGGATTATCTCTGTTATTGCAGCAATTAGATATTTTAATTTCAGTACCTACGTAGCCCTCTAAATTCTCTTTACAATGCCATAGGTCTGACCTAATTTGGATTCTCTAAGACAGAGTTGTGTCCAATCTCCCACAATGACCTAATTATGGACTAGTTCAGTAAAGCGAACTTGTACGACTTGCCACGTGTCACTATTTATCCTTTAGCTCTGAAATTGATAGCCACGAAACTACAGTCCATGTACTTGCGACCACTTTTTATGGCACTCCAATACGATGTGCAAAGAGAGAGTTATGAATATTTTCTCACAATCACCTCTTTGAGATGAAATTCAGGAGCCTGAAAATGCATTACCTTCCACAGATCATATCTCCGAAAATATTGCGAAACAAGCTCTGAAATTTTTTCATGCATTTCCTCAGGATTTCTGCTTCATACCCTAAAAATTTTAGATTTTGAACCTTCATAGAACAAAAGTTATAGCGCAAATGCCACGATGACCTGCTTAGGGGCCTGAAAAAATACCTAACTTCCAGAGATCATATATCCGAAAATGTTGCGAACCAAGATCTAAAATTTTTAGAAAACCTTCCTTAGGATTTTGGCTTCACACCCTAAACATTTCAGCTTCTGAAACTTCATAGAAAAAAAGTTATAGCAAAAATTCCATGATGACTTGTTTTGAGTAGCGAACAACAATAAGGGACTATACTAGTAATATAGGGACCTAACAACATTCAAGACACCAATGTGATATTGGGTGTACAGTGGTTGATTATGCTAGGAGAGGTCACTACATATTGGGAGACATTCGAGATGGAGTGGACGAATAAGAAGAGCGCGAAGCACCAATTGATAAGAGGAATACACAAATATCCACCCTAGAAAGCCTCGGCATTCCGAATGGAGGCATATTTCTAGAAGTGTAACATAGAGTGGGCAGTGGAACTATGTGTTTCAGAGGTAGGAGCCATAAGGCAGTTTGTATACCCCGATGTGCAGTCTATATTAGACCACTACCCTTCAATCTTTGGGGACATACCATGTTAAGTCCCTATATTAATAGTGTAGTCCCCTATTATGTTAGTTCAACCCCCCTTATTGTTATTGTTGTACCCCTGTGACCCCCATATTATTATTATTGTTCCCTTACATTATTATTGTTAGGTCGGCTAGGATTACATTGTGGCCCCATGGACTCCTATATATAGAAAGGAGGTTTTGTCATTTGTATCATCCAATAATTTTTCATTCATGTAATGTATTGGAGGTTTCCCCCTCAAAGTGGCTTATTTATAAGGTGTTGGTATCTCTTTTCTTCTTTTTTTGGAGCTGGTTTCACAACATTTGGTATCAGAGATTTTGGATTCTAGGGTTTTTCTACTCCAAGAAGGTCATCGTGGAATTTTCGCTATAATTTTTTTTCTAAGGGTCATAAGCTCGAATTTTTAGCGTGCAAAGCCGAAATCTTGAGGAGCAACGTCGCAAAATTTCATAGCTTGGTTCGCAACATTTTTGGTGATAGTATTTGTGGAAGTTAGGACTTTTTGCAGGCTCCTAAATTTCACTTACAAAGGTCATAGCAGCATTTTTGCTATAACTTTTTTCTATAAAGGTTTAGAAGCTGAAATTTTTAGAGCGCGAAGCTGAAATCCTTAGGAACATCGTTGCAAAATTTTAGAGCTTTTTTCACAATATTTTCGGAGATATGATCCGTGGAAGTTAGGTCTTGTTTAGGCTCCTAAATTTCTTCTCAAAGAGGTGATCGTGGGAAAATCTTCATAACTCTCTCTCTGAGCATCGGATTGGAATTCTGTAAAATTTGACTAGAAGTACATAGACTGTAGTTTCCTATATTTAAATTTCATAGCCAAAGGAGAAAACATTGACACGTGGCAATTCGTACAAGTTCTCTCTACTGAACGAGTCCATAATTAGGTCATCATAGGAGATTGGGAATATATTCTCTTCAAGAATCCAAATCATGTTAGACCTGTGGCATTTGAAAGAATATTAAGAGGGCTAATCCAGGGACAAATTTAATTTATTAAGAATCCGAAATCCCATAGATAATTCAATTTCAATATTGAGCTTCTCAAAAGCTAGAAAAAAGTGTGTATTTGGTTTTTGAAATTGCGTAATGTTTGTTTGAAAAAACAGTTTGAAGTGATTGCAAGGGCATATTTTAGAATTTTTATCAGTATTGGGTTCTATAATGCCTCAAAAAAATAATTACATACCCATTAAGCCCTCAAAAAGATATACTATTACGCATGAAGAGGAAGAATTGCAGCATGAGATATCAAAATTATGGTACCAAGTGCAACAAATTTCGATGTTATGAAGAGAAACCAAATATGACATAGATGGTTTAAAAGTAGAACTGGAGACTAAGTTGGATGGTTTGAAGGATCAAATAATAGATAATATGGATGATAAATTGGTGGAATATCACATCGAGCATCAACAACAAGTTCTCCAATTCTCAAAGGATAACCTAACTTTGGTGCAGAATCTAATGAAACAACAGGAAGATCAACATCACATCAAAAGAAGTTCTGAAGCAGTCACAGAAACAAGAACTCAACAAGTACAATCAATTTCAGAGTATCTCAACAAGTAGAAGAACCTTGCTGTAGAAGATTCTACATGGGAGGATGAAAATTTTATAGAGAAGCATCCAGAAATAATCAACCGTTGAGAAAAACACTTGTTTGAAGGAGAGGAGCATGTTAAGTCCCTATATTAATAGTGTAGTCCCTTATTATGTTAGTGTAGCCCCCCTTATTTTTATTGTTGTACTCCTGTAACCCCCATATTTTTATTATTGTTCCCTTACATTATTATTGTTATGTCGGTTAGGATTACATTGTGGCCCCATGGAATCCTATATATAGAAAGGAGGTTTTGTCATTTGTATCATCCAAGAATTTTTCATTCATGTAATGTAATGGAGGTTTCCCCCTCAAAGTGGCTTATTTCTAAGGCGTTGATATCTCTTTTCTTCTATTTTTGGAGCTGTTTTCTCAACATACCACTGAGGCTGTCACTAGATCGAGGGTTCGAGCACACTATTGAGTTAGAACAGGGGATGGAGGCAGTGATAACCACACCGTATAGGCACCCTAACACCTACAAGGATGATATCAAAATAGCCATCAAGGAGCTCTTAGTGCTAGGACACATCCGACCCTGCACTATCACTTTTGCTTCTTCCGTGGTGTTGGTGAAGAAGAAGGACGACACTTTGAGGATGTTCATAGATTATAGGGCTCTCAATAAAAAGAAAATTAAGAAATGATACCCCATCCCCAATATTAATGAGCTGATGGATGATATGCGAGGATCAAAGTTATTTTCCAAAATCGATCTGGGATAAGGGTACCATCAGATCAAGGTGAGGGGCCAGGATGTCGCAAAGACTACATTTAGATGCCACTATGGCCACTTTGAGTTCTTTGTCTTGTTTGAACCACATATTCAATGGTCAGTTGAGGAAGTTTGTGTTGGTTTTCTTCGATGAAATCCTCATTTACGACCACAATTGGGAGGATCATTTGAAGCATATTAAGGCGGTATTACGCATCTTAGAGGAGCAACATTTTTATGCGAAACTATCCAAGTGTGAATTTGGACTTAGAAATATGGTCTACCTAGGGCATATCATTGGAGTAGATGGAATAAGGGTCCATGAGGAGAAGATCCAAGCCATTCGGGATTGGATAGTACCAGAGAATGTGAGAGAACTTCAAGCCTTTGTAGGCATTTCCACCTACTATATAAAGTTTGACAAGGGGATTTCCTAGCTAGCAGCAACCCTCACAGTTCTCACCAAGAGAGGAGCCCTTGGATGGATAGACACTACGTAGAGGGCCTTTGAAAGTCTCAAGGAGGTGATGAGCAGATGTTCGGTGTTGGAATTGTCAGATTTCACACATCCCTTTGTGCTGAAATGTGATGTTTCAGGAGAGGGAGTTGGCACAATGTTGATGCAAGGGGGTCACCCTATAGCTTTTGAGAGTTGAAAGCTCTTTCCACATGAGATGTTGTATTCGATATACAACAAAGAGATTCTGGCCATCATGCATGTGTTGGCCAATTTCTTACAGTACTGGTTGGGTAATAGATTTTGGGTGAGAACTGACCACAACAGTCTCGGGTTTTTTCTTGAGAAAAAGCAGTTGTAGGAAAGGCAGCAGAAGTGGATTAGCATAATTGAGGCCAATGACTTTGACATTGAATATTTAAAAGGGAAGAGAAATATGGTAGCAGATGCCTTATCACGGAAATCAAGAGCACTGTCCTTGATGAGCATTGATACAGATTAGAGGGCCCAGCTATTAGTAGACTATTCTAAGAATTGCTTCGTGTGTGAGATATTGGATGGGAAGGTCATTGATGATAGGTATCGGGTGATGGATGAGGTCATCTGTTACCAGAACTGTATCTTCTTGACAGGAGCCTCTCAGCTCAAGGAGAATATTTTGCATGCAACACATGATTCACATCTTTCAGACCATCATTGATTCATCAAAACATACCGGGCCATCAGAGGGAGGTTCTCATGGACAGGCCTCAAGGGGGACACACTCTGACATGTCATGGAGTGCGAAGTTTTCCAAAGGAAAAAGGAGAGTTGAGCCATCCTGTGGGGTTGTTACAACCGATTCCCATTTTGGAGGGGAAGTGGGAGAGAATTTCCATGGATTTTATCACGGGGTTGCCTATGGTGTAGGGAAAGGATTGTATCTATGTTGTCGTTCATCGACTGATGAAGTATGCTCATTTCTTCACCATCTCATCATGGTACACTGCTTCATAGGTGGCCGAACTATTTTTCAAGGATTTTTTCAGGCTTCATGTTCTCCCCAAGACCATAGTCAACGAAAGGGACAACTGTTTCATGGGTGGCTTTTGGTAGGAACTTTTCCATTTAGTGGGTACTGAGTTAACATAAAATACCAGTTATCACCCACAAACGGATGGACAGGCAGAGTTAGTAAACAAGTGGCTAGAAGGCTACTTACAAAACTATGTCTCAAGGCAGCAGAAGGCATGGTTGTGCTGGCTTCATCTGGGAAAATATTGCTGCAACACGACATTTCATATGTCGATCGATATGTCTCCATTTTATACTTTATATGGTTATGATGCTTTAACATTTGCTAATGTGATGTTTGGAGCAAGAAAGGCCCCTAGGGCCAAGGAATGGATCTAAGAGAGTCAGGATATACTTTGTGTTGTTAAGGAAAACATTGCTACAACTTAGAACCTGCAGAAGTTATATCCAGATCGAGGCCCTGTGGAGAGGTAGTTTGAGGTGGGTGATTTGGTCTACCTCTGTCTTCAGCTGCACAAGCAATCTACGCTGAAGCAGAAGGGAGATGAGAAGGTCAAGCCCCGTTTTTATGGGCCATACAGGGTGATATGATGTGTTGGGGAGGTATCATATGATTTGGAGCTCCCAATTGGGAGTAGGATCGACAACATCTTTCATGTATCATGCCTGAAAAGGGCTCTCGGGTAGTAGATAGTTGCCACTAGGGAAATCCTACCTATTGATGATTAGGGGCACCTAGTCTTACAACCGGACTCCATTTTGGACACTTAGGAGAGGTAGCTGAGGAGCACGGTAGTCAAATAATATTTGATCAGATGGGGGAACCTTCTAGATGAGGATGCCACTTGGGAGTGAGAAAAAATTCTGCAACATCTGTCCTTGAAATTGCTTGATGACAAACCACATTTTCGCAGGGAGGACTGTAATATTCCTAATTAGCTGTTAGCTAATTAGAATAATATTTTTTTCTTTCTTTAATTAAGTAGATGAATAGGAGGGTGGCGGGACCCATAAATCCCCTTACTAGAATAAAACGAGTTCCTTAGTGTGAAAGTGGAACAACGCAGTACTTGATGGGGCCAAGAGGCCAAGTGAGCAGTGTAGTCTATGTGGAGGATAAGGACCAAGAGAGCAACGCAGTTTTGATGTGGGCCCACGAGTGCAAGGGTTTCATAAGTATACGAAGGGGGTGATGATAGCTATAAAGAGAATTTTGAGTTATTCAATTTTATTTCCATTTACGACTTGAGCACACTTGAGTTGTTTAGTTTAGTCTACATTGCTGTTTAGAAAACAAGAGATTCTGAGCGGAAATACCAACCTCTTTATAAGGGGACTTCGAGAGTCCGCTCAAGAGAGGAGTCCTACCATCGTTGAGAGAAAATTTCATTATTCTGGCATCAAAACATCCTCAGCCCTCTAGAGCAGTGCAATCACCCAGTGACTTACACAGTGCAACAGTAGAAAAATGCATAGGAAGGTGAAATTCCATAACATTTCCGCTTGGAATCGAGTGAATGGATCAACCCTTCAACATTTGAGCTATGGGGGAGTTGCTGTAGCATTTCATTTTTCAGTTCCACTCATATCAATGCATACCCACCAGTAGTGCATTTTCATACCCTAGGAGGGTGATTTTTCAGGGTATGCCAGTCCAGAAATCCTTTCTGGGTTTTTCTGGGTTTTGTGATTAGAGGTCGATGTCCAAATCTTGGCATTTTCTGAGAACCATAACAACCTCATCTACACATCCCCTTTCAGCGAGCAATAGCATTTCCAACATTTCCGGCAAGGGCAGTGCAATGAAAGAGTCCAACAGAGTAGCAGTTACATAATGTTTCAGTGAGGCAGCTTGGGAGCCATTCTAGCCATCTCTGTCGGCTCGAGTTCTATAATTTTTTAGCATTGTTATGCTTATTATTCCATCTCCATATTAATAAAAATGCTAAATAGTTTCTGGCTCTATTTATGATGTTTTTATATTCATGCATATTTTATCTTTGTTTTCTTTGTATTACTCTCGTTTTACTATTTGAAATATTACATAAGGGTTCGCTCCGAAATCATGAAGCTCCATTTTATATGGAAATGCCCCATTCAAACTTTTTTATCTTCCATTCTTGTGAAGGCTTATAAAGTTATTTATTTGTCCACCACTTCCCGCTCTTAAACTCACTTCCTCCTATTTTGTACTTATTGGTGTAATATTTACATATACATGAGACTTTGAAAGTTATACACTATGTTTAGTATAATTTATTCTAGATTTAGTATTTCCCAACTGCCCTCCTCCAGATATTCCTTTTGAGAATCAACTACATTCTAGAAAATATTCCTTTTGAGAACCAACTAGATTTCCAGCAGCCTCATTTCTTTTTATCTCATAATTCACATTGTGCTTCTTGAGCTGGCCTTGATCGGTAGACTTTTGAGGTTAAGAATGTTTACATGGATAAGGAACCATCCTAACTTAGAAAGTTAGATTTTTTCTTGGAGTACCTTTTAGATTTTTTTCTCGGAGTACTTTTTGAGTGGGGTTCTCTTCTTGAATTTTAAGGGTATTTTTGAGGAAATGGAGGAAATTTCTTACGAGATAGACTTGGTTGGTTGCTTCACCTATACATATTTATTTTTAATATCTTAAGAAATCCTTCTCTATATTCATCTTATTGCATAATTCTACATCTCTTTTTTATTTTTCTATACAAATTAATGGATCTCGACATATTTCAGATCGCTTTCATCTTAAAAAAACTAAAGAGATGAATGAAAGGACTCTCGGTAACGATACATTCCCTTTAATTCCATGAATAAATATTAAAAGGAAAATATCTTGATTCTATCTATTGACCCCAAAAAGAGTTTAGCCTTGATTAGTAAAAAATAATAACTATTTTAAGTAACAACTGTCTAATACAGTTTTTGGAAGAGAGTAAAGGCATAGAGACTTTCCATTCACTGTAAACTAACAATATTAGGGCTTGAGCTTTTCTCCTTTGTTCCCATGATAGAATATATGACTGCGAGATAGCTTACAAAATCTCATTTGACAAAGCTAATCTCTTACACTGCCTTGGCGACGCCTTGATCTCTAATCGGAGGTCATCTTCCATTATTATGTTTGCACGTAGATTCCACAGATCATGAGGAGCCACTGCTGCTCGAATAAGACTTGAAATTTCACATTAAAAACCCGCACTGGAATTCTACATAGAGAGCAGGCAACAACTAGGGATGGGAGTGCTTCCCCCTTGTGCTTGTAAAAAAACTTTGCATCGAAACTCGGCTATGGAGAAAAAAAAAAACACAAATAGCCGAACCTTGCACCGAAAGTCTCCTATGGAGGTGAAAAAATAAACAACAATTCATGTGCATCCTCTGGATTTCAATAAGTGGGCTGAAACTTGAAAATATACAATAATATTATAATGGAAAAAAAAAATCAAATATTTTTCTAACATTCAATTTCACGATAAAGATTTTTTAACCCCACAACCCCCAACACATATTTGAAGATATATCTTTAATTATATAAAAAGATTTCAAATAATAATTCATCAAATTTTATTTTAAAATTTTATATTTTCATTTATATCTGTATTTCTCTACGGGGAGAGTTTTTTTCCCTTCTATTCGAATGCTTTTTCTATTAACTGAATAGATGATAACCTCATGATTTGTGAAAAAGTGTTTGTAGAACTATCCAGAGGTACAGAGAGAAGTGTATGAGAGATACCGGTTGGAATCAGATTACGGAACCAAGCTTAGAGGTATCGCTTGAAATTGTTTTCTTTAAATAAATTTCATATATTTTGGTTATAATATTAATTATTTTTATTATGATTTTCTTAAATGGAATGATGTTGGGACATTTTATTTCAAATTGTTTTCTTTAAACAAATTTTATATATTTTAATTATAATATTTATTATTATTACAATTTCTTAATATTTTTAGACCCGTTATAAAACTTCATAGGATTGTATTTTGATGATTTACATAAATACGTAGTTTTGAAATATTTTTCCATTTTAATATTTTAGCATGATTAAAAGATCAAGGCTGGTTTCGTAATAACATTTTAATGTATGCAGCGTTGCGGACATGATATCACAATATTAAAGAAAGAAATTGACATTTTAACAGATGCCAATGGGTACGTATTCAACTATATTTAATCAAGCGTCTTGGTTGATAATTTCTATGGGACATAAATAATTTCAAAATGTTACAGTAATCCTAATTATAAAATGATTGTTGATATCAAAATAGGAAATTGATGGGAGATCGTATCAAAAATTTAAGTATGAAGGAACTTAATGAACTTGAAGTGCGTCTCGAAAGGGGAATAGATTGTATTCGATTACAGAAGGTGAGAGGAAAATTTCGTCACCCTTCTATTTTTATAATTTAATGTGTTTGTTGTAAAATGTCAAATAACACCCAGTGATTGTACTAATTGGGATCCATGATTCGTTGAATATATTCATTTTACAATACGCAGATTTTAATTTTTCTCTGGTAAAATCAAGCGTTAAACAAATCGTACGATACATCTTAAGCCTAATATTTCTGTGTTTCCAATGAATTATTTCAATTCTCTCAATAGCCTTTTAATCAGCAATGGAGTTGGAAAGTCTTTTTAATCTTAATGGCCGAACGAATGTTTTTTTTGAGACGAGGAAAGGTTTTCTTAAAGCTCTGACATTTTATGATATGCAGGAACAAACGCTAATCCTTGAGAACCAATTCCTTCGTACGGAGGTATGTTCATACAATACTTATAATTGTTAATTTAGTATATGTTTTATGCTCATTGTTCTGTATTAAAGTATTAAACATATTTTTCTCATGTTTAGATAAGAAGATATCAAAATTTATTATACATTTTATGCAATTTTACCTCTGTTAAACTATCTTGTTTCATGTTTAGATAAGAAGATACCAAAATGAAAGAAGTAAAAATACATTCGGTTTTGACAAGGAAACACATCCTCAGTTTCATACCCAAAACCTCCTTCAAGGATTGGAAGAAGGAAATTTCAAACAAGATTCAAATATCTGTGATCTTCCAGGATAACAAGATTGTCTGCTTTCTTAAACGTTTCACATTTCTCCCCACTAATATTTGATTAAATCATCTATTCAGTTTAATTAATTAGTTTTCTTGATTAGAATTTATTATAATTCTTGTTAGTTTCAAGATTTTAATAATTAATTTATTAATATTAGTTTAGTATTCAAGTTTTTGGAAAAGAAATATTTGTTTTTCAATATTATTAGAAAATTGTTTTTTGAAATATTTCATTGGAACATGATTTTGAAGGTTTTATTGCAGCATTTGTTTCCTATTGATAATTTCCTAGCACTTTTTTGCCAGAATTTTTAGACTTGGTTTCAATATTTATGTCATGATTTTTAAATATTTGTGGAATGATTTTTTGTTGTTAAATTTCATAGGAAAATTACCTAAAATAAAAATACTTGAAAATGGCTCCCCTGTCATATTTTAAGAAAATACTTTCATAAAAAAATGAATAGGAATAAAATAATATACCTACAATTATTTATGGTTTTTTTCAGTGCATTAACATGTACCAATAAAAGTGTAAATGTACTAACTTTAGTAGTGGTTACTACCAAACAAAAATTTATGGAAGTCCTTATACCTTATTATGCAATTAAAAGATGAATTGTTTGAACATAAAGAATTATGTTTTTTTTTATATGATGTTTTTTTCCAAGGAAAAATTAGTAATTTCATTAATGGTAACAAAATTACATGTTGCTTAAGCAGAGAAAGAAGGTCCAGCACGCAGCTATAATTGGTTTTTCAAAACTCATGCAAGAGACCAGTAGTTGGTAACAAAATTACATGTTTCATAAGCAGAGAAAGAAGATCCAACAACCAGCGTGTTTCAAAACTCATGCAAGAGACCAGTAGTTGGTAACAAAATTACATGTTTCATAAGCAGAGAAAAAAGATCCAACAGCCAGCATGTTTCAAAACTCATGCAAGAGACCAATAGTATACATATGAGGAGAGAAACTAAGTTTTTCTCCTTTTCTTTTTTTCTACCTGTAGCCATGCTCCTTGAGATGATGGGGGAGAGATAGGGGTGAGCTAATTCTCTATAGTTTCTGCATTATCCTTGTCCGAGTTAGTTTCTGCATTATCCTTGTCCGAGTCAGAGGTGTCTGATAAGTGATGTCGTTTATTCCCACCAATGTCTGAAACAACTGGTTCCTTTGCGAGTTTTTATTTCAGAAGGATCCCAAGGTTATTGACCGATTGTTCTTGATTATTGACTGATTGTTCCCATATAGAGTGGGTACTTCCACTTCTTCTTCTATCTCCTCCTCTAGATCACAAGGAGGAAATTCCCACCATTTGGGTGCTTTTCTGACCTTCTTCTTTCTTCGGTTATCTCTCTTTTCTTGTGGACATGTATTTTGTAGATGACTAGTCTACCTACCAATTCTGCATCTCGAGGAAATGTTTTCATAGTCTAGATGTTGCATCTATTTTTGTATGTTTATGTACCAACCAAATTCTTTATGGTAGTCCTTTGCTGAGATAAACTTTCACACAAATAAGTGCTAAAGTGAAGATTCTCTCCTCCAGTCATTGTGTATCTATTTTGATGTATCTATTTTGATGTATCACCCAATGATGTTCCCAATGTCTTCAGGGATGCTATCATTCCAAAAATGTAGGGGTAGGTTATAAAACCTGGCCCAAATTGGCATTCTAGAAACTTTCATAGTGTTTGCATCAAAATCTGGGAACCATGGGGTGACGTACAATCCCGTAGAACCCCAAAACCACAGACCCTCCTTAAGTATATAGTATCCGACTTCTGTGTGTTAGAATTTTACTATGAAGAAGCCTTTGGAACAAAGATGTATTTTGCATTCCATGGTCTATTTTTTGAATATCCAATGAAAGAGGTCCATTGGTTTGGGCTAGAAACAACTGAATCGACATATGAGAGATTGGGTTTCATACGTGTTTTGATGTTCTTCTTTCTCAGGAATGTCTATGGCGAGCTTAAGAGTATGATTCAGCTGCTCTACTATGTAAGGCCTAAGGGCATTGCCTTCTGCTTCTGTAGGGGCAGTTCATTTTTTGCTTCCTTGTAGTATGTTCTTGAAAGAGAGCCTTGTTTTATTGTCTTCCTATTTTGAGGTGCTCCCTCCCCCTGCTCCACCAAGGCTTTTATACCTTCCATGTTCCCCTATTTCTCCTCCTTGTAATGGTAGGTTGAGGATAATGGTGGAGCTTGTAGCTATGGAGTATTCCTTTATGGATCTGAAGTCCTGTAGTATTCTGACATCATATAACAGTGATTAAAGTTTAGTTGAGTATCCCTAAGCTTGTTTGATTTTCTGTTTCAGGTATATCACCTATTCTGTATCATCTGTCAACAGTACTTTAATTTTTCCCCGTAGGGCTTTTAACAAAAAATTGAAGTCTATTCGAAATTACCTGATGCGTGGTTTATGTTTCCTTTTTTCTTTTTCTGGCCTGAGCCATTTCGAAGTCCTTTTGCAATGGGATACTCGGTTTGTGTAGAAGGTTCCCATGTGAAAACAGGTCATGCCCGAAACATAACAGGGCTATCAGGGGGCAACAACAACATATCTGATGGCTACCACATTCTGAATATGGGTGGTTTATGTTTCCTTTTCTTTTTTTCTGGCCTGAGCCATTTCTAAGTCCTTTTGCAATTGGATACTCGGTTTGTGTAGAAGGTTCCCATGTGAAAACAGGTCATGTCCGAAACATAACAGGGATATCAGGGGGCAACAACAACATATCTGATGGCTACCACATTCTGAATGTGGGAAGAGGCCCGAAACAGCTGGAAGCATGCTACCGAAATTTTCATATGGCGTTGAGGGTAGTGCGTTCTGCAGCTAAAACAAACCTTTGTAGGTATGTGCCCCTAGATTTTTCTTGTTGGTATTCCAGCAGCCGTCGAGTGCCTTCGTCGAGTACCTCCGTCAATTTTTGTTGCTGGTCTTCTTGTCGTCGTCGAGTGCCTCCATCATATGCGTCTTCGAGTGCGAAGTCGAGTGTTTGCAACTCTGTCGATTATGGGTCTAAAGGCTCCCGTCCATTCCTCCAACCTTGGCTGTGGCAGAAGATGGGGGTTCATGTGCCTATTTCTGTGGGTTTTGTGAACCCCGAGCAGCCAACACCGTGAAAAACCCACGCCAGTCCACCGATCATGCTTCGCCTGCGTTTAGGGCCGTTGACCCTCTACCCATGTGTTTTTTTTCCTGTTCGTTGCACAATTGAGAGGGGTTTCCGCAGTGCCCCAAGACCCTGACCTGCAAACCCTAGCGTCGCTAACCATTTTCTTCGCCTTCTTCATACAAGCCTTATTTTATATAATGTTATTAATGATATAGAAAATAATAATAATTTTCCATATATTTAAAAAATATGACAAACAAATTAAGGTTGGCAAAACTAATATATTTAACTGATACATTACATCCAGTTCATTGAGTAGTTAAGTCCAACAACCCCGACTTTACAATTTTAGAATCTAAATAATTTTCCAAGCCATTTTGGGTGTATATTTTTATTTTGGTTTTGTTTTTTTATTTTAGATTATTAAATTGCACTTAATGTCATAATAACAACAAAACATCATATTTCTCATCTATAGTAAGTATTAATATGAGTATGTCATTATGGAATTCATTCTGAATTTTCTTCTTAAAATGTATTATAAACATGTTGGGTTTTTTCATAAGTCATGTGTTGTTTTAATTTGTCAAATTTTATGGGTACGAAAACAAGTTTTAATATTTTATATCAAAATACTTTTCCAATTCATACATGAATTTTCCATGTTTCTAAAAATATAAGGTTAACTTAAGTTGTAGAAACTTTCCCACCCTACAAAACTTGTTGAACCAAAAGTGCATTCTATAGCCCAGTATGATTGTACTGAGAGGCACATTCCTAGTATGACCCAAATGTGTAAGTATGTTCGAAGTCTATATATATATATATATATATATATATATATATATATATATATATTTGTGTATGTGTGTCTTAATTATTTTTCAAGATGACATTATGTATATTTTAAACAATATAAATTTAAAATATGAAGAGTTTTGGGAACACTCAAAAAAGAGATATGGTAAATAAATAAAAATATAAATAAACTAGTTGTATGGTAAATAAATAAAACTTCTTTTTATACTTACTCTTGAGGTATGTTAAATATTAAAAAAATATAAATAAACTAGAGGTATGGTAAGTAAATAAAACCTCTTTTTATATTTACTCCATAAACCTTTTTCTATTTACAAAAACTCAAAATAAGTTTTATTTAGGTGAAGCCTATGAGCCAAATACCATGGGACAAATTATTACCAATACCATGGACCAAATACCATATTTATAAAAGAGGTATAAAAGGGTAAGGTAAATTAATAAAAATATATCAAATAGGAGTAGAAATCGACATCTAATTATATTTGAAGCCTATGGACCAAAGACCATCAACCCAAAATTTAATAACAATACCATGAAAAAAAAACATTATTAACCCTAACATTAATATTAAAATTTATTAAATTTAATAGCTTTATATTATTAAAATATTATATATATATATATATATATATATATATATATATATATATATATATATATATATATATATATATATATATATATATATATATATATACTCTAGGTATATATTGGAGGGAAGAAGAAAGACATATGATAGAGGTGGAGAAATACATGGAGTGACAAGGGAGAGATGGAGACAAACTGAAGGAGAGGGGAGAAGAGGAATGAAGAGAGTGAGAGAGGGAGAGGAGTGGGAGAGGTAGAGAAGGATAAGGGAGTGAGAGGGATACATAAATATGGAGGTGGGAGAGAGAGAGAAGGAGAGGGAGGGATAAGGAGAAAGGATTGGAGGAGAGAGAGAGAGAGAGAGGGAGCTAGGAGAGAAAGGGAGAGAGAGGAAGGATGAGTGGAGGAGAGAGGGAGGGATAGAGAGACATATTTGGAGGGGGAGAGAAGAAGAAAGACATAGAGTGTGAGAAGAGGAGAGAGAGGGAGAGGCCAAGGAGACATGGAGAGAGATTCTGTATGTTTAGGGGTGAGATAAAGAGAAATAGGAGGAGTAATGGAGAGAAGGGGGGAGAGAAGGAGAGAGAAGAAGAAATGGAGGGATATAGTAACATAGTTGGAGAGATATATAGAGTGATGGGGGAAGAGAGAGAGAGAGAGAGAGAGAGAGAGAGAGTGGAGGGGGGGTGGGTGAATATAGAGGGAGGATGACGATAAAAGAAGAGAGAGGACTTGGGAGAGATGGAGAGAGTGATGGGGGAATATAGAGAATTGTAGGGGAAAGAGAGAGAGAGAGAGTGAGAGATGGGGGAAGAGAGAGGGAGGTAGGAGATAAAGGGAGAGAGAGGAATGAAAAGAGAGGGGACTTGAGAGAGAGGATGAGGGAAGGAGTGATAGAGATATGGAGTTGGAGGGGGAGAGAGGGAATGATAGAGAGATGGAGCTGGATGGGGAGAGAGGAAGGGATAGAAATATGGAGCTGGATGGGGAGATAGGGATGGATATAGAGATGGAGCTGGACGGGGAGAGAGGGGAGGAAGAATAAACACATAGAGAGTGACAAGTGGAGAGAGAGATGGAGTGAAAAGGAGATATGGATAGTGAGTGTGTATTTTTTTGGGTGAGATAAAGAGACAAAGAAGAAGTGATAGAGAGAATGGGGGAGATAATGAGAGAGAGAGGCATATAGTAACAAATTTATAAGGTGAAGAGAGAGAGAGAGAGAGAGAGAGAGAGAGAGAGGGAAAGGGAAAGAGAGAGGGAGAGAGGTGGGAGAGAAAGGAAGAGAGAGAGTGGAGAAAGGTAGGGAAACAAAGATGGAGATGGATGGGGAGAGAGAGGGAGGTAAGATGAAGTACATAGAGAGTGAATGTTGGAGAGAGAGAGAGAAGGATTGATAAGGAAGATGGAGGTAGAGCCAGAGAGGATAGCAGGAGGGAAGAGAGATAGAAGTGGGGGAGAGGGAGGGAAGGGAAAGAGAGAGAGAGAGGGAAGGAGAGGATGAGGGAGCGATAAATAGATAGAGAGATAGAGTTGGAAGGGGAGAGAAGAAGAAAGACATAGAGAGTGAGAAGTGGAGAGAGAGAGAGTGACCAAGGAGTGATGGAGAGAGAGTGTGTATGTTTAGGGGTGAGAAAAAGAGGCATAGGAGGAGTGAGGGAGATAAGGGGGGAGAGAAGGAGAGAGAAGAAGAAAGGGAGGGATATAAAAAATTAGTTTGAGGGATATATAGAGTGATGGGGGAAGAGAGAGGATTTGAGGGATGAGAGAGAGTGAGTGAGAGAGCGAGAGGGGGGTGAATATAAAGGGGGAAATGAAATAAAAGGAGAGAGAGGAATTGAGAGATAGGAAGAGAGTGATGGGGGAATATAGAGGATTGTAGGGGAAAGAGAGAGAGAGAGTGCATGAGTGATGGGGGAAGAGAGAGGGAGGTAGGAAAGAAAGGGAAAGAGAGGAAGGAAAATACAGGGTACTTAAGAGAGAGGAGGAGAGAGGGAGGGATAGAGATATGGAGTTGGAGGGCGAGAGAGGGAATGATATAGATATGGATCTGGATGGGGAGAGAGGTAGGGATAAAGAGATGGAATTGGAGAGGGAGAAAGGGATGGATAGAGATATGAAGTTGGATGGGGAGAGAGGGAATGAACAAGAAAGACATAGAGAGTGACAAGTGTAGAGAGAGAGGGAGTGACAAGGGAGAGATGGAGAGTGAGTGTGTATGTTTGGGGGTGAGATAAAGAAGCAAATAAGAAGAGATGGAGAGAATTGGGTAGATAAGGAGAGAGAGAGGCATATAGTGACAAAGTTATAACGTTAGGAGAGAGAGAGAGAGAGAGAGAGAGAGAGAGAGAGAGAGAGAGGTGGGAGAGAAAGGAAGAAAGAGAGTGGAGAAAGGTAGGGAAATAGAGATGGAGATGGGTGGGCAGAGAGAGGGAGGTAAGGTCAAATATATAGAGAGTGAAATTTTGAGAGAGAGAGAAGGAGTGATAAGGAAGGTGGAGGGAGAGCAAGAGAGGATAGAAAGAGGGAATATAGATAGAAGTGGGGGAGAGAGAGGGAAGGGAAAGAGAGAGAGAGAGAGAGAGAGAGAGAGAGAGAGAGAGAGAGGAGGAGGGATTGATAGATATAGGGATTGTAGAAAGAGAGTGTATTTTTTTGGGTTGATATAGAGAGACAAAGGGAGATAGAGATATAGATGGAAGGTGAAGAGAAAGAAGAGATAGATGGAGACAAGGATGGAGGGACAAAGAGATTAATAAATATGGAGTGAGAGAGAGTGTGTGTTTGTGGGGGTGAGATAAAGAGACAAATAAGGAGAGATGGAGGGACATGAAGATATATATGGAGGGGGAAGAGAGGGAATAATATTTCTTATAGTAGATGCATAAATTTCAGTGCATATGGTGATTTCTAATTCTCTTTTATTTCTTGAACTAGATGCATTGATTTTAGTGTAGATTTTTATTTGTAATGATATTTTATTATTTGCACTAGATGCATTGATTTCAATGTAGATGACTTATAATTTTATTTGAATTCTTGTACTAAATGAATTTATTTCAGTGTAGATGGTGATTTCTTATCCTCTTTGATTTCTTTCACTAGATGCATTAATTTTAATGTAGATGTTGATTTATAATTATGTTTTATTGCTTACACTATATGCATTAATTTCAATATAAATGCTTTCTAATCCTATTTTATTGGTTGCACTAAATGCATTTATTTCATTGTAGATGATGATTTATAATCCTATTTGATTGCTTGCACTAGATGCATTGATTTTAGTGTATATGTTGGTTTTTGATCCTATTTTATTACTTGCACTAGATGCATTTATTTGAGTGTAGATGTTGATTTCTAATCCTATTTGATTACTTGAATTAGATGCATTGATTTATGTGTAAATGTTGTTTTCTAATCTTATTTGATTTCTTGCATTAATGCATTTATTTTAGTGTATATGTTGATTTCTGATCTGATGTAATTAGATATATGATGGTACGCTAATTTTAAAGTCTTTGGATTAATAGTGTGCATTGATTTCAATGTAAGCACAAAAACATATTGACAATGTAGCACAATTTCGTGTTATAGTAATTAGACTTAATAATATTGTAGAGCAAGAGAGACAATGTATGATGTTTACTACAACAAATCGAGCTAAGTATTTAAATGGTTTATGATTTTTATTTCTACTGTATTTTTCATGTAATAATCGATATGAAAAAATGATAAAACTAACAAGGGTAACAATAAGAATAGTCTAAGAAAATAGTTTGAGATTGATCACAATGAAGACTATTTGTGATTGACTACATTCTTATTATTCACATTTTATATCATTAAATATTATTACATTGTCACTTTTCATTCATAAAATTTTATTTCATCATTTTTCATCATTAAAGTTATTTTACAATATTTATCATCTCAAGAAACTTAGGTAACTAAGAAAATTTAAAATTAAAATGACTCGATAAATCTCAAACATAATAATATGTTCCTCATATTATTGATAGATTTTCCTTGGTCGCACACGACTGAAACCAACCTCGATCCATCTTAACTACGGATAGATCAAGTGTCGAGAGATATCAAATCTCTCGAGGTGTGAACCTTTCCTCGTGTTTTGCACTCAAAAAAGAGGTTTGCCCCTTGAGAGATTTGATCCCTCTCAACACTTCATATATCCGTAGTTAAGATGAATCTAGGTTGGTTATGATATTCTATATTATATGGAGACCTATGAAACATTGACTTATGAGTCTCCATTTTATCATATAGATCCGTATTTCTAATTGAATTTTGAAATATTAGTTTTTTTTTTTTCTATTGAAACTTTTACATTATATCATAAATAAGATATGTTGTCATATAACATATTTCCATACTTATAATAGTATAATATAAAATAATTTCATATGTTTTCATAATATTAATGGATGAAATTTGAAATAGTAACCATCCCACCTCTCCAAATTCGTGATTACTTTTTCATATTAAACTAATACTATTATAAAATTAAGACCATAATTACCATAAAAAAATAACATGTACTTAATATAACTATAAAATTACAATGCAAATTATCAAATAACAATTTATATAATATGAATACATGTTTGACTTTTTCATTTACATAATAAAATTATAAAATTATTTTCATATTTATCTATTACAATTATGAAAATTAACATACAAATCATGATAACTTTATTGTTATGTTTGTACATGGTTTATAAAACACATGACGAAAAATGATGCTACATAGATATATCAACCTTATTTGTTGTTGTGGTTAGGCTAGTATAAATGTAATTAAAACATTTTTTAATATAATTTCATTTATATATATATATATTAAAATTAAGTATTTTTTAAAAAATCATAGAAATAATATTTTACTTATAAATCATTTTTTCATTCACATTAAAATCAAGAGAAGCGTTGTTATATTTTTGGTAAATAACTTTGGAACATGGCCGAGATAAAAAAATTCTATATCTTTGAGTTATTCAATTGGATTCCAGTCCCAATCTATTCCTACCTTCAAGGTGCAATTTTTTTTCATTCTATGTCAATGCGCCGAATTTGAATATCCATACCATCTTAGCTGCTAATTAAATATTCTATTTTGCTATTATTTGTTTCTAAGAAGAGAAATTTAAATTTGTGCATGTAAGGATATGCTTGTTTTACCGGTATAACGAAGGCCAACGTTCGTCCATGCATACTGTCAAAATTTCCATGTATAATTGCAACTAAATTTTGTAGTTAAAATTATACTTTTCCTCTGTTTGAAAGTGCTTCCTTCCATTAACACAGCAGTTGTGTACCTAGTTTATACTTCGAAAACTTCAATTTTTGCATTCTTTTGGGCTCCAAACTTCGTGAAATTGATTCTCTTATTTTCTAAGCGCATATACAAACCTCCAAACAACTCGCATATTTTTTTTTGACACATTTGCAAGTACATTAAACATGTCTCTCAAGCGTTATTTGTCAAGTTCACCTAAAAGACCAACAAGCAAGGTTGAAAAGAGTGACAATAAGCTTCCACTCTCCAACAATCATCTCCACAAGTTGTAACATCTCTGACATACCTGCAATAGTCTTTAGCATATCTCTATTATCAAACATAGGGCTAGCGCTCTAAAACAAGTCATCTCCATGAGCATAAGAATGAAGACCTAGTAGCCAACTCAACTAGTGTGCTATCAACTATCAACTATACAGTCTTTAGCATATCTCTATTATCAAACATAGGGCTAGCGCTTTAAAACAAGTCATCTCCATGAGCATAAGAATGAAGACTTAGTAGCCAACTCAACTAGTGTGCTATCAACTATCAACCATACCAATGTCAACATCTGATCGACATAACTAACTGTTGACATCCATGTCAACTCAAACATCCCAATTTCAACTCCGTTAGAGTAACCATACTACAATGAATGACATCAACACATAAGTTAGGCTACAAAGGTTGACATCAATACCAAACATGAGCTAGTTATAAATTCATGCTAAAAGAAGTTGGCTGGATCCATGCACACCATAATGATAATATGTATATATTATACAATGTTATTCAAGTAAAAACTATAATGATTAAAATAATTTTTAGTCTTACTATGTTTTTAAGAAAGTTCAAGCTAAGTATTATATAGAATTCAAGTACATATTTTTTTTCAAAAAATTGAGTCTATTTATGTATTTAAAAATGAAATAACAATATATATTTATGTATATATAGCATATATCAAACCTGAAAAGAGATTAAATTTCTAGACGTTTAGACTCTAGAAAAAATTTTCATCTAATCAAACTTTCTCAAGCTTTAAGAATAACCAAATCCTTAGAGATTTTTCCTCTAAAATTAATTTATATTTCAAAAAAATTAATTTTATTAAAACTTACTAAATTTATTTAATTAAGACGGATCTATAGTAATTTATCTCAAATATTTTAATCCTCAATTGTCCTTTTCAATTTTTTACATGATAATTTTAGATTTGAAAATATCTCAAAAAAATAACCCTCATAAGTGTAATAGTAATATTAAGCATCTTATCATTATACATAATAAAAATCCATGAGGAACGTTGGGAACATCTATGTTTTAAATAACCACTCATGTATGTGAAATGGATTAAGTACGAAAGTGTAGACTTTTGGGTTCTTTCGTAAATTTAATGTCTCCAATACCTTTAAAAGAACAATTTAAACCTTTAAAGAATGATTTTAAATTTACCAATATTTGTTGTGGTATTGAACTTCGAAAAAAATTCTAACGCATCTGATTATAGGATGAGACCGATGGTGACTTTAGAAAATTCGACTCAATTGTATCTCTTGGTGGCCCTATTTATCTCGCGAATAGGGAAGCTATAGTTCGGACATATGGAACCTCTTAGCAATGAACACTGATAGCTACATGCATCCATGAAAAATTTAGGAACCTTTCCTTCCGTGAAAATAAAATCTGTGGCTTTATTTGGGAAAACGATAGTTAGAATTTGAACATCCTCAGCATTAGATGAAAGCTAGGGTCACTAACAACTCTCTAAAATATAATATGGGAACTTTAAATATTAGTAATGACTCATGGTTCCGCCAATAGTTGGATGGTACGAGGAGAAATTTATAAAAACTAATGTTGTAAAAGCCATGAACGACCCAAATAACTCACATGGTAGAAATGTTCCTCATGGAATGGTAGGCATAAAATATTATAGAAGTATTCTCCAAAAACAAATTTGTTATGTTAATAATAGTCAAGCTACATACCTTTAACTCTTACATATATAGTGAAATCTTTCTTGGAATAAGACTCTTTGAATGTAATTATATGCAACGGGAAGTAATTATATTTATCACAAGTAATGACATGTGGACACTATTTTAATTATGGATGACTATAGACAATAGTTTAATATAGAAAATTATTTGATTTGAGTATTGTATGAGGAAATTTTCGTTAGCCTCATACATTTATGTGCAATGGTTGTAGGTTAATCACACCATGTAAGGCCTTCATGGAGTATTGAGGTGTTTATTTCACAGTGTTTCCGTGGTTTTGTGGATTGTGGTTTTTCTCGATTAATAGCCCATCAAGTACCATACACATTGGCAAATAAGAGATCCTAATTAATGTGATGTAGCATGCCACTATGTTAAAAATTGAGCATCCAATTATTAGCATCCCAAATACATTGATAACAGGAATATACATTAATATAATAAGAAATCATAATGTAGCGGGATTAATCATGAGCTTACTAGAAACAATACAAGCATATAAAGGTTCATTAATAACAATGTATAGTTACAGTTAAATATGATGTATCTTTGGGACTCTAGTGATCTACATAGAAAAAAAAATTGTACATTATTTACTAATTTATTAAAAATAATATAGTTTAGAGACTTTTCTTTGATTGATTTGCAAGAGAATATAAATAAAAATAATATAGTTTACACACTTTTCTTTGATTGATTTGCAAAAGAGTATAAATAGAACACTACTTTTCTAGGTGTGTAGAATGTTAATTATTTTTGTGATTTAATTAGCTCGTCTATTTTGTTTTGGTATTCATTATCTCACGAGAGAATACAACATATTCCTTATTGCTTATGCTTAAGAGCATTGAATTTGCATGTTTTTTCAATTTTAACCAAAGTTTTCCAAAAATACTTAATATTTTTATTCTTTTGTAAATTCAAAAAAAAAAAAATTTCTAGAAATATTATTTCTATTTTTCGATTGATTAAGTAAGATGTAATAGGACATAATTCCCATTGTGGAAGACATTTCATTTTCAGTTTTTTTCACAATGTTGTAATTCATTTTAAAATTAAATGAAGGCTAGTTTTGTGACTGGCCATTCCATTAGTGACTGCTCTAACATTGATACTTCTATGCTACTACTCTACCCATTCATGCCATAACTGATGTGTGTCCTTTACACAGGTGGTGGGGTAGATCTCCAGTTAATATTATTATGTTTCATTATGTAGAGATTCCCTGTAGAGGTATTTTATTGGGTGGAGGATGGGGTATGTGTAGGAGAATGAGAGTGTAAAGGGAAAAAAAATTTGTGGATATGTTGTTGCTGTGAAAAACACCCTCTAATTTTTTCCCTGCTTCCATATTTTCGAGTCTCCTTATGGTCATAACATCCTTCATTTCAAACTATTAAGGTCATTCTTAGTCATGTTGTTCAAGTATTCCTTTAGGAATTATAAGCATTAAAGCGACCTTCTTGCACAGAAAACGTCTTTTAATCAAAATTAGTAATCAATATGTAGCTTCGGAAATCAAGCATTATGTAATTATTAATGAAATTGGATGCACAATGCCTAATGAGGGTGACTACATAGTCCCTGGAGATAAAGAATGTGCAATATTTGTGTAGAATGCATGTGCAATTCTTCATGAAAATGATTTTGTAGTCCTTAGAGACAAAGACTTCACAAGCCTTATGGATAGAGACGGTGTGAGGGAATTCTTTGTAGTTGGTGATTGGGAACTCTTTATTCACAGTGAGATTTTACTTCTTCAATTGAGTCAATTCACTCTTGGCTCCTAGTTTCCTAAATCAATATTAACCCTAATTTCATAACTTACCTCCATATATAAGGAATTGTGTCCAAATTTTACCGTTATATTCATATTTCACTTTCGAGCTTTGTGCATTGTTTGAGTATAAGGAGCATTCTCTCACCCATGGTTTCAAAATTTCCCATTAGCTCGGGAGTTACTTAACTATCGCTTTTCTTTTACAAGTGTCGCTTTCACTTTATTTTTTATCCTACATTTTTCATTCTTACTTCCTCTATATTTTACAAGCATTAGTTTTTCCTACTTTCATTCAAGTACCTATAGCTTTTGTTCTCTTTGTGTTTTCAAGTGTCGTTTTCACTCTTGCATATGTTTCTTTCACTAGTTTTCACACATCTTAAGAGCACCATGGAAATCCTTCTAAAGGATGCTCCACCACTTTCTCTTTCAATAGTTAATGTTATTTATCATTATAACATGTATTGGACACATTCTTATGGCATAAAACGCCATTTAATTTCATTGTAACACTTGTATCCTAAAGGTACATATTAGGTGTTGCACTTCGAGATAAGTGTCATTTTACTTTTGTTTCACTTTATGATTGTTAGAATTGGGCACTTTGTGTCTTATTTTCATGTACCTGGTTATTTTATTTTTTGTGTCATCAAGTTCAAGACTTGTTATATGATTTTTCACTTACTTTCATCTTTCACTGATCTCACATTTAGTCATTTTGGAGTTCATACATGTACTCATATATTGCACAATTCATGAGAATAATCAATATTCTAGTCAAAGTGATCAGTGCATTGTAAACTCCTAAGCCTCAATTATGAAATACATAACTCTCATACTTCTGCACTATACCCATTTTGAAGACAACCTTCTCCAACTTCCCATTAAGCAACCTTATATTACAAACCCTCAATCTTGTTTCTTAGCCTTGTCCATTGTACAACCCATGATCCATCCTACCATATAATGTGTATTTCATATTTTAATTTGATAGAGATTCTATCTAAGGAACCTTGTAATGCTCGACTATTTAGTCCCTGAAGCCTCTTATTCAATTACTATGCACTCCCCAGTTACAGTGCACAATCTTTCCTTGTTTGTCTCCTTCGCATGGTCAATTTTGAAATTCCCTCTCAGACCTTGTCTCAACTACACATTGTGTTGTTTTAGTGGACATTAAGGTCATCCCCCAGTCCTTAGAAATATTAACTTCATAATCCTTTTTTCCTATTCCTTGAGAACAACGTTCTTTTTATCCTTAGTGAGAAAGCCTATAACCCTTGTCTCCTAAACTTTCCTGTTGGGTAGAACCTTGACGAGCCTTGTATTATCAAAAATTTCATAGTTCCTAATGATATAATGGCCATCCCATAATCCCTACAGTGCTCAACTACACAATTCCTAGACTCTTTCTCTCAAGCCCTTGCACATTGTCCCATCGCAACAAACATGTTACATAGGAAAACACACATAAAATAGATGATTATGGGACCGATTTTTTCTTATCATGAGTGAGTTTCATTTGCAGGTGATATTAGCCTCTCATTGAAAGATGATTCTCAAGGAGGTTAGCAAGAATAGGTTACAAGAAGGACATGCTGACAATGTTGGAAATATTCCAATATATAAAGGGTCACCCTAATATGAAGTCCTAGTTAGTCCTCAAATTATTCGGAGTAGGAGCCCTATTTTAAGTATCAAGCCAACTACCATATGTCATTGGTTTTCCTTAGCAAGAGTATGTAAAAAACCTTTGAAATCAACAAGTAAGTTAGCACTGTGAAACCTCAATTTCAATGTGTAAAATGAGGATCTCACAAGAGGGAAGTAAAGAGGTAGTCTCTACAAGGAAAATAATGGTGCTATATTATGAGAGGCACATGAGAGGAAGGAAATATTTATTCATTATCTACTAAAATAATTCACATATATAATGATCATCAGTGAAAATACAAAAAACATTAAATAAGATAAGAACCAAATCCAATGAAGTCATTCAATTTATTTAGTACATATGAATATAGCATAAATTACAAAAATTAAAATAATGGTATTATAATATTCACGATATAGACATGAAAATGTGTTGGCTGAGTACGCTTCTAATAATTAAGTGAAATATCCAAGTACATAGCTACCATGATGAGAAGCTAACTCAAATAGTGGATTTTCAATTCACATTTTACTTCTCCAAAGAATGATATTCCCTCCTATAACTAGGTAGATAAGCCAAGGATAGATATTTGAATTCTAAGCCTGCAAAATCCATTTGATTAAGTTATGAGGTTTATTTTATAACAAGAGGGGTGAACATTCATATCCCCTTTGACTTTTGAGCTACTCTAATTATTCTTGTATGCCTAAATTATCTTTGAACTTCTATAAGACTCTTTGGTACACATGTGACTTTTCATATTCCAAATGTGAATCTTGTACTTCCTCACATTTACATTTTCTCATTTTCTTTTCTATAATACATAATTACATTCCACATCATGTGGAAATACATATTGAAACATGTCACATGTGATGGCACCTATACAAGCCATAACTTAGAAATGATGACATGGAACTTCATGATGATGTGGCAATGCCAAGTTGTTTTATTACTTCTTTGTCTTCAATATTCATAAGAGATTTTCTTTGTTCTTCTTCATCACCCTCCAATGGGTCTTAGGTCAGTTTTGGGACATTTTGAGTCCTCATGAAATGTTTTCATCGGATCATTGTTCTGGATTTCTTCATGTCTTCATGATGGTTCTTCTTTGTGATTCTTCTCTGAATGTTCTTCTTTGATCCTTATCCACCACATTTTACTTGAGACTAATATTGCCTTAGGGAGGAGGTACACCTGTCAATGAAGTTCACTCATGGAAAGAAAATATTATTCCCAAAATCATATATTCTACTCCTACCTTGCTAATAGAATAATTTTCTGATGATGGGCAAGTGCAAGGATTGAGGATGAAGGGATCGATTGGGATAACATAGTTAAGTTTAGTAATGGCAGGGGCATGCACCACTATCAACTAAATTTGTTCCATGTGCGATGCTGAGGGTATCTTCAAGGTCCGTTGCAGTGGGAAATTCTAAGGGAAATTTTGATGAGCTTATTGACTAAAAATGGTAGTGCACAGGGTTACAGGGAAAGGAAGGAAATGCTTTAGAATTTTGGCTTCAAAAATAATATAGGAAGGTTTCATTATGGACTAGAAATATATCATGTACTAGAAGGCCAAGCTGGAGAAGAGGATGGTTCAGTGTGGGATTGTAGTTAGCAAATGAAGAAGACTAGACACTAGACCCGCAACATGGAAAACTCTTCAACATGGAAAGTTATTAAGGGATAAACCCTTATACTAACATAGTTGATGGCTATAGTGACTCAGAGGTGCACTTATTTTTCATTATAACTGCACCATGCACTCAGGGAGGCCCACTAGAAGTAGATATATCACAATTCACTAAGGTAGGAAGAATAAAATAAGTCACTTTGCATAGGAGATGCCTAATTAACTACGAGATGTAAGAGACATTGCATTGCACAAATCCCTTTTGTAGAGGGCCACAAGAAATTATACATGCACCATACAAGGCAGAATTTCTCAAATCTTCATGCAATGAGTTAGTGCATGCAACAAGGGTTAGGTTACTATTCCTTGATTATTATCAATGTGCAAACATAGGAGTTTACCCTAAGAAATAGTAAGTAAAGAATTATGAGAGAAATATTTCATTAATGAGTCTCATGGATAGAAATTTATCATCACCTGGTAATGGGTTAATGCATTCACAACTTGCACTGGGAAAAGGGACCAAGAATATCTCCGTAATGGCTAATTGTGGGACCAGTAGAGAAAGAGAGAGAAAATCATATGAATGAGACTCAAAAACTTATTACAAACATCAATGCAATCAATAGAATCCAGCAGAATTCACAAGTCTCATGAAAGAAATTCACACCTTCAAACGATAGTAAACTAACACTTATTTCTATTTGTGGCAGTTAAAACGTAGCATTGCAACACTTAGAAGACATATTGTGGCACAAGTGTCGATTGTGAGAAAAAAGTGTGCTACACTATAGGAATATATCTATCACATATTTCTGTAATTAATAATACCATATAATGTGGAAAATTGTGTTGAATATTCCTCTTTTGATGTTCAAAGGTGAAACACTTACATGACTGAAAAAAATTATAAGAAACACTTGCGACAGTAAAAAACGTGAAAACAACACCTGAAAAAACTAAAGGAATTGAAAGAGGCGCATGAAAAAGAAAAGACAATATGAAAATAACACTTTTAAAGTGAAATCAAATGAAAAGAATAGCCATGAAAGTGAAAGTGAATCTTGTGAAAGAAAAAGGTGCACAAAAGAAATAATTGAGAAAAATCACTGAAATAGAAGTGCAATTTCATCATGGAGGCTTCATTGAATGAACCTTTTACATATCACGTGCATTCATGGAATACTAAAAATATTCCAAATTTGAGTAACTATTGGAAAATACTGTTAAAAAAACATTATTTAACCCCCTACTAACACAAACCAAATTCACATTCCCAATTAAAAAACCCCTACTTTCACTATATATTGTAGTTATGCATTTTTTCATTAACATTTTTTATGCCCTTTCATATTTTTCATTAACTTTGAGCTCCATTTTCAATGCCTACATATGTAAAAACCCTTTATCCCCCTATTATATGCCCAATATATTATGTCATTTTTTGCTCAATATATATCCTGCAATATGAATGTGTGTAGTATGGTATTTATTCCGCAATGAATCCCCCATGAATTGCAACAAAAGTGAGAGAGATTGTCAAGTGATGTGGCACAATAACTTTCAGCATAGGTTGAACATTGCACAAGCACTATCCTCATACTTTAAACAAGCACTATAACTAGTGACTACACAAGCACTATGAATAAGCATTGGGCAACCTTTATTCCTAGAGACTATGCAAGCCTTACTTCAAAGAATTGTGGAATTCCTCTCTAAGATTTAAAAAGAAATGTACAATTATGAATTCATAAAGATTGAGAATGAGTGAGAATGTTATTTTTTCTTATATAATCTAGGAAGGTGACTTGAATGCTTAGAAAAATATCAATTCAAAATTAAGTGACCATGGGGCGAGAAATCACAAGATACTCAATAGGCTCCAAAATCTAGGTGTATAAAATTTTTTGGAGTGTGTTCATGGTCACATCAATACTTTGATATGAATTTTTAAAACTCTAGCTTCTCTATTTAGGTTTTACCCTTAAGTGAAAGGTCTCATTTTTTTAGGAAGTATTTCTTCTCCATGTATATTATCACGCCCTTGCCACGTATCCTTCTTAAAGATATAGTCTCTACTTTTCCTTTCTAAGCTTAAAACACATTTACAATAATAGTCATACCTTAACTATTTCCATTGGGGAGAAGGGTGGTAATTATATCGAGATTTTGATAATTATATTTAACCACATTCTCTTATGTTTCTTTGCTACCAATGATCTTGTTCAGTATCCTGACACGATCACCTCAAGGAATCACAAGAATCACTTTTCTTCTAGCAAGCTTGTTTAGTACCTATAACAACACTCGTTAAAAAGAAATGTAGTAAATTTAATAAAGGAAGAATAATACCAAGGTCGTGGGAAACATATTTCTAAGCTGAGTATTGGGAAAAAAATACCTAAGTGGGTGTTCATTTTCTGTATTATGGCTAAGAAAATTGGAAAAGGCATTGGAAAAGGAAAATAGTAATTAATTCATATTTTATTTTTGAAATAAAGAAAAATGGGAGAAAATAAAGGTGAAAGGTTACAAATTTGCATGAGAAGGAAATTAAAGAGAAAACATAGTAAAATGAAGAAAATATAGGCTTCAATGATAAAAGTTCTTATGAGGATCAATTCACATAATTTTTTCAATTCAATTTTGGAGCTCTCTCTACTCTTTCATTCTCTTGCACACTTAGAGAATTCTTGGCACACTCTACAATTAGAGAAAGGAAATAAAATGAAGGAAAATAAAGGAAAGGAAAGCATGGATTAAGAAAGGAAGAGTTGGATCAAGAAACTAAATGGGATTATTTGTAGGTATCAAGTTGCCTCTATAATTTCCTTGTGAAAGTTGGCATACATTGTACATGCATGTGTGTATTTGGTTCTGTTGTTGTAATTGGAACCAGATTTTCCAGGTGTGGCAATGTTCTGATCCTTACCTTGTGATTTACAGATAACCATGTTGTGATGGGCTTATTTCATTTGGTTGAGCTACATTTATAGATGGTTTTTGAACCTAGTGAGGTGGTCTCAGTAAAATTCAAGGGACTAGGAATCCATTGACCAGTAATGGAATAATATATTGTAAAGTCCAAGGGTGGAGATGGAAAAATTACTCAAGGTGTTAATGAAGGAATTGAGGCACATCCAATACGGTTTAGGGCCTATTGATCCCTTGTGTGTTTTTGGAAAAATTTATTTAAAACCTATTAACGTATGTTTATTTTTTTACCTAGCAATCCCTTGACAGGTAATGGGAGGATTGGGGCAAATCTTGGTTATATAAATGATGGTTTCAGGCCTACAAACCCCTTGACCGGTAATCGCAGGTTAGGCAGTAAATCTTGAGGAATCCCTAGTTTTTCTGTTGTGAAACACACATGCATGCTTGGACTATGTCACAAGGGTGATTGACTCAAAGAAACAATTGGTGTAGCCAAATATATGGTCGAGTGGTATGTGGAAGTCCCCAAATTGGTTGGATTTATATATGTTAATAAGAGCTATTTTCCTCTTTTATTTCATGAGTAGTTATAGTTTTTACTATGTGGATTTATTTCATGAGTAGTTATAGGTTTTACTATGTGGGTTTATTGAATTTTTTTTATTACTATTATTATTCTAGATATATGTTGGTTATAATCATGGTTTCATGACATATTCTAGTTATCTCTCTTAGGATTTTTTGATTGGTAAATGAATGGATATTGAATACATGAACTAATATATGTTACTATAACTATTACGAGAAGGAATTATATATTCTTAACAATTCTCAGATAACTGTCAGACCCCTATGTTAAAATATGCATTCTTGACTTGTAGGTTATGTGTCCATGATGTGTTTGACAAAAACATTTTCATGGTTAGGTTAGGGTAAGTAAATTTCTTATCTATGCTTTTAATGGAAGGCCTTGTCTTTCTATCATTTATTTTTATCAGAAGTTTCATTCAGTTTTGGGTAGTGGTATAGATACTATCCTTAAAAATGTGCCTCAGATCTCGTGGTTGCATGCATAGAACTAAGTTAAAAAGATTGCAGTCGCTCCCTTACAGGCTTATGCATGTGAGTGGAGGATTAAAATATAATTTTTACAGTGTTGTGCCAACTTCTGGGAGTCAGAGATACTAAAAAATAGGTTTAACTTAAGGTTTGGGTAGTTGGATGGGTGTTTTATCGCTTTTTGGGTCGTGTAGCACCTAAGGGAGGTAACTAAGGCTTTATTTTTTTATTCCACTTCCTTAAAGTGATATAGGAGGTTGAGCCATAACTTATTATATCCCCCTCTCATGTTTACCCTGGTAGGCTAGTGAAAGTGGGTAGATATGGGAGGGGTGGTTACAAGGAGGTATCAAAGTTCCCAGGTTCAAACACTTGGACTGGATGGGCTAGGTGCATGTTGTTTTCCATGCATTTTCATTATTAAGGATGATGCATAAGGTAATTTCATGTATTTTATGTGATCATGATGTTATTGGTATGTTATGATGCTGATATTTTGGCTAAGATAGACAAAGAGATGAAAATTATTAGGGAAATATCTTAGCACTGGCCTCGGGGTAAGAGCTAATCGTCATATAGGTTTTTATGTTGGGAATGCATGTATGTTAGTTAATGGTTGTTATATACATTACTATTATGTACATGCATTTCATTCTATCATTTTCATGGTTACATGTATGATAGATATTAGTTAATTAGTGTGGTCATATGAACATATATGAGATAGTCATGGATGGTAATAACTTGTTGTGGTATGCATTGCGGTCATATGCACAAGGACTATGGTCATTGAATTTAAAATCTTGAGGTTATTATGTATAGTGCTAATATGGATTGGCATGTGTATATGGTTATGGTTATTATATTCATGTATGAGTTGATTTACATGTGATGTTGTGACATACTAATATAGATTAACATGCGTAGATGTGATAGCCTCCCCTAAGATACATTGAGGTATGGGCTTGATTATGGCTTCTATTTGGCTTATGTAACACGGTGTTTTTACATGTTGTTTGAACGTTTGAAAAATAACATGATATGAGTATATGTTTATAAGAATGTATGAAGGAATGATCTTGTTTTAAGAAAATTGTACTAACAAAATATGTGTTGACATAGCATGTATTAACTCCAGTAAGAGCGGGTGCTAGTTGTAGTAGTAGGAATAATGAATGTTAGTTTATTATGACATTTTTTTTAGTATTGGTAAATGTTAATTTGAAATTAAGACATAAAATTTATTGATCTTCAGAATATGTAGATGACATGTGTGAGCAGTTGCAAGGAAACATGCTTGGTATTAGAATGAAAACCTAACAGCTGATTTTTTTATATAAATAACATTTTGGCGATGTGACAATAGATAATCAGACTTAATTTCCTCAAGGAAAAATATAAAAAAATTGAATTCGGTTTGAATTCCTTGGCTATGTTTGGAGAATGCAATTCCAATAAAATGAGTGCTTGCATGACTTGCAATGATTCTTACATTAGGATATAGCTAGGATTTGTTTTTTGAGTAGATTGTCTTATTGAGATATTCTATCAACAATAATATCTCACTTTAGAAATTGTCGGATCTCATAAAGAACTATTTATTTCACTTGTATATGAGGTTTATGATGGAATATATGAATTTTTTTGAGTGAGAGTTTCAACAATATTTCCTCTTCCAATTTCCTATTTGGTGTCAGAGCATGTATGGGCTTGTATCCATCAACGGAGGCCAAGGTATATGGAATAAATGTGAGGTTTAATGCACTATATACAAACTTATGTACGTTTTTTGTTTTTTTTTTCCAATGGTTTTTTGTGTGTAAATATATTGGAGCTGAACACAAAAGAGCCTTCAAATTAAAAGTGTTGCAGTCGTTGTTTGTCCTGATAGCACCTTCTGATCTTAGTGTAAGAGTAATCACATGAAGAATTTCTCAATGGATATGTTGAATGGTGCATATAGAAGAGGTTTAAAATTGACACTATTTTATAGAGATAAATTCGAATTTACAAATTCTATGTTTTGACTTCAACATTTTAAGCTTGACATTTGATTCTACATTACAAAGGAAACTAGGAAATTACAAAATAAAGTTTTGTGTGAATGGATACTTATAACATGAATTGTACAATCCCTTCGACATATTTTTTGACCTAAGTAATGTAGTCATGCTGACATTGAAGCATCATGGCTTGAGGATTTGATTTGACGTCAATTGCATTGACAGTTCCTATTTTGGATGATCTGATGGAATGAACTCGTTGGCAGTTCTAACAATTGGAAGTAGTATATCATTGTTAATGTAAGAGTATTCAATATTATTTCAACTAACCTTATTGTGATGGATTTATGTTGTAATGTTCCATTTTTAGGAATGCTCATAAAACATGCATGAAAAACTCTATTCCAGCAACATATGAAATAAAACAGTGAAATCATCACTTAGATCCCATAGAAACATCCATATAGCATCTAAATACAAGAGGAGATCAGAAATAAATGAAACTAGGTGGGTTAAATAGATCTCCCACACTAGAGTAGCTGAAAAAAGGAAAAAAACCCCAAGACTGTAAAATGTCGGAGCATCTGCTCAAGGAACTACGCAGTATAAGAAAGATTTTGTACATAAAATGATAGGAGAAACATATATCTTCTCATATATTGATAAATAATGCTGAAATAAAAATATCTAATCTCCTATACAAAATACAAGATAACCCGACAAGGGTTTCTTGTCAAATACTCTATATATAAAATGTGATATTTAGGAAATGACTGAATATTCACTGCAACACTAAAGAATAAGAGTATAGAAGACTAAAATATTTCCTATATAATGTATATCCCTTAAGGGATTCCTCCCATGAAATGTTGGAACTCTCAATCACAAGGAAACTCAACAATGGAGCCACCAAATCATGCAATGAACACTACCTCCTGAAAAACGCACTCCCTAGCAGAAAAAATGCTAGGAGGGTAAGAGGAAAGTGTGGTCTGATACCACATATCTGAAATATGCTTTGGAGCTCTCCAAAAATATCTCTCAAGTGAAGGAAACTTTCCTCCAATGATAAACTAGCTCAGAAGCCGGGATTCCAATCCCTTCCACTACTGCACCCAATAACACTGCACAATATCTAGAAAAGCTATGCTGATGAAGATGGCTGAAGCTTGACCTGAAAACCTGATGTGGAAAGATAAATACAAACTCTCCCAATGAGCTACTGAAAGGAAAGAGTTGGGATTCCCGTCCGGGAACACCCACTGCTAAACAACACTGCAACTTGCTAAGAAGCAAGAAGCAACAATTCTTGGCAAGAAAGAATTATAATAATCTACAACATAATGAAAAATGCTGCCATCCTCTTCCTTATATCATAAGTGAGTTTTCTTTCCCTTGGCCCCACTCACTTAGGTTTCTTCTAACCCAAGCTACCTTTCCCTTCAAAGTTGTGTTTTCCAACCTAGGATTCCTCCTTCACTAATACTACGCTGTTGGTTTGGTAAAAGAAGCTTCATTTTGTCTTTGTTCACACGTGGAGGTGTTTTATTGAGCTAGAAAGAGTGTCTCCTTTCACACTTGCAGTGTTTTTTTATCCTCCTTAGGAGACTTATGGGATTTTCTACCCATTTATTTTCTGACTATAACTGCTGCTAACTCTAATGTTCCATTTAGCTTGGAAGTTAAAATTTTGGAAAATTATAGTCCTCCCCTCCAAAATATTTTCTTGTCCTCAAGAAAATGCATAAGGAGTGAAAAATATCTCCCCTCCTCCTCATGTGGCCTCCATCAATAGCCTCCATCACTGCATCAGGAGAATCTACCAATAAACTGTCATCCAATGCTTCCTCCCAAGGGTGCAAAACCAAAGTATATGCATCAATCAAAGGTGGAAAGTGTGAATGGATAATGCTAGCTGTCTCATGGCCTCCACAAAGTAGGAGTGATGATTAAAATGGTGAATGAGTGCCTCCCTCATCCATGCAATCATCTAAATGAAGTGAGTCACCCTCCAACATAGTAACTCATGAAAAGTCTCTTCCACCTTGTGCTCTTGAGATGAAGGTGGGCTGAATAAGTGAACATGATAGGAAAGAGGGCCTATCCCACATTGTCCTCCTTTCCACTCATGATAAGTGTAGAGGGTATGATGATATTGGGCTGAAACATGATTTCCCTACAATGGAAAGAAGAAGATTGAGCCTCCAAAGACTCTTCCTCCAAGATCATGCGTCATGCCAACTCAAACCACTCCATTCAAGATGAATGGCACATCATTACCACATGGCATCCAAATCAAAAAATGGCTGAAGGTTATGTGCAATTTTGGATGATACATATGGTGTCCCTGGTGGATACTGCACAATTCTCCCAATTGCTGCTTGAGAATGTCATATGGAAAATGTTCCTGCAACAAGTTACAAGTTGAATATGTATGTTATCCCAACATGTGGAAGTAAGCATAAATTTATATCAGCTGCACATATACAAAATAACAATACACCTACCCAATTTCATATATATATGGGCTACTATCATCATAAACATTTTCCCTAAAGTGACCATGAAACCCAAAAATGATGATTCTCTTTTGGGGAGCAATGCATTGTGCAAACATGGTGAGAAAGTACAAATACTCAATAGAGTAACAAACAAGTACATAAATTAATTCTCTACCATACATAGTGAGTGGAATGAAATTGAGATCCTCCAATAAGTCCTCCCATGAGAATATACTCATAAAAATCTGCAAGAAGAAGGGATACCTCCTCCCTTTGGAATATCTCATCCATAAGAACATGCTCCTATGTGACAGTGCTGTAAGCCTTTGTAATAAGGCTCCATGACTTCTCCCTTTTAAATTCTATTTTCCAAAGTCATCCACCATCATGCTTCTATGTCAGAATATCTCCTTCCTACATGGAAGTCTCTCATGATACTTCAATGCTGAAGGGTAGCCTCCTTGCACCATGAATGTGCCTTTCTTCTCTCCAGAAATATCATGAAAAGTATGGAAATAATTTTTCCCATACTCTCCAAAGTGCAACCATAGCAACAAAAAATTTTGTTTCTGCCTCATCTCTCCCTCATACAAGCTTACTTCGAACAAAATCACATCAGCCATACATGGAAGCATGATACAATAAAAGCTAGTTTCCAAATGACAACCAGAGAGTGAATCTTGGTTCCTCTCATGGAACCAGCACAGTGCCTCCTTGGTCTGCATCAAAGCAAGAAATAACAAGTGCTTTGATAACCACTTGTTTGCTTCCATAGTGATCTCATAAGATGAAAACATGAAGTTAGAATATGGTGTCATTGGTGCACACCAAGAGACATATGGCTTCCCCAACAGCTAATCAAAAGGATAGCCAAGATCAATGCTATAAGTAACTGCAAGTACATCATCATATAATATGCAAGAAGAATTATTTCTTCTTGTTACACCATGATACTCAAATAAAGGGAAGAAGTACAATAAAAAACATCAAATAATACCTCCTCCATTATTTACTTGTGGTCTTGAGCTGAAATGGCTCAACTGGAAATTCTCCCTCACTCCCAATGAGTGGGAAGGTGGTTGTGACATCCTCTCTCTCACCATTCAGGCTATGCATATGTCCATATGCTGATATATTTCATGCTAGATGCCCTCCCAAGTGAACTCCTCCATCAACTGGAAATACGCATCAAAGTGCATAGAAGAGAACTCCTCATGTGCTGCATGTAGCAGCTTCTCCTTGAGACTAGAAGATGTAGTCAAGAAGATCCTGCCATAAGAATAGATGACCATATCTTCTACCATGTATCTGTTAGCTCCATCCGGGTCATCAAGAATCATGCATGCACCAAGATCCTTGGAGTACTCTACCAAAAGCTGAGATCTCCAATATGGATCAATCCTCCTCAATGACAGTGTTGGTGATCTGGCATGTGAAGCTCCACTCATGCTGCTGCCTGCCACTTTGATATCCCCCATGCCAAAGTTCTCCTCAAAACTCTTCACCTCTACAAAATCCAAGAGTAGTGAACCCAAAGACAAGAAATATCTCATCAACTGAAAATCAGGTGGCCTTCCACGTGGAATGCCTCCATATAGTGAGACATCAATGTTAAGAGTAGACTTCTCATATGGTTGCGAAACCTTGCCCTTGCCTTCACTGCGCAAATTAGCCTGCCTATTTCTTGCATTGTCTCTCTGAAATAGAGAAGGGTGTGTGCTCCTCATCAACTGATGATGCTCTTCCTCCCTCTCTCCTTCTTCCAGCTGCAATGATGCACAATCATGATGTTCACTGATCATGCTTGGACCTCCATGTATGAGATCCTGGGGAAATTCTTGCAAAGGCACAATAATCCCTCCTGTTGGAGCATGTGCTCCTCCTTCCTCTCCATGAGGCACTGGATGTGCTCTAATTGTGACACCGTTGTTTCCCTCTTCTTCATCAATGTGCATGGGAAACATCTCAAACAATGGATCCCTTTGTGAAAAAGTGATCCCCATGCCCTCTTGTTCAAGAATATGAACTGGAAGTGTTGCGTCCGTCAATGTGTACTCCAATACATCAGCTCCTCCCATGGTTTTTTGAAATGGATTTTCCCCCATCACATGCAAGGGATTTGTTTTCTCAAGTTTTCCTTGCTCATGTGTCTTAGGAAGTTTTTCACCAAACCTCTCCATCAATGTTCTTATGAATCTTGCAAAAGAGAAATTATTGGCATTATTTAAAGAACACGATTTAAAAATCCACCATGCATGAGCTTTACCTCTAAAATGCAGTGCTGCAACTCTGACAACTTCATCTCTAGAAATATGGTGTAGCTACAAATAGGAGTTTAGATCCTTCACCCAACCTCCAACTGAACATGTAGGTGATCTGGCAAAAGTAGATAGAAGAAATCTATCTGCATGTTGCTGCTAGATCTTCTCCATATGGATCTTGCAAAACTCTTGGAAATGAGTATGATGTCTAAACTTCTCAGTTTGAGATTCATACTCCCGCAACAAATCACTAAGAGTCCTTCTCTTAGGCATTCTTCCTCCTCCAATCCATCTCAAGATAGCTCTGAGAATTTAACTGCGTTGTGCATTATGGAGTGCAACTGCATGCTCACACTCACCATGTGCAAGTCTAGATTTAGCTCTAGAATCAATCTCCTTTGGAGATCCCATCTCCAATCTCCACTTTTTCAGCTCTCCTTGAAAGCTCTTCATATATTTTGGAAGAAGCTTTGTGAGCTTGTCTTCCTTTCTTTCTGCACATACTGAAGCTTTCTGGCTGTTGAGGAGGTAAATCCCCTCTACGGATAGAGGCGATCCCTACTAGCCCAGCAGGGGTCTAGCAACAAACAAACAATGTCATGACGCAGGTTCCTAATTACGAATGAAAAGGCTGGAGATAAGAGCCTACCTGGATTCCAACGCTAGGATCCGAAGAAGAAGCGTCCCCGTTCCTCAAGCTTGGCAGATCACAATCCCTCCACGATCTCCGCGGATGAACACCTGCACATGGAAGAAACGAACAGATACAAGCATAGAAACCAGCATACGTAACTAAACATCAGTCAGAAAGGACATTACTCGCATTAACATGATGGAAAACGGAGTGGAACCATAATCATGATCATCTATTAAATAACCAACGAAGAGAGATTACAACCAAGTTCTGACGTCGCGGTCTCCTTCGGACGGGTTTCCAGTCGTCCACGTCTCGCAAAGCTTGCCAAGGAAAGGGA
The DNA here is from genome assembly GCA_034641835.2 of Pinus albicaulis. Taxonomy (NCBI): domain Eukaryota; kingdom Viridiplantae; phylum Streptophyta; class Pinopsida; order Pinales; family Pinaceae; genus Pinus; species Pinus albicaulis. Next base: position 483,131,092 of record CM076574.1, read on the forward strand.
AAACCTCTCCAGAGTCTCGTGACAATGGTCTCCTTACTTGAGTCAGCCTTAAGGGAAAGAGAGGATTCTTTACAACACAAAGGCTCTTGGGAATATGGAGATTCAGAGCTTAGGCACTTCAAGACTATCAGCCTTTCAGCCCCTTCATCAATGGATGAAGGCTATATTTATAGAGGAGAGGAGGAGGTTGGGATCCCTACAATAGTGGAAGGAAGGCCTTATCCTTTGGGAGGTTCCCCATATGGTGGAAACAAGAGGCCAAAGGAGGAAGGCCGTGGTTATTCAGGCGAAACCACTCCTGATGACTCATCCACGAAGTTGTTGTAATCGAAACTTCGCCTCTTTTTTAAAAAAACTTTCCATAAACAGAGTGGCGCGGGTGCAACACTGGGACAGAGCGCCAATTGGCGCGGGCTCAGTGTTAATTTTCCCCCATTGGCGCGAGTACATAACGGGCTACCAGCGCCAATGCAAAAACAGGTGTTTTTAGGGGTCTGTTCAGGAAATGATCAACAAAAGGAATGTTGTCCTCATGGAAAGGGATGCAATGATGGTATTTGCAAGGCATGACACTGCTTATTGGTCACATAATGGGTCCTCCATTGTGCGGGATGGGGAATGGTAAGGACGGTGACAAATTACTGTGTAACAGATGCCCCCTAAAGCATGAGGCCCGAGAGAGAGAGAGGGGTGAAATGCTTTACGAGAACATGTTCAACTGAAGGCCCGCCGTCGGAAAACCTGCGCAGAAAGATACAACTGATATCTCAAGTACATGATGTATAAGTGGTATGGACGTAGCCATCCGAAACAAAGTATGCTATAATCTGGATCCAGGGTATGGGCGCAGCCATCCAAATAAGATCAAACAAGTAGACTCAGGTATGGTCACAGCCATCTAATCAGCGAGTCATGTACATAATGATAATAATCCACAATCGCAGCCTAGATTACAACAGACACAATCCAGGGTCTTGCGCTCCATCTCGACCCAACAGAGTACAAGTCCAAGCATGTGAATATGTGAGCTGAAGTCGAACATGCAAGAACATCGTCTGATTACCAGCCAATGATGAAAGCTGTTAACAGGCGCGAGAGAAACCACCAATAATGACAATGGTCCTCAAGGTACTACAGGTACAATCTACGGCGTGTGAATAAATGAGCTGACGTCGAACACCCGCAGAATCATCCGATCGGAGGCCAATGATGAAAACCTCACGTCGAATGCGACGAACCTGCCATTAAGGCATGCAGGCTCTAAGGTACCATCAGGAGTCTCTAGACCAACTTCCTGGATAATGAGTTGAAGTCGACAGGAAGTGACCTTGATCGAAGGTGGGCCATAATGATTCCCACATCATCGACACGAGACAGAGGAACATGATGTTTTGTTGTGAATCAGGATCGTATGAGAAACAGAGGAAGGTTGATATTTGCAGAGGCCAACTTCTCTTGAACACATGAACGGCACGACAGTGGACTTGGCAGTATTTGACATCAACAGATCAGAGGTCATGGTGACGAGGCAGTGAACAGATGAGAGGTCAAAAGAGATTATCCAAACCCATGGAGGCAAAGTGAAGCAATGAGATGAGATGTCCCCAACCCGACACGGATGCAGACAAGTGCCATGTTCAAGAGCGACATACTGCCGACGACAACGACGATGGTTCCATTTTTCCCCCACCATTTCTGGCGAGTACCCCAATTATTTTTAATAACAATCTTGAAGGGGATAGCATATGCTTGCAATATAAGTCCGCCCTTCGGGCGAATCCATCCTAGTGCATTTAACGAGTCCCAGGAAGGAGAAACTCGGAGAACGTCATTTCGACTAGATCCGATGTCATCAGGGTTTAACGAGTCTGACAAAGGAAGAACTCGGCGTCTTTTCATGTTTAGAGAGTTTGAAAAGACAGCGGAAAAGAAAACTCCACAGGTCCCTTTTCGTAAATAGTTCCCCAAATCCGAAAAGGTAGAAAACAATATCCGGGAAAACCTCCTAGTCGCAATAGGCTAGGGTATTCCTTTTTCGTAATCGATCCATCCCAGCCCGAAAAAGGGTTAAACTTATACTGGGTGGATGTTGATTCGTGTCCATTTTAACGAGATCGAAACGACAAGGGCCTCGGTGATCTTTTCATATTTAGAGAGTCAGAAAAGAGATGAAAGATGACTCCAAAGTGACTTTTTCGTGTATTTACCGAGTCCGAAAAAGTATAAAATACAACTCGTGTCCATCTTTTTGAGTCGCAAAACCTGCTGCTGCACATACCAAGCAAGCGTAAAACCCATTTTCGACATAATATATGCAAATATTTAATAAAAATAACTTTAAAAATTGATTTAATATCGAAAAAGTTATAAATATGTCTAATTGGTAAAAATAAAATTACTTTTACTATTTACCTTGGTAGAAAACAACAGTGGTCCATTTGGAACAGAAAATTCCGTCGACGATTGCAACCAATCCAGGCAACCGTTCAGCTTCTCGTCTGTCACAGGTAAAAGGCGCTCCCTTGCTCTACGTTTTCATTCATCTTTTAATGATTTCCCCTTAAGAATCAGTCTTGCATGGGCATTTTTAAAATTTTAGGGCCGGGCCCATTGGCGCGGGTATCGGGCACGGACCCGCGCCAATGAGCTCTTTTTTGTAAAGGGCTCACACCACGTGGCGCGACTGTTCGCAAAACAGCTGCGCCAGCGGCCGAACCTTAAATTTCGCCCAAAATTTCGGTATTTAAACCAAATTTCTTGGAATTTGAAGCTCATCAAAGATCTAACCAGGGGTTTTTGACCATGTGAATGCAGATAATCACTCAAAATGGCAATCGAATGGAAGGAACGAGAGCACGGAGACGAGGATGAACAGGCCATGCAAAGCCAAGCTTGCATGAATGCACATAGAGACTGTGGATTGAAAAAGTTCTTCCTCACGCCATGTTTACGAGCTCAGCCCGAGCTCCTCCAATATCTAATCAGCATCTGGGATGAAAATGAACAAGTGTTCAGGCTACGAGACCAGGTGTTAGAATTAGAGGTCACTGACATTTATTTCATTACTGGATTGTCCCGCAGAGGTCCAATCCTTGTACTGACTGGAAGCAGACCATCCGCGGAAAAGATGGAACAAGTAATGGCACGGGTGTGCCGAGGGGCAAAAACAGGATCAGGAAGTAAGAAGGTGGATATCTCCACCATCCCTGATCTAGCACTGAGAGTAGTTCTCCATACCATTACGCGGGCTGCTGGGTCGAAGGCTCCACACGAGGCCATGAAGACCCAACTCCTGTTGGCCTCAGAATGCATGGGTCCCCTACTGTTCAACTGGGCAGAAGCAGTAACCATCAACATGAAAAGGCAGCTCACAAAGTGCAAACAGGGGAAACTGAAACAGTTCGGGTATGGTTCCATCTCGGTATCGTTCATTCTGGAACGCATACCAATCTTCCAGGGGCAAGGGGCCGCAGTGGCGAGTCCGATACCATGAGAGCCACGAATGGCTCGCTGGGCAGCACTGATGCCCAGATCTAGAGGTGGCCAACAGATGTCCTGGAGGCCAGAGTTCTTTAGGTGGCTACGGCGCCAACTGATCGTCGTGGAAGATTGGCCCTATTCGGGAACTGACTTTACCGGGGACCCAGATATCCCACTACCAGAAGGAGATGACTGGGACGAGGAGCTGGGTAAGACCTCATATTTTTGATTTTATGTTTATATGTTTTTTTTTGTTAATACATACTCGTCTTAACACAATTATGTATGCATGCAGATGTAGGACCTGAGAGACCAGCCGGGATGTCTCCAATCTCCCGGAGGACACAACTCGCCCCTGAGATCCAGGGGGAAGGCACCGGAGGAGAGGAACTGATCCAGAACCTCGAGGGGATTGCCCATGGGATCCCAGACTATGCCCAGCTATCAGATGTACCGATGGCATACTAGTGCCACACGGTGGGAGTTCCGAACCGGATCCACCGAATCCTGAGGCGCCTAGTGCGTGCAGTGACGTGCTACCATGAGCACCATGCGGATTAGTCCTTAGGGTTAATGCCACACCTATTTTTGAGAGACACAGTGTCTCAGGATGTACTAAGACGATTATGTATATTTTTTGAGTTTTATGTGATGCACACTGTGCAAACATTTCGACACACATATTTATATATACATATGACTATTTTGGATGGATCTTTCTTTACATGTGATGATGTTTTCTATATGTCATGCAAATTTCTAATACAGATGTAATCTAATGTATCAGTTACATAAAAAACGACCCAATGCGAAATGTATTCACACAATGTATCTAATCACACATTTCATTTTTACGCAAGCTTAAAGGCACACATGAACACACACATATGCAAACTATGCTTGAAATGAGGAAGACGGGCATGCCCCCCAGCATGATGTCTCAATTTGAGGTGCATGCCCCCCAAGCTTCAGTCCATTGAAAATGGAGTGAAGGTTCAAAACAAAAAGTCGAATTGAACATGCTCGTGTTTCATTATTTTAACGAGGTTGACACACTTAAAAGAACTGTCCTCAAACAACTTGTTTCATTGTTTTTAGGAGCTCGACACAAGTGGAGGAACTATCCTCCAACGACCTTGTTTCATTTTTTAAAGAGCTTGACACAGGGAGGGAGCTGTGCTCGAACACGCTTACATCAAAATGAACAAGAAAGCGGTGCTTCCAAGAGTTCCACTCCTGATGGAAGGAAAACATCCTGGAAGTCAGGACCCAATGCCCCCAGCACCTGATGTATGACGCCATCATCACTGAGCACAGGCACGGGGTAGGTAGACACATAGTTGACCTGCGGTGGAGCAGATAAAACGGGTGGGTAAAAACCAGGAGGGGGTGATGGCAAACCAGTTGCCACATTAGGACCAAAGAACGACAGCTGATCAATGGTCACGATCCGTCCTTCATGTGGAAAGCACATCACGCGAAAGAGGGAGGAGACAAGCGCTCCCATGGCATAGGTGTAATCACGCCCCAAAAGCAGATTGAAATCCAAGGGGCCTGGAACGACCATCACGTCCATATGGACGGTTTTGCCTCCCAAAGTAACAGGTAACCTTGGAAGGATCCCCAACGGTTGACTCGTTCTTCTATTGAATGTCAACAGATTCTGCGTAACGGGCTCAAGCGACGGCAAACCGAAAGCTTGCCAGGTAGTTGATGACAGAATACTAATAGAGGCACCTTCGTCTATAATGGTGCTGGGTACAACCAGACCAAGAGCCTGTACTGTGATCTTGAAAGGCACATAAGACGGAAGGCGAAATCCTGCAAATCGATTCCAGTCAAAGGAAGCGACCAAACTACTCGGAGGGGCTACCATCGAGATGCGAAGGTCTTCCCCTGATGTTACGGAAGCAGAAGCCTCCCCCATGACCTCCATCTCGAAGGCGGGGGGGATATCCTCTGGAGCCTCCATCATGGGAGGCGGAGGAGGGGCTTCTTGAAGTACAGGGACAGGAGAATCTTTCTCCAAGTCTGAAGAATCTGAAGAGATCAGAAGGACATGGGGGGTGTGAGATCCACTCTCGACAGAAAAGACCTGGTGCACCGTGGACGGGGCCAGTTCAACCAATCCTACGACCAATGGTTGGTCAGGGACGGATTCGTGAATTTGAATTTCTGGGGGAGTGGGATCGACCAAGGATGACTCTTGACCAATCATTGGATCAGCTGGCGGAGGACTCGAAGAAAGCCGATTATAACCAGGTGGAAGGCGTGGTGTAGAACCGGTCGGGTTGTCCAAAACTAGTTTGGCTTCATCCATATAAGGACAAAGGTGAATGGCATGGTGCCCTTCACACAACTTGCAGGGATTGGTGATCTTACCCTGCTTCTTAGGAGTCTTATCAGTACCAGTTGAAGACGTGCCCCCAACCTGGCTCCCGGAAGTCAAAGGCAACGGCGGTCGGCCGTCGGACCATGTTTCGAGCACCTTGGGGATGCCAGGGCAGTCTCGAAGAAGATGGTCTCCCGTGCACAACAGGCAGGGGAACTTGACTTTCCGTGGAGGGTTGGAAGGTTTATCGGGAGGAGGTATTTCAGAAATAGTGGCTGCACTTTTAGCCTCTCGCTTAACAGACTTCTTCTTCTTTGTCTTCTTCTTCTTCTTCTTAGCCACCTGGTTACTTGAATCCAGACTTTCACCAGGCGAAGTAGAAGAGGAGGATGCAGAAACAGGCGAAGAAGGGGAGAGGTCCACCTTGGAATCAACATGAGGTTGTTCAGGTGGAGGAACTGATTGAACAGTAGTGGAGACATTCGGGACAACAGAGGTTGAGAACAACCAAACAGGCAACCCAACAGTTAAACCAGGAAGGGACAACGTCGCCATGTAAGGAGCACCAACATTTCCAAAAGGAGGAAAATGACCAGGATTCCCTTTTGAGGGGATTCCTTGGTTGGTGAACTCTGAAAAAGTTACCATCAAACTCAAAACCACACACGGGCTGAAAACGAGTAAGACACACGATCAAACAGTCAACAAGCAATGTCTAAACAGGTGTGTAATCGTGGGCGATTAATTTTACCACATTGGAAAGTAAGAAATTCTACCGTTTCATGTTTTAAGAGTCGAGAAACGATAAAAAGGTGACTCTATCTCTTTCAGAGTTGATACAAGCGTGAAAGGACAAGCGCTTGACGGTCTTTTCAAGTTTTAGGGAGTCAGAAAAGACCAAATGACTGCTCAGGAAAAACTAGGCACAAAGGGTGTACCAAATATCCGTGAACTGCAATATACACCTTGGTTTCAAAAATGAAACAAAAATCGACCAAGGACTTTCCGTACGTGCAGGTAGTCTCCCCGAATGCTGTGTTCGGTGTATCACGGGTATAGGGCGGCAGACTCGGCTTCCTGTGGATAAAGGATTGAAAACCTATATGGGTCTCCCTTTATATACGCGACGGTACGGGGAGCGCAAGTCCGTACTAGCGCTGTCTAAAGCCAACAGGCGAACGACAACTGCTAGGTTTAACGATGCCGGAACACGTCTCTAGCCTAGACCTTCTAAATATGTTCCGTTAAGTTCCAATGCTGCCTTAGGTTAATTGAATAAATTTTACAGTTGATCTTCAATTAAGTTTCAATTTCCAGGCCCTATCGTATGTAGTGTCTCCTAAATGCAAAGCTATATGCCTCAGTGCAACATTTCGTTCGATGAAAACTAATTAGAGAAGAGTTGAGAGCTTTTATACAAACGAAATGAACGGAAAACAAACAATGAGCTCTATAATGCAACTAATGCAATTGACAACTTTTCATTCAAAACACTAATCACTAGCGATGTGGAAAAGATTACAATTTGCACTAATCAAAAGCATAAGAGATTTTTTTTTTGATTTTCAATGTTTAATGGCTAATGTGCACTAATAAAACTTGAAAACAAATGGAGCAACTTGAGAAATGATATTCAAGAGAGCGAAGCAAACACATTTCACTCAACAACACAAGCAATCAGATCCCCAAATCGACCAAAGTCTCTCAAAGCGAAGAAAAGACTCAAAAGCTTCCAATGGACCGTGTGATCTAGGTCCAGAGCAAGACCAAACGAGTTTCGAATGAAGAAACGAACAATCACCCAAAAATCGTAATGAAACAATGAACAACTACTCAGAGAACGTGGAGAATCAATCAGGCAGTTGACGGGACAATCCAAACACCAAAACTCCCAAGGAGGGCTCGATACACCAAGCCACTAGATGACCTAGGGCTTAAAACGTGAAATCGGTAGATAGAAGCAAACAACCAAAGGACAGAGGTGAATTCCCAGCCAAACAAGACTCCAACACACTCAGGCAGCCGGAAAATCAAGAAGAAAAACACTGGTCAACTTCAGAGAGCTCAAAAATGAGAATTCTCAAAAAACTTACAGGGGTGGCGCGACTGTAAGAGTGAAACTGGCGCCAGAAGGCTATTGGCGCGGGTTGTACAAAGGCAACATGCGCCAAGTGGCGCGACTGTCGGGTTAAAAACCGCGCCAGTCGAGTTTCTCAGCAAAAATTAAAAATAAGCCACTCCAGAAACAGACCAATGCAAGCTAAGCAATCCAAGAAGCAAAAACACACAAAAAATCCAACCCAGAAGGTTCATCAAGCAAGGAAAAGCAAGATACAAACGGCAAGGCAAGACAAAGACTCCAAGTCGTTCAGTCCGTAAACCAAACCAGAGATTGACTGAAGTAGCGTTGATCTACTCCGCTAATGCAAGGCAGAAGCGTTTCGAAGGCTATCTGGCTGTACTTCAGGCTCCGTCTAAAGTTTACAAATCAAACAACAAGTTGGATCCCCAGCGGAGTCGCCAATTTGTTGAGGAGGTAAATCCCCTCTGCGGACAGAGGCGATCCCTACTAGCCCAGCAGGGGTCTAGCAACAAACAAACAATGTCATGACGCAGGTTCCTAATTACGAATGAAAAGGCTGGAGATAGAAGCCTACGTGGATTCCAACGCTAGGATCTGAAGAAGAAGCGTCCCCGTTCCTCAAGCTTGGCAGATCACAATCCCTCCACGATCTCCACGGATGAACACCTGCACATGGAAGAAACGAACAGATACAAGCATAGAAACCAGCATACGTAACTAAACATCAGTCAGAAAGGACATTACTCGCGTTAACATGATGGAAAACGGAGTGGAACCATAATCATGATCATCTATTAAATAACCAGCGAAGAAAGATTACAACCAAGTTCTGACGTCGCGGTCTCCTTCGGACGGGTCTCCAGTAGTCCACGTCTCACAAAGCTTGCCAAGGAAAGGGAAAACCTCTCCAGAGTCTCGCGACAATGGTCTCCTTACTTGAGTCAGCCTTAAGGGAAAGAGAGGGTGCTTTACAACACAAAGGCTCTTGGGAATATGGAGATTCAGAGCTTAGGCCCCTTCATCAATGGATGAAGGCTATATTTATAGAGAGGAGGAGGAGGTTGGGATCCCTACAATAGTGGAAGGGAGGCCTTATCCTTTGGGAGGTTCCCCATATGGTGGAAACAAGAGGCCAAAGGAGGAAGGCCGTGGTTATTCAGGCGAAACCACTCCTGATGACTCATCCACGAAGTTCTTGTAATCAAAACTTCGCCTCTTTTTTTAAAAAACTTTCCATAAACAGAGTGGCGCGGGTTCAACACTGGGACAGAGCGCCAATTGGCGCGGGCTCAATGTTAATTTTCCCCCATTGGCGCGAGTACATAACGGGCTACCAGCGCCAATGCAAAAACAGGTGTTTTTAGGGGTCTGCTCAGGAAATGATAAACAGGAGAAATGTTGTCCTCATGGAAAGGGATGAATGAAGGTATTTTCAAGGCTTGACATTGCTCACAGGTCAGATAATGGGTCCTCCATTATTGTGTCATGTTTTTTTTTGTTCATGGTTCAAATTAGGTTTATAAGTCAATTTAGGTTTTGATCAAGGATAGGTTAGATTGTCATAAGTTCAAATAAAGTCTTTTTTAAGGTCCATTCATTGTCAAATATCCATAATTTCCATTTTTGAGTCATTTCCT